>SJYX01011813.1:258115-394223 GCA_006410675.1 Oreotragus oreotragus
TCTTTGCATGAAATATTCCCTTGGTATTTCTAATTTTCTTGAAGAGATCTCTAGTCTTTCCCATTGTGTTGTTTTCCTCTATTTCTTTGCATTGATTGCTGAAGAAGGCTTTCTTATTTCTTCTTGGTATTCTTTGGAACTCTGCATTCAGATGCTTATATCTTTCTTTTTCTCCTTTGCTTTTTGCCTGTCTTCTTTTCACAGCTATTTGTAAGGCCTCCCCAGATAGCCATTTTGCTATTTGGCATTTCTTTTCCATGGGGATGGTCTTGATCCATGTCTCCTGTATAATGTCACGAACCTCCATCCATAGTTCATCAGGCACTGTATCTATCAGATATAGGCCCTTAAATTTGTTTCTCACTTCCACTGTATAATCATAAGAGATTTGATTTAGGTCATACCTCAGTGGTCTAGCGCTTTCCCCTACTTTCTTCAATTTAAGTCTGAATTTGGTAATAAGGAGTTCATGATCAACCCTGGGATTTCTTTGGAAGGAATGATGCTAAAGCTGAAACTCCAGTACTTTGGCCACCTCATGCGAAGAGTTGACTCATTGGAAAAGACTCTGATGCTGGGAGGGATTGCGGGAGGGAGGAGAAGGGGACGACCGAGGATGAGATGGCTGGATGGCACCATGGACTCGATGGACATGAGTGTGAGTGAACTCCGGGAGATGGTGATGGACAGGGAGGCCTGGCGTCCTGCGATTCATGGGGTCGCAAAGAGTCAGATACGACTGAGCGACTGAACTGAACTGAACTGATCTGAACCACAGTCAGCTCCTGGTCTTGTTTTTGTTGACTGTATAGAGCTTCTCCATCTTTGGCTGCATAGAATATAATCAATCTGATTTTGGTGTTGGCCATCTGGTGATATCCCTGTGTAGAGTCTTCTCTTGTGTTGCTGGATGAGGGTGTTTGCTATGACCAGTGCATTTTCTTGGCAAAACACTATTAGTCTTTGCCCTGCTTCATTCTGTACTCCAAGGCCAAATTTGCCTGTTACTCCAGGTGTTTCTTGACTTCCTACTTTTGCATTCCAGTCCCCTATAATGAAAAGGACATCTTTTGTGTGTTAGTTCTAAAAGGTCTTGTAGGTCTTCATAAAACCGTTCAGCTTTAGCTTCTTCAGTGTTACTGGTTGGGGCATAGACTTGGATAGCTGTGATACTGAATGGTTTGCTTTGGAGACGAACCGAGATCATTCTGTCATTTTTGAGAGCATAGGATGTGCCTACATATGTCAGAGCAGGAGAATTTGGGCAAGATCTTGAGGTTCTGGACTCAGCTCTCCCCCTAACCTCCCAGGTCTGCTTGGGCAAATCTGATAAACTTCTGATCTCAGTTTGGAAAATGAGGCCACCGTAAGGGGTCTAGATTTTCTTCTAAGTGTTGCAAGTGTGACAGTTTTAAGCACACAAGGGACATTAGCTGGTTAAGGTTTGAGATGATCCCTCTGATGGCTGCGTAGAGAACAGGTCTGGTGGGTAGAGGTTGGGACAAGTAGGAGAGATGATCTGGAGGTAGCTGAGTTGCCCAAGCTACTTGGGGATAGAGGTGGTGCATTAGTTACCAATGGGGATCAGAGTCTGATATGGCTCTTATCTGATATCAACCAGACTACATTCCTCTTGGGGGAATCTAGATGGAATCCATTTTCTTCCCTTTTCCAGCTTTTAGAGGCCACTGGCATCCCTTGGCTCCTGGCCCCTTCTTCCATTTTCAAAGTCAGCAATGAAGCATCTTATCTCTCAGACTCCAATCCTCCTATCTCCCTCTTCTAAGGAGCCTGTGACTGCATGAAGCCCACACGGGTAACCTAGCATAGTCTCCATCTCAAGATCCACAACTTAATCACACCTGCAAATTTCCTTTGACCACATGGGGTAACATATTCACAGCTTCTAGGGCAAGACCAGTTCGGGGAGGGGGGGGGCAATTATTCTGCACAATGCAGATGGAAAGGGTGGATTTTGTATATACTTCAGAGGCCTATATTCTGTGTGCTGTAGATTCCATGCGCTTTTCCTGTCTATTCCAAAATTTCTAAGCATTTCTTCCATGTTTGTAAACTCCAGTGGTGAACAGTCCTCTTTTAAAAGTAAGAGGAGCAGTCACTCAATGGCAAGCACTCACGGAAAAAGGGAAATCTTACCTAAACACACACACACACACACACACACACACACATATCAGTACATGTATCAGTTCAGTTCAGTTTAGTCACTCAGTTGTGTTAACTCTTTGCAACCCCAAGGACTGCAGCCTGCTAGGTTTCCCTGTCCTTTACCATACCCTGGAGCTTGCTCACCTCATGTTCATCAAATCTGTGAAGCCATCCAACAGCCTCCTCCTCGGGTGCCCCCTTATCCTCCTGCTTTCAATCTTTCCCTGCATGAGGGTCTTTCCAGTGAGTCAGTTCTTCACATCAGATAGTCAAAGTATTGGAGCTTCAGCTTTACCATCAGTCCTTCCAATGAATATTCAGGACTGATTTCCTTTCGGATGGACTGATTGGATCTCCTTGCAGTCCAAGGAACTCTCAAGAGTCTTCTCCAACACTACAGTTACAAAGCATAAATTCTTCGGTGCTCAGCTTTCTTATGCTAACTCTCACATTCATACATGACTACTGGAAAAGCAATATCATTGACTAGATGGACCTTTGTCAGCAAAGTAATGTCTCTGCTTTCTAATATGCTGTCTAGGTTGGTCATAACTTTCCTTCCAAGCAGTATGCGTCCTTTAATTTCATGGCTGCAGTCACAATCTGCAGTGATTTTGGAGCCCCCAAAAATAAAGTCAGCCACTGTTTCTACTGTTTCCCCATCTATTTCCCATGAAGTGATAGAACCAGATGCCATGATCCTAGTTTTCTGGATCCTAGTTTTCTTGGTTTAAAGTTAGTTTTAAACCAACTTTTTCACTCTCCTCTTTCACTTTCATCAAGAGGCTCTTTAGTTCTTCGCTTTCTGCCAGAAGGGTGGTCATCTGCGTATCTGAAGTTATTGATATTTTTCCCAGCAATCTTGATTCCAGCTTGTGCTTTATCCAGCCCAGCATTTCTCATGATGTACTCTGCATATAAGTTAAATAAACAGGGTGACAATATACAGCCTTGATATACTCCTTTCCCAATTTGGAACCAGTTTGTTTTTCCATGTCCATTTCTAACTGTTGCTTCTTGACCTGCATACAGATTTCTCAGGAGGCAGATCAGGTGGTCTGGTATTCCCATCTCTTGAAGAATTTTCCACAGTTTGTTATGATCCACACAGTCAAAGGCTTTGGCATAGTCAATAAAGCAGAAGTAGTTGTTTTTCTGGAACTCTCTCGCTTTTTTGATGATCCAAAGGATTTTGGAAATTTGATGTCTGGTTCCTCAGTCTTTTCTAAATCAAGCTTGAACACCTGGAAGTTCACGGTTCAAGTACTGGTGAAGTCTGGCTTGGAGCATTTTGAACATTTTGAACTTTGCTAGTGTGAGATGAGTGCAACTGTGTGGTAATTTGAGCATTCTTTGGCATTGCCTTTCTTTGGGATTGGGATGAAAACTGACCTTTTCCAGTCCTGTGACCACTGCTGAGTTTTCCAAATTTACTGACATATTGAGTGCAGCACTTTCACGGCATCATCTTTTAGGGTTTGAAGTAGCTCAACTGGAATTCCATCACCTCCACTAGCTTTGTTCATAGTGATGCATCCTAAGGTCCACTTGACTTCACATTCCAGGATGTCTGGCTCTAGCTGAGTGATCACACCATTGTGATTATCTGGGTCATGAAGATCTTTTTTGTATAGTTCTGTGTATTCTTGCCACCTCTTCTTAATATCTTCTGCTTCTGTTAGGTCTATACAATATCTGTCCTTTATTGAGCCCATCTTTGTATGAAATTTTCCCTTGGTATCTCTGATTTTCTTGAAGAAATCTCTAGTCTTTCCCATTATTTTGTTTTCTTCTATTTCTTTGCATTGGTCACTGAAGAAGGCTTTCTTATCTTTCCTTTCTGTTCTTTGGAACTGTGCATTCAAATGGGTATATGTTTCCTTTTCTCCTTTGCTTTTGGCTTCTATTCTTTTAGCAGCTATTTGTAAGGCCTCCTCAGACAACCATTTTACTTTTTCAAATTTATTTTTCTTGAGGATGGCCTTGATCCCTGTCTCCCATACAATGTCATGAACCTCTGTCCATAGTTCATCAGGCACCCTGTCTATCAGATCTAGTCCTTTAAATCTATTTCCCACTTCCACTGTATAATCACCAGGGATTTGATTTAGGTCATACCTGAATGGTATAGTAGCTTTCCCCACTTTCTTCAATTTTGGTCTGAGTTTGGCAATAAGGAGTTCATGATCTGAGCCACAGTCAGCTCCCGGTCTTGTTTTTGCTGACTGTATAGAGCTTCTCCATCTTTGGCTGCAAAGAATATAATCAATCTGATTTCGGTGATGGCCCTCTGGTGATGTCCATGTTTGGAGTCTTCTTTTGTGTTGTTGGAAGAGGGTGTTTGCTATGACCAGTACATAGAGTGTGTGTGTGTATATATATATATAGTGTAATGCTTAGATTATTTTATATCTATATGTATATGTGGGCATAGTGAAAGTGTTAGCCACTCAGTCCTGTCTGACTCTTTGCAATCCCGTGGACTGTAGCCTACCAGGTTCCTTTGTCCATAGATTTCTCCAGGAAAGAATACTGGAGTGGCTCAAATGCATACATGTGCATATATATGCATTATTGTATCATATTAATATTACATTATTATATTAAATGCTTGGATATCACGCTGGCTGTAGCACTGACTATCTGCAGCATTTGGACAAGTCATCCATCACTCCTAGGCCCCAGCCCTCTGGAGTCTCAAATAGCATCCTCGATGTCAGTCCTGCTATTCTTAGGGTTCCCGGTGGAGAAATAGGGTCTTGCACCCAGAAGAACTTGGTATACAGCACAAGACTAGATGAAGCTAAGAATGAAAGAGTGAAGAATCATCTCTGAATTTGACATTTTGATCATGCCTGTTTTCTTCTCCATTTGGATGCCCTGTCCTGGTTCCTTCCTGTAGAAAGATTCAACTCATGTAGGTTTAATCTTGGTGCTGACAGGAGGGTCAGGAGATCAAAGAGCCCTGGGAGGTTAAATGAATTATTTAATTTCATAAAGGAAGTGATCAGAGGAATCAAAAGATGAAAAGAATCAAAAGGAAGCGTAGCAGTCCAGGGTTGCTCTTATTCACCAATGTGAAGAGACCCTTCTTCTGTGTGCCTGGCCCCAGGCTTAGTGTCTTCTAAGCTTTCTCACCCCGTGCAATTCTCAAACCCACTGCCTGGGGCTGCCCCACTTGATACCTTTTCACAGAGGGAACCAACCTTAGAGAGGTTTAACCACTTACCCAAGATAATGTCCAGAGAAGGCAATGGGCCCCCACGCCATTACTCTTGCTTGGAAAATCCCATGGACAGAGGAGCCTGGTAGGCTGCAGTCCATGGGGTCGCTAGGAGTTGAACATGACTGAGTGACTTCACTCTCACTTTTCACTTTTTTTTTTTACTTTACAATATTGTATTGGTTCTGCCACACATCAACATGAGTCTGCCATGGGCATACACGTGTTCCCCATCCTGAACCCCCCCTCCTACCTCCCTCCTGTACCTTCCCTCTGAGTCATCCCAGTGCACCAGCCCCAAGCATCCTGTATCAAACACGGGCTGGCGATTTGTTTCATCTATGATAGTATACATGTTTCAATGCCATTCCCCCAGATTGTCCCACCCTCGCCCTCTCCCACAGAATCCAACAGACTGTTCTATATATCTGTGTCTCTTTTGCTATCTTGCATACAGGGTTATCATTACCATCTTTCTAAATTCCATATATATGTGTTAGTATACTGTATTGGTGTTTTTCTTTCTGGTTTACTTCACTCTGTATAATTGGCTTCAGTTTCATCCACCTCATTAGAACTGATTCAAATGTATTCTTCTTAATGGCTGAGTAATACTCCATTGTGTATATGTACCACAGCTTTCTTATCCATTCATCTGCTGATGGACATCTAGGTTGCTTCCATGTCCTGGCTATTATAAACAGTGCTATGATGAACATTGGGGTACACGTGTCTCTTTCAGTTCTGGTTTCCTCAGTGTGTATGCCCAGCAGTGGGATTGCCGGGTCATAAAGCAGTTCTATTTCCAGTTTTTTAAGGAATCTCCACACTGTTCTCCATAGTGGCTGTACTAGTTTGCATTCCCACCAACAGTGTAAGAGGGTTCNAGAGTCGGCCACGACTGAGTGACTGATCTGAACTGAGAATAAAAGAGGATCCAAAATTATGCAGTCTTGACAATGAAGTTAGAGGAAAATATGATCTTTAAAGCTGGGTCATCAAATTCCATTTCTCAGTCTGAGTCCTTTTCTTTATTTTCCATAGTGACTGTTCCAAATTTTTCTCTCCAGTTCACCAAACTGTCTTACTCTCAGTAAATAATCTTGCCTCCTACTTTACTAAGAAATCATTCCACATTAGCTTCTCTGTTCCTCAAATTGTCTTCCCTATTTACTCTTGTGTCAGAAGAGGTTTATTTTCTTTCCTTACTTATTTTCAATGTATGTCATCCTGAAATGTTCCCTCAGTCTTACCAAACCTCAAATTCAAGTTTTCTTCTGTTGTGAGATGTTGAACTTCTCAAAAGAATCTCCTATGTTTCAAGCCCACTTTTTCTCTACAGTCTCTCTTCATCCCTCCCGTGGTCTTCAATCTGGCTTCCTCCCACTCTACTGACACACCTCTGTGACATATGCCCTTGTCTCCAAATCCAAAATTTCTTTAACTCATCAATTTTGGCTCCTCAGCAGCCTCTAACAATTATGGATCACCTCCTTTCTGAAGCTTCTCCTTCGACTGCCATAACGTGAAACTTTCCTTTCCTTTCTTGTTTGTTATTACCTTCTCTTTCTACTTTCAACCCCAAATGCAGATACATCCCAAGTTCTTCTTTTTAAAAATGTTTCTCTTTACATCTTTTTATCTTACCTGTTCTCATGGCTTTAACTGTTCCCTGTAGGGACAACCCCATAATACACCTTTATCTTTCATTTCTCTTTGAAATTCAAGCTATTTTTTTATTGCCCATTAGAAATCTTATAAGCACCTTTATACACAACAAGGAAGAACTTCTCATTTCCTGCACAGAAACTTCACCTTCTGACCACAAGACTAATTCAGGCTTCCCGGAATGGAATTTGAGACTCACCTTTAAACCTTTCCTCCCCTCATCCTCCAATGCTCATAAGTTGACAAGCTGTTTTGATTTCACAATGTCTCTCAAGTCTCCTGTTTCTTTTCTATTTCTCATGCCATCAGACTGGTCCAGGTTTTCATTGTCTCTTGGGTGGACTACTGCTGTGGCTTTTTCCTTGGTGTCTGTGTCTGTCTTTTTCCTGCTATACCTCTACAACACACTGTTGTGAGAGAAATCTATGTTCTGTCCTTATCACTTCCTTGCTTGAAAGTTTTCCATCTCTACTCACTGTCTACAAAATAAAGTTCAACTTTTCTAACTTGACCTTTAAAATCCTCCATAAACTGGCTTTAATGTATCTTTCCTTCTTTCTGATCACCTCTCATGCTTTATCTAGGCTATGCAGATTGCCCTAAATATGCTCCACCTTTCTTGCCTCCTTGCATCACCTTTTTTATTTATTTTGTTGTTGTTGATCCAAATTATTTTATTTTATTTTTTATTATAAATGTATTTATTTTAATTGGAGGCTAATTACTTTACAATATTCTATTGGTTTTGCCATACATCAGCATGAATCCACCACGGGTATACACATGTTCCCCATCCTGAACCCCCTCCCTCCTCCCTCTCTGTACCATCCTTCTCAGTCATCCCAGTGCATCAGCCCTAAGCATCCTGTATCCTGCATTGAACCTAGACTGGTGATTCATTTCATATATGATATTATACATGTTTCATTGCCATTCTCCCAAATCATCCCACCCTCTCCCTCTCCCACAGAATTCAAAAGACTATTCTATATATCTGTGTCTCTTTTGTGGTCTCCCATACAGGGTTATCTTTCTAAATTCCATATCTATACATTAGTATACTTTATTGGTAATCCTCTTTCTGGCTTACCTCACTCTGTATAATAGGCTCCAGTTTCATCTACCTCATTAGAACTGATTCAAATGTATTCTTTTTAATGGCTGAGTAATACTCCATTGTGTATATATTCCACAGCTTTCTTATCCATTCATCTGCTGATGGACATCTAGGTTGCTTCCATGTCCTGGCTATTATAAACAGTGCTGTGATGAACACTGGGGTACACATGTCTCTTTCACTTCTGGTTTCCTTGGTGTGTATGCCCAGCAGTGGGATTGCTGGGTCATATGGCAGTTCTATTTCCAGTATTTAAAGGAATCTCCACACTGTTCTCCATAGTGGCTGTACTAGTTTGCATTCCCACCAGCAGTCTAAGAGGGTTCCCTTTTCTTCACACCCTCTCCAGCATTTATTGCTTGTAGACTTTTGGATAGCAGCCATTCTGACTGGCGTGAAATGGTACCTCATTGTGGTTTTGATTTGCATTTCTCTGGTAATGAGTGATGTTGAGCATCTTTTCATGTGTTTGCTAGCCACCTGTATATCTTCTTTGGAGAAATGTCTGTTTAGTTCTTTGGCCCATTTTGTGATTGGCTCATTTATTTTTCTGGAATTGAGCTGCAGGAGATGCTTGTATATTTTTGAGATTAGTTCTTTGTCAGTTACTTCATTTGTTATTATCTTCTCCCATTCTGAAGGCTGTCTTTTCACCTTGCTTAGAGTTTCCTTTGTTTCGCAGAAGCTTTTAAGTTGAATTAGGTTCCATTTGTTTATTTTTGCTTTTATTTCCAATATTCTGGGAGGTGGGTCATAGAGGATCCTGCTGTGATGTATGTCGGAGAGTGTTTTGCCTATGTTCTCCTCTAGGAGTTTTATAGTTTCTGGTCTTACATTTAGATCTTTAATCCATTTTGAGTTTATTTTTGTGTATGGTGTTAGAAAGTGTTCTAGTTTCATTCTTTTACAAGTGGTTGACCAGTTTTCCCAGCACCACTTGTTAAAGAGATTGTCTTTTCTCCATTGTATATTCTTGTCTCCTTTGTCAAAGATAANNTGTGTGTGTGTGTGTGTGTGTGTGTGTGTGTGTATGTATGGTGTTAGAAAGTGTTCTAATTTCATTCTTTTACAAGTGGTTGACCAGTTTTCCCAGCACTACTTGTTAAAGAGATTGTCTTTAATCCATTGTATATTCTTGCCTCCTTTGTCAAAGATAAGATGTCCATAGGTGTGTGGATTTATATCTGGGCTTTCTATTTTGTTGCATCGATCTATATTTCTGTCTTTGTGCCAGTACCATACTGTCTTGATGACTGTGGCTTTGTAGTAGAGCCTGAAGTCAGGCAGGTTGATTCCTCCAGTTCCATTCTTCTTTCTCAAGATTGCTTTGGCTATTCGAGGTTTTTTGTATTTCCATACAAATTGTGCAAATATTTGTTCTAGCCTTTGTGGCTCAGCTGGTAAAGAATCTGCCTGCAATGTGGGAGACCTGGGTTCGATCTCTGGATTGGGAAGATTCCCTGGAGAAGGGAAAGGCTACCCACTCCAATATTCTGCCCTGGAGAATTTCATGGTCTGTATAGTCAATAGAGTTGCAGAGAGTTGGACACAACTGAGCGACTTTCACTTTTCACGTTCATGCATTGGAGAAGGAAATGGCAACCCACTCCAGTGTTCTTGTCTGGAGAATCCCAGGGATGGGGAGCCTGGTGGGCTGCCGTCTATGGGGTCACACAGAGTCAGACATGACTGAAGCGACTTAGCAGCAGCAGCAGCAAGATAACGCCACTAGTTTGTGATGCAACACACAGGTATGTCTGGAAAGGAAGCTCTTATTTCCGTTATTATATCTCCGTGTAAGGATTTTATCCTCCATGTCACAGGTGTAGAAACTGGGGCTTGAGTAGATTGCACAACTCGTTCAAGGTGGCAATATCATAAAGGGGCTTCTGGATCTCAAGAGCAGGTCTTCTACATCCATTTTAGTTTTGTGAGAAAGCTTAAGGTCACTTAGGTCAATTTCTTCAATCCCCTGGAGGGAAACTGAGACCCAGGTGGGAAGTACATAGTCCAAGAACACAGAAGGACGAAGAGGAGAGACTTGAGCATTAGAGAGACCTGGTTCACATCGCAGTTCTCCCATTTACTTGCTGTCTGTCCTTACGGGGCTTTTTAGAACAACTTTACTAAATGGTACAGTTTCCTTTTCTGTCCAATGAGGATAATAATACTGCACATAAATTTTTGTGAAGGTTTAATTCAATATTAAAAGTGCCCATCATGTAGGAAATGGTGGTCCTCAGTGACACAACTAAATCTGGAGTCTAGGACTTATCTCGCAGCCTTATGTGTATTCCAGCAAGACACTCCGGGGAAGGCAATGGCACCCCACCCCAGTACTCTTGCCTGGAAAATCCAATGGACGGAGTAGCCTGGGGGCTGCAGTCCATGGGGTCGCTAACAGTTGGACAGACTAAGCGACTTCACTTTCACTTTTCTCTTTCATGCATTGGAGAAGGAAATGGCAACCCACTCCAGTATTCTTGCCTGGAGAATCCCAAGGACGGGGGAGCCTGGTGGGCTGCCGTCTATGGGGTCACACAGAGTTGGACACGACTGAAGTGACTTAGCAGCAGCAGCAGCAGCAGCAGCAAGACACTCATGTCTCTTTGGAATTACTGGTCATATTTGCTTTTGTGATGACTGATAGTAATGCACAGAGTGTTCCCTAAGTCTAAGCAGTGTCATTTCTGAAGCAGATTGTATACACTAATCATGTTCTCTTAGACCTCCCATCACCTTAGCCAGTTTCTCCTTGCTTCAACAGATAAAGCAAGGATCACCCTTGGCAACCCCAAGTCTACTGATATTATCGTTCAAGTTGGAGTTAGCGTCTGCGGCCACAAGTTTCATGCTGTCGTTTCGTTGGTCAGTCATGCCTGACTCTTTGGGGACCCGTGGGCTGTCTCCCGCTAGTCTCTGCCCATGAGATTTCCCAGGAACGAGCACTGGGGCGGGTTGCAGCTTTCTTCTCCAGGGGATCTTCCCCACTCCGGACGCGAACGCGTGTCTCCTGCATTTACCACTGAGTCAGCAGGGAAGCACAAGTGATGAATTTTACTTATAGGATAAAAGTCCCATTTCAGTCATTTCACATGTTGAAGGAAGTTTGCTACATCTGGTGTGGTGTCCATGATTCAGGGAAATATCAATGTCTTTATTTATAAAGTTTTTAGGGGAAAAAAAAGCACCCCTCATGTTTGGATGTTTTATTCTTCGTATTAAGCTCTTTAAACTGCCTGGCGGTTCTTGTTTCATTTAAAAAATCTTAAATTTGAGACATAAACTTCCTGACAGCATGGGTCCCTTTAAAGGTGATATATGCCCTGACAGCAGAGACATAAGGCCAGTCGAGTGTTCTAACCACAGGATGGTAAAAGTCACGGTCAGGTTAGAAGAATCAATTAGAGTGAGAACGAGGCTGTGTAAATTTCAGGGCTCAAATGGCGATTGAGACATAAACTTCCTGACAGCATGGGTCCCTTTAAAGGTGATATATGCCCTGACAGCAGAGACATAAGGCCAGTCGAGTGTTCTAACCACAGGATGGTAAAAGTCACGGTCAGGTTAGAAGAATCAATTAGAGTGAGAACGAGGCTGTGTAAATTTCAGGGCTCAAATGGCGAAATATGAAGGCAGGGTTGAATTTAAAGCCTGGCCTGACGTGACTGTATTTCATTGCCTGATTGGCAAGACAGCTCTAAATGGGGTATTAAATTGGGTTAAAAAAGCGGTTTTCTTCCTATTTAAAACAATATACAGGGAGAGGAAGAAAAAAGATCCAGGCACGGTAACAACAAATTTGAGGATTTATATGGGTATTTGAGAAAAAATAGCCTGTTAGTGGGGATGGAGAGGTGGGAGGGGGAAATGTATTTGAAGTCAGGATTCTGGAAGGGGAGACTTTGAGACTCTCCTACATCAGCTGAAAAGGCAGAATTTATAGTAGGCACGTGACTGCCTGTCTGGGTCCTGGCCCGGCCTGGTGCAGTCAGCTCCACGACGTGCCGCAAATCTGTGCAGTGCATTATATTAGCTGCAGATCTGATGTTTATAAGCAAACAACAGCTTTATGATCTTAAAATAGATACCAAGAGGGTGTCCGCGGTTCCCAGTCAGTCTGACAGTGGAGCTAACAGAGGCAGAAGACACTGCTGGATAAGGGATCAGCCTCCAGAATCCCCTGCTTTCCAACCCCAGCTCAGAAACTTACCAGTTGGAGCACATAGTAAACCTTGCTGAGACTCAGTTTTGTCATCTGTAAAATGGGGAGTGCGTCTGCTCAATCGCTGAGTCACGTCCATCTCTTTGTGACCCCATGAACTGTAGCTGGCCAGGCTCTTCTGTCCACGGAATTTTTGAGGCAAGAATACCGGAGTGGGTTACCATTTCCCACTCCAGAGGATCTTCCTGACCCAGGAATTAAACTCACCTTTCTTTGTGTCTCCAGCACTGGCACGTGGATTCTTGACCACTGTGCCACCTGGGAAGCCCATAAAATGGGGAGATGGGGTATGAATTGAGCCTACTTTGCTAGGTGGTCCTTAGGATTGAATGAGATCAGCCAGTTAAAGCATTCAGCACACTTCCTGGTTCATAGGAAGCATCCCAATAACTGTTGGTTATTATTATCACATTATTATTATTCATTATAGGAAAGAGTTGGTGACTATGAAGAGACGGAAAAGTGCTGAAATGGTTCCATCTCCAGACTTCACTCCTTCCTGACCCTGCCCTTTGTCCCTCCCCTCCAAACTACGCTCTGAGGGCTCATCCACCTCTCACTTGGTCTTATCCCAACTCTGACGCTACCTGCAGGAAACCAAGAGCACAAATGTCAGCGTAGCAGCAGGACTGCGGGACCTGCAGGCTGAGAGCCTGCGTCCAAGCCTGTCACTGCCACTTACAGACTCTGAGAGCACCAGGCAGGCACAGTGCCTCCTGGAGCCTCAGTCTCCTCATCGATAAAGTGGGAAAGTTAACACTACCCTGCCTGCCTTGCAGGCCCGTTGGAGGGATTAACTAACTCATCCTATAAGTGCCTTTAGAGAATACTGAGTGGACTTCCTGTAGATTAGATGCACGCATATGCATAACTCAATCAGGCTTCCCAGGTGGCGCTGCTGGTGAGTAATCACCCACCAATGAAGGAGACAGCAGAGATGCAGGTTCCATCCCTGGGTCAGGAAGGTCCCCTGGGGGAGGGCATGGCAGCCCACTCCAGTGTTCTTGCCTGGAGAATCCCCATAGACAGAGGAGCTGGGTAGGCTCCATGGGGTCATAAAGGGTCGCACATGACTGAAGCAGTTTAGCATGCACTCTTCCATAACTGAACCACTAGCTGTATACCTGAAACTATTAATAGCACAACACAAATCAACTATACCCAAATATAAAGTAAAAGTAACCTTTTTTAAAAGGGGGCTCTTAGGTGGCAGGGCACTGCTGCAGTGCAGCATGATCACTGCCTGAGAGCCCCTCTTTGACTAGGCCTCCCGTTTAGACATGCCTTTAAAGCAAACCTACTCTCCCAATGTTTCTAACCTAGCCCTCTGTCTGCAAACTGCCTGTTCCGTGCTTTAGAGAAAAGGGCAACATGAGGAAGCCTGGCAGGTGCCCCCGAGCAGTGGAGAAGCTCCGCCAGCACAGGGATGGCAGCGCAGAGTCCCGTGGCCCCCATGCCCGGGGCAGACCTCCCCAGATCTAAACGTCACTCCCTCTCACTGAGCCTGCATGGAGCTTCAGCATCCTTCTTGACCCAGTGCTCCATGGAACCACCGCACCTCCCACACCATCAAATGAAGGCCTTTGTTTATTTACTTAAAGAAGGTTTAATTGGAGGAAAATTGCTTTACAATGTTGTACTGGTTTCTGCAGCACAACAACATGACTCGGTCATAATTGCATATATCTCCCCTCCCTCATGAGCACTCCCTGCCCCATCCCACCCCGCCAGGTCATCACAGTGCCAGGCTGGGCTCCATGTGTTATAGAGCAGCTTTCCACTAGCTATCTATTTTAGACATGGCAGTGCATCTATCTCAATGCTACTTTCTCAAATCATCCCACCCTCTCCTTCCCTCTCTGTGTTCACAAGTCTGTTCTCTACATCTGCGTCTCCATTCCTTCCCTGAAAATAGGTTCAGTTCAGTTCAGCTCAGCTCAGTCGCTCAGTCGTGTCCGACTCTTTGCAACCCCATGAATCACATCACGCCATGCCTCCCTGTCCATCACCAGCTCCCGGAGTTCATTCAAATTCACATCCATCGAGTTGATGATACAATCCAACCATCTCATCCTCTGTCGTCCCCTTCTCCTCCTGCCCTCAATCTTTCCCAACATCATCGTCTTTTCAGATGAGTCTGCTCTTCACAACAGGTGGCCAAAGTATTGGAGTTTCAGCTTTAACATCAGTTCTTCAGTGAACACCCAGGACTGATCTCCTTTAGGATGGACTGGTTTGATCTCCTTGCAGTCCAAGGGACTATCTAGAGTCTTCTCCAACATCACACTTCAAAAGCATCAATTCTTCGGTGCTCAGCTTTCTTCACAGTCCAACTCTCACATCCATACATGACCACTGGAAAAACCATAGCCTTGACTAGACAGACCTTTGTTGGCAAAGAAAAACAGGTTCATCAGTACTATTTTTCTAGATTCCATGTAGATGCATTAATATACAATATTTATTTTTCTCTTTCTGACTTACTTCACAGGCTCCAGTTTCATTGACCTCACCACTGCTGACTCATATTTGTTCCTTTTTATGGCTGAGTGATATTCCATTGTATATGGACTCAGAGTTGGATACTAATTCCAACAGTAGCACTTACTAGAATCACTCTGCACTTCAGGTCCTTATTTATAAAATGATCATAGAAATATCCATTTAGTAGGAGAGCTGAGGTATTTCAACCAGAAAACACCTGCCAAGTAGTAAAAACATAAGCATTATTAGCTATTATCATTATCATTAATAATTTGCTCCCTCTTCTTTGAGGTTCTCTGTAAGGTTACCTTCTCTTCTTCCCCCTTCTAAAACAAATGAATAAGTGGAAAATGCTCAGATTACAAAGGAGAGTCACAGGTTTTAAAGCGACAGTCTCAGGACTGAACACCATTGCTGCTGTTACTAATTGTGCGGTCTTAGGCAAGTTGTTTCAACCTTCTGAGCCTCAGTTTCCTCATTTATAAATAAAGGAAACCTTTCAGGGTATGGAAGGATTAAACAGAATAATATACATAATGTATTCAGCCCTCTGTGGGCTCAGATCAACATTTTAGATATTATTTGGCGAAGAAGAAATGAGTGGCCAGCATAATAGGATCAGCTCAAATCCATTGGACACATTACAGAGAAAACATTTTCCTGAGAAGGTTAAAATGAAATCAAATGTCTGAGGTAGATTAAACTTTTTTTCCTCTCTCTTTCTCCTTGTGTCAGATTTGTTTCCAAAAGATTTCATCTGCATAATGGAATTTGCTGATTTTGAATAGACGGTGCAGTGCGTACAGGAGCATTCATTGAAGGATAAAGGACCGAAGGTTATTTATATGTCATTTGTAAGGCTGTCTGCTTTGATTTCTCAGATTTTTAGCCCCCACAGAATCCCAATTTCAGTCACTCTTGTTTCTCTCTCCATCAGAACGCAATACGCTCGGTAATCTGAAGGTTCTGGGGACTACAGGGAATGCTGTATATTCTATACTCATTCTTGTACATTCCCAATGCTTATTCACCTAATAAAGGCACTGAAAAGTCCTGCAATTTAAAAATAGATTTATTTAATACTACTACTCCAAGGTGTCTAACCAAAGAAAACTTTTTTTAGGTTAGCATCTCATTAATGTCCCACATAATTACTATTTAAAAAAAATGCTGCTGTTTGGAATTCCCCAAAATGTCTGATGAAGGGAGGATAAAAATCTGAACATTCACTGTTGTTGTCAGGACGTGCTAACAGAAGATAAAATGAAGTGTTAGCTGGAGATTGTGTTACCTTCTGCTGTGGGGTGAATTGTGTCTGGGAAAGACACATTGAAGCCCTAAACTCCAGGATCTGTGAATGTGACCTTATTTGGAAACCAGGTCGAGTTAAAATGAGGTCATACCAGTTTAGGGCAGACCCTCAATCCAGTGGCTAGTTTCCTTGTGAAGAATGAAAGATTTAGAGACCCACAGAGCAGACACAGCAAGCCATGTGAAAATGGAAGCAGAGATCAAAGTTATGCTGCCACAGGCCAAGGAACACCAAGATTTCCAGTCACCACCCAAAGCTGGAAGAGGCCAGAAAAAATTCGCATCGAGTGGTTTCCAAGGGAGCATGGGGTATATAGCCAACAGCTTGACTTCAGACTCCTGGTCTCCAGAATCCTGCAAGAATGCATTTCTCCTGGTCTAAGCCACCTTGTTGGTGGAATTTTGTTATGGTGGCCTGGAGAATGTAATCTACTCAGCTGCCAGATTTTTCTTCTCCATTACTGGCTATTTCCTTCCTGACCATTAAATGTTGGAGTGCCCCAGGTGGAAGGTCTTGAAACTTTTTCTTAACCCTGTTACAGCATAGATGCTACATCATGGTCAGAGACTGGACCTTGGCTTTATTTAATGTCACCCACATGCTAATGAATCCACATGGCATATAAGATGTTCTTAATGTGTCCTAAATGGAAACTTAGGTCCTATCCTTAAATTTTTTTTTTTTTTTTTTAAAGAAAAGCACTGCTCCTCACTTGGAACTCTCCATCTCAAGAATGAGCAGTTCATTTCCCCCACGTTCCTCGGGTCAGAAGACTAGGAGTCACCCTTGAGTCCTCTTTTTCCCGGGTGTGCACGTGCTAAGTCGCTTCAGTCATGTCTGACTCTTCGCAACCCTGTGGACTGTTGCCTGTCTGTGGAATTTTCTAGGCCAGAATACTGGAGTGGGTTGCTATTTCCTTCTCCAGAGCATCTTCCTGAGCCAGGGACTGAACCCGAGTCTCCTCTGTCTCCTCCATTGGCAGGCGGGATTTTAATTTTTACCACTGAGCCATCAGGGAAGTTCCTTCTCATCTACCACCAGTCCCGGTAGCAAATCCTGTTGAGTCCACCCTTAAAGCACATCCAGAATGTCATCTCTTTAACCTCCTCCATCCTCCACACACTGCTGGGCCAACATCATCTCACTTACATGACTGTATTACCGGAGGGGCCATCCTCTGCTCTGACTGTCTTGATGGATCAGGGATCAAACCTACATTCCCTGCATTTGCGGCACGGAGTCTTAACTATTGAACTGCCAAGGAAGTCTGGTCTTGACACAGGAACCAGAATCATCCCATCAAACGGTAAATCTAACCACGCCCTTCTCAGGTGAACCACCGCACCACCGTCACTAAGGCTGCACGTACAGGCAGAAAAAAGGACCAAGTCGTCACCACAGCCCACAGGTTCAGTCCCTGGCTGTCGAGTGACACCTCATTTCCTCCCACTGTTGCCCTCCCTCTGCTCCAGCTGCACTGGCCTTCTCGGGGTCCTCTAACGAGCCAACAGATTACACCTTGGGCTCTTTGTTTGCTGTGGCCTCAATCCAGAGCACCCTTCTCCCTGACGCCCACATGCATGCTGCCTTGCTTCAATCAAGCTCTTCAAACAGCCCTTCCTCCTAAAAACTCTCCCTTAATGCCCTGCTGAAAACGTAACCCCCACCATCACTCTCTACTCCCACACCCTGATCTACTGTAAGACGTGTGTGTGTGTGTCTGTGTGTTGTGTGTATTTCTCCCAGTAGAAATGTGCACAAGCAGAGAAGGAGGTTGGGACTGTCTTATCCACCGTTGTGTCCTCAGCACCTAGGACAGGAATTCAGAACTATTTATTGAATCAATTAATCAAATCTTCCCAGAAGGTTGAGACGCACAGAAAAACTGGACGACTCTCAAAAAACCGTGAAACGTAAAGAAATCTCTCAATAAAAGCGGAAAACAAGGCAGCTCTGTGACACTGGTTTTCTGGCAACAGAAACAAAGTCTTCCTGGACAGTCAGAGCTTTCTCTTCCAGTTTGTAGGAAAACAAACAAACAAAACAGTCGCTGAAATCAGTCCCTCCATACATCATTTGAATCTTCTGTGCCTCTTTTTTCACCTAAAAATGTAGTTAAAATAATTTTAAAGTCCATAGGACAATGTTTCTGAATTGAAGTATCACATACTTGGAGAAACTCTTTAGAAAATTTTTCACAGTCCTTCAAAATAGGTTTTCACACGAAATCCTTACAACAACCTTGTAATAGTGATAATCTCGATTAACAGTTAGCTGAAAGATGGTGACTTTTCAGACATTCTCTTATTTTAAACCTCCAATATTCCCAGAATGGGGGTACCATCCTGAACCCCATTTTCTAGACGAGGAAACTGAGATTGGGAGAGGTTAAGTAACTTTCTCATAAGGGCTTATTGCTAATAAATGGAAAGTGGGGAGACTTCCCTGGTGATCTGGTGGTGAAGGATCCACCTTGCAATGGAGGGAATGCTGGTTCAATCCCTGGTGGAGAAACTAGGATCCCGCCCACCACTGGGCCACAGTCATGGAGACCACGTGCTCTGGAACTGAGCCCGAGCGCCGCTGCTGCTGGGACCTGATAGAGTCAGAAACAAAGGAGTAATTTGTTTTAATTGGAAGTGGGGATTCCAACTCTGATTTTACATCCTGTCCTCTTGACCAAAATACTATTTTGCATGACCCCAACCAATGAGGCAAGGTTACATAATATATAAGGGATACAATTATGTCCATTTTATAGAAAGAATACTTTAAGCTCACAGAAGGCAAAGGGGCCACCCAAGGTCACAGAGCAACAGTCAGCCTGCATCCAGGTCTCCAGACCCTATTTCAGTAACTGTTTTAGTAATAAAAGTTACCCTATGAATGGTGTCCGTGTGATGGGGACAGCATCCTATGAAATCTGAGCACCAGATGGGAAGAAGGGTTATGTGCACATCAGGACTGCATCCCAGAGAGGGAAGTTGACCTGCCCAAGGTCACACAGGAAGTCAGCTCTTGAGCTTGCCTCTCAGGGCCAAAGTGCTTTTTTCTGTGTGACCTTAGACCTTCTACATCTAACATAAGCCACGAGGTCACACACGGACACGATGCCTAAAACCCCTGCAAATGTTGGGGTAAACTGTGTTGTGCACGCTAATGTATATCTATGAATGCAGTGAAGGGGAGTGGAGGGGTTTTGTAGCTTGATTTATGTTTTAAATTATTTGGTAGCTATTTTGATAACATCTTTTGGAGATTAAGTCCAATTAGGAAACAGATGGCATGGAAATATTGTCAAACATATCGGATCAGCAGCGAATCACTGACTTAATTATGTAAATAATTAAAATGTATATTTATACCTGATCGTCCAAGTGAGGGTGAAAAGACTGATTTCAGGGTTGATTATGAGTGCTGGCAAAGAATCAAATCAAAAGCACATGACGTCCAAGGCATTGGTTCTGGTTTTCAACATCCAGCCCTAGGAGGTCATTTGGGAGACAGAATCAAGAGCCTGATGACAAAGACAAAAAGTCCTCTGAGCATCGGAATTGCGAGGCCGGGCTTAATGAAAGAGCCTGCATAAGAGGAGACACGGGGCCTTCACTTCCGTGGCTCTAATCCTACCTTTCCTCTTCCAAGAGCATCTGAAGGCTCCTCACTGCCCACAGACTCTGGCTTCCCATTCCAAACCCACGTCAGACTTACCTACCATTATTGCTCAACTTTCACTTATCTGCTTTTACCCAAGGAGCAGCTCACTGCATCCTAATAGTTAAGAGGACAGGTTTTGAGGAATTGTCTCTCTTCTAGCCTTGGCTTGGTCACCTGGCTCAGTTTTACTACCTACAAAAAGGGGATAATAATAACTCAAAAAGATATCGAGTGTTTCCTGTGAGCTCAGTTTTGCGCCCTGCACTCACACACATACCATCGTTTACCATTCGTCGACTCTCTGCGTAAGTGTCTTCGTTTTGTACAGAGGGAAGCAAGCTTTTTTGTTTGCCTGTTTTGCTGTTTTGGAGCCACACAGCATATGGGGTCTTAGTTCCGTGACCAAGGATCGAAACTGCACTCCCTGCAGTGGACGCGCAGGACTGTCAGGGAAGCTCCAAGACGAGACAAGCTCAGCAATGTGTCAGCACTTGCTGGGGCTCCCAGATGGCGCTAGAGGTAAAGAAACCACTTGCCAATGCAGGAGAGGTAAGTGGGTTCGATCCCTGGGTCGGAAAGATCCTCTGGAGGAGGGCACGGTGAGCCACTCCAGTACTGTTGCCTGGAGAATCCCATGGACAGAGGAGCCCAGCAGGTTCGGTCCATGGGGTCACAGAGAGTGGACAGGACTGAAATGACTTAGCACACAAGCAACTTGCCAGTGTGAGTTGAGAGGCTTGCCTGTGTGTGACACAAAACCTGGAGGGACAGCGACCTAAATATGAAAGAAGCTTGCTTCTGTTTTTCTTGTCTAGGCAACGCAGAGACTCCACCATGGCCCTGTAATCATGAGGTCTGACTCTTTCTATGTGGTTCTGCAAACAATATCAACACCCAGCTTCCACCTCAGTCCAAGATGGCTACTTCAGCTCCAGCTGTTCACAAACTCCTGGAAGAAGCAAAAGGAAGGAGAAGCGCATGCCCATCACCTTGAGGACAAATCTCAGAAAGTGGGCACACTGCCTCAGCTCTCTTCCCATTGGCCAATATGTGGTCACATGGCCACACCTGACATCTGAGGATGCTGGGAAATGCAGTCTTTCTTCTAGGGAAGACTGTCCAGTTTTGGGGGCCATACTCCAAGATGGCTTCCAATGATCTTCAACTCCTAATATTGGTGGTCTTGTGGAGTCTTCTCTTACATCCAGTCGGGGTTCATGTGTGTAACCAACAGATATACTATAGAGGTAATAGTGTGTGGTTTCCAAGACTTGGGCATAAGCAGCATTTCAGGTTCTTCTTTGGTCTCTTAAACAATATCCCTTAGAAAAACCTCATCCTCATGCTATGAAGACACTAACAGTTGCAGGGAGATGTCCACATGTAGAGGAAGCAAACCTCAATCTTTCAGCCACTTGAGTGTGCCAAACTAGAGACGTCAGGTCTGCAGAAGGTAGCCCTTCAGATGACTACAGTGCCCAGGGACTCAGGAGCCTGAGCCGGAAACCCACCGCCAAGCCGCTTCCAATTCCTGATACAACAGAAGCAATGAAAACTGGTTAGTAACTGCTGATGTTCTAAGCTGCTGAGTTTTGAGGTGATTTATTACCCAGTGATAACTAAGTAATTCAGTTAACACTTGAGAGTTTTATTATGGAGAAGGAAGACGAGAACAGATACCAGGAAGCTTTAGCCCTCTGTCCTTCTGCACACATTTAAGTGTAATGAGGGCAAGATGCAAACCCATATCTGACTTAGGAGGCTGTATTTTAACCAACACCCTGAATATCCTGTGCCTTTCTCTTGATTCCTATGGAATATATTGTTCTTAACAAGGAGTCTTATCTTAAACTGTAGGTTGTTTTGTCCTAATCTCTGGAAGCTTCATGCATAGAAATCGTTTTCTCCTCCCCTGTCTTGAAGACAAGGGTATATGGCTTCTCTCTCTTCATCCTTCTTTCCTCCTTCCCCACTTATTTTTCCTTCCTTTCATCTATTGCTGGGTCTTTTTACTCAGCGAGGCCTGTCCTTTCATCTTACGGTTTGACTGAGGAAAGATTTTTTCGAAGTTCACCCACTAGGCTGGCGGGATTCTGTCGCTTGTAGGCTGTTGGTCAGAAATTTGCCTCACATATTTGAAACATTCAATCACCAAATAACGTCAGTGAAATCTTCCCCTTCCTTCTGGTCTTCCCTTTTAAAGCTTGCTTACAAAGTCCATCCCACCAGACAATATTTTCTATAATGTCTGAACCCTAGGTGCCATGGAGGATGCAAAAAAATTTACAGCTCAAGACAGCCTTAAGGGTAACAAGAACTTTCTAACAATGAGAACAGTTTCAAAAGGAGTGGGCTGCAGAAGGAGAAGGTGGTCATCACCGGTGGCACTGTAGGGTGTATGTGTAGAGTTTCCTAAGATCGAGTTGTGCTGCCAATCACAGACCTGGTGGATCAGTATCTTTACCCACAGGGTCTGTGAATCTGTACCTTTCACTGTCCATCTGATTACCACCATCCAGGTAATTCTGATGGAGAGCTAAGTTTGAGAATCATGAATTTAATTGGCCAGAATTCAAACATCAAATTGATGTTGGACCACATTAGTGATTTTTAAACTAAGCTCTTTCCTGGAGCTCCTTTGGGGCTGCTGCACGATGGTGGTGATGAGGGCAAAGGAGGTTGTGCGAAGGGAGGGGTGATGGGGAGGAATGTATAGTGTCTAGAAACACCCTCCCAGTTTCAATCAGAGCGCTGTCCTTTTATCTCTTTTGTTCATTTATGCTCTCACACGAGATGCATTTGAATGAAGATTGGGCTAGTTTTTAAAATGAGACAAAGCAAAACAAAACTTGAAAGCAGCTGAACTAGATGAGCTTTAATTCACTTAATCAATAAGTAGTTACTGAGTGTCTGCTACATGCCAGCCTCCACACCAAATCAAAGCCAAGTCAGACGTGGTCCTTCTACCTTGAGAGCTTGCAGCTGAGAGGAAAGAGAGAGTGAGTGAGCAATTCTGATGCACCAAGATGACTGCATTAGTAGAGGTATGAGAGGACAGTACCAGCTGAATCTTGAAGTCCTTATAAGAATTCTTTAGTTGGGGGGAAAACAGGAGAAAAATGGAGGTGACATCTCATGCAAAGGCATGGAGGCCTGAAGAAATAGGGGTGGCTTGAGCATTTGAGTGTAGTTCAAGTTCAGGAGGATGAGGGAATGGCATGCAAGGAGGCTCAGGGCAGAGTCTTTGAGCAAACCCTGTCTCCTCTCGGGTTTCACAGCGTCCTCCCTGTCCCAGTGAGGGGCATGGCTAAATGATCTGCAGGATCAGAATACCTCTGAGTTTGAAGTGAACTCTCTAGAGTAGTGACTCTCAGTGTGAAGTGATCCTCTCCACCCAAGGGAGTCTTGGCAATGTCTTATCACTGTTCAGCTGCTGAGTCATGTCTGGCTCTTTGTCACTCCATGGACTATAGCATGCCAGGCTCTTCTGATCTCCACCATTTCCTGGAGTTTGCCCAAATTCACGTCCATTGAGTCGGTGATGCCATCCAACCATCTCATCCTCTGTTGACCCCATCTCCTCCTTCCCTGAATCTTTCCCAGCATCAGGTTCTTTTCCAATGAGTCACTCTTCACATCACATAGTGAAAGTATTGGAGCTTCAGCGTTAGCATCAGTTCTTCCAATGAATATTCAGGCTTGATTTTCTTTAGGGTTTTCTTTACTGGTTTGATCCCCTTGCAGTCCAAAGGATTCTCAAGAGTCTTCTCCAGCACCGCAATTTGAAAGCATCAGTTCTTCAGCACTCAGCCTTGTTTATGGTCCAACTCTCACATCTGTTCATGACTACTGGGAAAACCATAGCTTTGACTATAGGGACCTTTGTTGACAAAGTGATGCTTCTGCTTTTTAATATGCTGTTTAGGCAACATCTAGAGACATTTTTAGTTGCTGCCACTGTGGGGAGGAGGAGTGGGTGCTACTGGCAGGTAGAGGTCAGGAATGCTCTTAAACATCTTACTATGCACAAAGTTTTGTGGGAGCTCTGATGCTAAAACAAGCTGGGAGGAGTCATGATGAAGGGGCCCAGTGCTAAAACTGCTCTTCCACCATCATGGTGGATCAAAGTCTAACAAGAAGGGGTTTGGGGGACCACATCCTGAAGTTCAGGTGGGTAACAGAAGTCTAGAAAAAAGCCATGGCCCGTCCAGGGTGTCAGACCCTGTTACGTAGGATCCAATTTTCCTGAATCCCAGAACTAGACATCTTCACATCTCTGATCTCCAGAATCCAATGGCTCTTGGCCTCTGCTAGGGCTTCACAAATTTCCACCAGCTCCATCCATACCCTGCGAACCACTGTGATCCACCTCACCTCCTACCCGGGGATTTGATACATAAGCTCCTGATGCTTTAAGACTCTCCCTGGAAACTTGTGAGAAGGCCATCTGCTTGCACTGGAGCCTAAGGGTTCTATGGAGTAGCTGGACTTAGCTCTGAAATCAGACCCAAGTTCAAATCCAGCACCACCACTACCTGCACTGTAACCCTGAACTTTACCCTCTGAACTTTAGCTTCCTCATCTGTAAAGAGGAACCAAGGGGCTTCCCTGCTGGCCCAGTGGCTAAGACTCTGTGCTCCCGATGCTAGGAGCCTAGGTCCCATCCCTGGTCAGGGAACTAGATCCCACGTGCTGCAGCTCCTGAAATTTTAACACAAGCCAATCTCCAGCTAAATAAGAAAGCTCTTCTTGCACCACAACATGACATAGGACATATTCTGCCGCCCTCAGGCCTGGTAATTCTTGGTCAGAGTGTGGGGGCTGGTACAGAGAGGACCATGCCAACCCTCCTCCCCTGTCTCAGCTTCTTTCCCACGAAGAAGGGAGTGAGTTTCAGGAAGGTAAGGTAGATCCTGGTGTGTTCTACATCCGCCTCCTTCATTTCTCCCAGGACTGATTTGCAAAACTCTTTACTTCACTGGGTAACCATCAGCTCTGTAGCCCTTCTCTCCTCCTGATCCCCAGCTTACGCTTCTAAGTATCACCCACTGCCATACAAAGTCATAGTACTCATATTTTATTAGTACCATACTTTCTTCTGGACCCAGAAGGAATGCTACAAAGAAAAATCTTCCAGCCTTTTATTCTCAAATTCCAAATTCATTCAGTTAAAAAAAAAAAAAACAATTTATTAAGCATTAACTACAAAGGTACTAGACCCCATGCCAGGCATTAAGATATAGGAATGAACAAGGAGACAAAGTCCCGATCCCAGAGTGCTTGTTATTGCTACACCCGGTGGGGGGGGGGNTACCTGCCTTATGCAGCTTGGGTTGCATAGATGCTCAGGAATATTTAATGGATGACTAAATGAATGAATAAATCTGTTTGAAGCCTCCTAAGTCAGGAGAGAGAGTCATTTTCTGGCGTCCTCTGCTGCTGGTGGCTCATCCCAGTTTGGAGGCATCCAAGTGAAGTGTTCTATGGATGTCACTCTGAGTCAGGAGAGACCCTGCGTCTCGGTGACACCCAACTTCATATTTACCTCATGCTGCTTTAATAACCTCTCACTAACACATGAAAATGGAAAGTCCTTCCTCGCTTGGCATGATCTCTGAGTGGCAAGCACTGCCAGTTTCCTCACCCTTCCCTTTGAGTTTCTCGTGAAGCAGGAGCCAATGTGACTCTTCTAGATGCTTCTTTGTGTGCACTAATGGTGTCAGAGGAGACGGGCGCATCTCTCCAAGCAATGTGTGCTTGGGAACTGGAGCCGAATGGCACAGGCAGGCACACTATGTTCAGAAGGGCACCCAGGAAGTGTCGACTTTTTACACTGACTGTGGAGATGACATTGATGCTGAGAGCTTGTCACTATCGTCGTCAGTCAGAGAGATGCAGTTTGGGACCACACTGGACACTTACCAGTGAGGGTGTCTAGCCAGCCCTCCATTCCTTCATCCAACAAATACCTGCCAAGAATCTATACTCTGTGTTCAGAACACCCGTGTTGCACAACCCCATCTGGCCAGAGTTCAGTGTGGAGAGAACACGCAGAGAAGCAATGACTGAAATCTCTGATCCCTCCATGCAAGGATCCACTCTTCTCCCAACTTTTGCAAACCTTCCCTGAATCCCCATCACCTGCAGGACAGAGCCTCCAATTCTGAACATGGTCGTTAGCACTTGCTGCAGTCCACTCAGCCTGTTTCCCAGTCTTACTCCTTGCCAATCTCTCTCAAGCACTCAACAGCCTAGACTGGGAAAGGCAAGTGCAACGGGGATGGTGGTTCTGACCCATAGCTCATCCCTAATGGATCATTAGTAGCCAGCATCTTTTCTCCTTTGCCCAGAATGTTGCTTTTAAAAGGATACTGTGTATGGTTGGTAATGTCTGCCCTAGATATGACAGTGTAGAGAGACAAGGTTGCTTTGGTTACGGTTCCTGCTTTGGTCTCAGTACTGTCAGCTGCTGGGTGAACACGTTCTACACGCACCTACATCAGCACTTTTGATTACTCTCATGGCTCCCTGCATCCCACTTCCAAGCCTGCATGCACCTTGATTTAACCATCAAAGCCTGACTCCACAGTCACTGTCTTTGAGAAGTTGTGTCCAACCCTCTGAAAGTGAAAGTCACTCAGGCGTGTCTGACTCTTTGTGACTCCATGGACTATACAGTCCATGGAATTCTCCAGGCCAGAATACTGGAGTTGGTAGCTGTTCCCTTCTCCAGGGGATCTTTCCAACCCAGGTATCAAACCGGGGTCTCCTGCATTGCAGGCGGATTCTTTTACCAACTGAGCTCCTAGGGAACCCCGCTTCCCTAGTATGAATCCCAGATTTCATATGAATTCTAGTATGAATCCTAGTATGAATGAATCCCAGAGCTGATGCATAAATTATTATTCCAGCAATACAGCAGGAAAAGCACCAGATCTAGAGACAGGCAGTCTGGTGGCAAATCCCTCCTCTGCTACTCAGCAGCTGTGTGATGTTAGACATGCTGTTCAGCCTCTCTGTGCATCCATTTCCTCAGCTGCAAAGTTGAGACAAAGATAGTTCCTATCTCACAGGGTGGTTTGAGCTCATGGGCTCAAAATGCAGAAAGTGGTTCCACACCCAGATTGAGTACACAGTCAGCGTTTGTTATCATCTACACTTGAAACTGTGTAATGATAATAGTGTATCCCCCTGTCTTCTACACCGAACTGTGAGTTTCTTGAGCTCTGGGATTTGATCTTAGTCGTCTTTGAGTTCCCTATCCGCCTTATGCAGTTTGGGTTGCATAGATGCTCAGGAATATTTAATGGATGACTAAATGAATGAATAAATCTGTTTGAAGCCTACTAAGTCAGGAGAGAGAGTCATTTTCTGGCGTCCTCTGCTGCTGGTGGCTCATCCCAGTTTGGAGGCATCCGAGTGAAGTGTTCCACGGATGTCACTCTGAGTCAGGAGAGACCCTGCATCTCGGTGACACCCAACTTCATATTTACCTCGTGCTGCTTTAATAACCTCTCACTAACACAAGAAAATGAAAAGTCCTTCCTCGCTTGGCGTGATCTCTGAGTGGCAAGCACTGCCGGTTTCCTCGCCCTTCCCTTTGAGTTTCTCGTGAAGCAGGAGCCAACGTGACTCTTCTAGACGCTTCTTTGTGTGCACTAATGGTGTCAGCGGAGATGGGCGCATCTCTCCAAGCAATGTGTGCTTGGGAACTGGAGCCGAATGGCACAGGCGGGCACACTGTGTTCAGAAGGGCACCCAGGAGGTGTTGACTTTTTACACTGACTGTGGAGATGACGTTGGTGCTGAGAGCTTGTCACTATCGTCGTCAGTCAGACAGATGCAGTTTGGGACCACACTGGACACTTACCAGTGAGGGTGTCTAGCCAGTCCTCCATCCCTTCATCCAACAAATACCTGCCAAGAATCTATACTCTGTGTTCAGAACACCCGTGTTGCACAACCCCAGAGGCATTGTTCGTATAGTCTATAAATTGGTGGTGCACCATTTGGGGACTGAACTTCCTGACATGGCAGCCCTACAAGAGGCAGAGGCAGAAATGAGTAAGACACAAGCTCTTTCTCTCAAGAATTTCGTGGTCAAGTAGGGCAGTGATATTGGAAGCACGTGAATTGCCAACCATGTGGCAGGAGTGAAATACAAGCATATTCAGGGTAGACAGATATCCCGAAAGCAGGCAAAGCCATCTCTGAGAGGTTGGGGGAAGGCAGCTTGACAGTAGGGATGTCTGACTTGGGTTTTGAAAGAGTGGGTAGGAGTTCTTTACGTAGATGATATTGGGAGAGCTGACAATGGGACTTAAACTGTTCCAACAGGAGAATAAGAGGAAGGACAGAGACAGAGAGGCACGAGAGAGCCTGGTGTTTTAGGGTGTGATAAGCCACGAATGCATTGTGAGGACATTTGTTTTGGAATGAAGCTGGAAGGGAGCCAGGTGTCAGGACGTAAGAGTCCGTGAGTATGGCGGTAAGAAGCTCAGATTGATGGTGGCCAAGACGGAGCCACAATGAGGTGGGAAGCAAGAGGGAGACATCACCACACTTCTATGAAATGACAAGGATCTCCTGTAATTATGTGCCCATTTTGTAACTATTCTGCACTGATTGTCTTATTTTAGCTGTGCTGTGGCTTGGGACTAGACATGACCCAGTTTCCTGGAGGAGGATAAGGGCAGATCCCCAAAAGAAACTCTGGTACCAGGTAGGAATTGGAAACTCAGCATTGCCTGTCCAATCTGACCAACAGGCATGAGGTCCCACTGGCAGACTGGCAAATAGAAGGCAGTCCAAGTCAACTGGCAGCTGTTCATATTTGACAGGGGATAGTATGCCAGGCATGCAGAGTACAGACCTGGGAAACGCAGGACCAGTACAATTCAGTTTAGGCATGTGGTGAGCATCAGGGAGTCCTTTTGGTACTCAGTAGATCTCCTTATCTATCCTTCCTTTCAAACCTTCCTCACCCCTCTTCACAACCCCATGGACTGCAGCCTACTAGGCTCCTCCATCCATGGGGTTTTCCAGGCAAGAGTACTGGAGTGGGTTGCCATTGCCTTCTCCCTTACGTTCATTACCTGTTTGTTATTCTGTCGTCCCAGCTAGGCACTACAGCTCTTCAAGGCAAGGACCCTGTTCATCATACTGTCTGCCATGTCCCAGTCACCTGACACACAGCAATAGCCCATTAGGTATTGGATTAATGTGGTAGACTTAATGATGGCCTCCCAAATCTCAGATCCTATGAACAGATTACGCCACATGGCAAAAAGGACTTCCCAGATGTGATTGAGTTAAGGGTCTTGAGATGAAAGATTCTTCTAGATTATCCAGACCAACCCAGTGTAACCACCATGATCTTTATAAGGAGGACCAAAATTGGAGAAGGAGATGAGACAATGGAAGGAGAGGTTAGGGGGATGCACTGTGAGGGTGGTGGAGGAGCCACGAGCCAGGTAACCTAGAAACGTGAAAGACTAGGAAATACATTCTTTCGGAGAACCTGCAGAAAGAGCACAGCTCTGCCAGCACCTCGGTTTTAGCCCCAAGGATCCAGATCTCTCATTGTGGTTTTGATTTGCATTTCCCTAGTGGTTCTTGAAGCTCTGTGGTTAAGGTCCACACGCTGGTATAATAATGGCTGAGACATACTAGTCAATTCTGTACTTGTGGCTGAGGAAGTGCCAGCCTCTCTCATGAAGGGGAGTCTCCTGTGGTTTACCTGAATTGATTGATTCGGCACTGAGCTATCTCTGGATTCCAAGGAATTTTGCCAACTCCTTTTCGAGGCAGCCAGCCTGCCAGGGGTCGGTTTGAACCAGTCATTCTTCCCATCAAATATGGAGAAGGGTAGATAGAGCTGAGGTATCACCCATTAAAGTGGTACTCAGGACTTCCTTGGCCCTCCAGTGGTTAAGATTCTGAGCTTCCAAGGCAGGGGGCTCGGTCAGTACCTGGTCAGGAAATTAACAGCCCACATACGGTGAGGTGTAGCCAAAACTATCAAATAAATAAATGCGTGTGTGCCCTGTCGGGTCCAACTCTTTGTGATTCTGGACGGTAGTCCGCCAGGCTCCTCTGTACATGGGATTTTCCAGGCAAAAATACTGGAGTGGGCTGCTATTTCCTTCTCCAGGGGATCTTCCTCACCCAGGAATCAAACCTATGTCTCTTGTGTCTCCTACAGTGGCAGGTGGATTCTTTACCACTGTGCTACCTGGAAAGCCAATAAATTAATTAATTTTAAAAATGGTATTTAAGTTCTGTCTGGAGACAGCATGTGTCAGAATCTCCCAAGAAGCATGCAAAACTGCATATTCCTGGGCTGCATCTCGGTACTGTTGAACCAGATTCTCTGCCTGGGCGCCTAGGAACATGCATGGTTTTCACCAGTCCCTCTAGTGCACTTTAGTGGGCACTAAAATTTGAAAACTATCAAATTCAAAATTATAATTGTACAATGAGGAAACTTCCACAATACCACTCAGAAAGCCAGTGACAGAACATTTGGTCCCGGATCTCACAAATCCAACAATGTCATTTAGGAAGACCAGTCATATCCAACATATATCCATAAGAAAAAAAAAAAAAGTATATTGGCCAACTTACAGTGTGCTCACTGGTTCCCTGAGGAGACTGACATCCACTCTTATGTGTAATCAACACAACAACCCTAAAAAACAGGTCCTGTTTTACACATGATATTTTTTCTGATGAAGACATGAAGCGTCAGTGAGATGAAACAGTGACAGGCAGTCTCATTCCAAACCCAGGGTTCTTTCACTTACAGAGAAAACCCAAGAGGAAACACTTAGTCGCAGGCACAATCATCATGGCATAAGCTGTAAGTACAGGTTGGAAGTTCTGGGCGGCAGAAAAGTGGGGAGAACTTTCCAGGGAGGCAGGGGTTAGTTAGAGCAGGCGTCTTAGCCAAGAAGTTTTGATCCAGGTCTCGAAAGGAGTTTTAAGTTGGCTAAAAGGAGTCATAGATTTCAGGGTCTTTGCCATAATGAATCCTACGAGGAGTGACACTAGGGCTTTGAAAACATGATTGTAATGTTTCTGGGGGAAAAATTAACGGTCTAATCCTGCAGAGGATGGATATTGGTGATTCTGACTTATGTGCAGTCCGCACAGCTTCCCTAATCAGCTTTTCCTCTTAGTGCAGCTCAGGGTGAAGGCTGAGGGCTGAAAATAGTCCACTCCAAACTCTTTTGATTGCGGAGTGTTTCAAGAGGGAAGACGTGGGTGACAGACTAATAAAATCCAAAAACTGCTTGCATTGGTGTTTTCCCACAAAATCTCTTCTACCCCAGACTTCCCAGCAACCGCTGCAATAGCCTGCCTGCGGCTCTGCCACCCTCTCCTATCAGATCACCTGCTGGCATCTGCTGAGCACCTACTAAGTGCCACTGCATCACCATCACAAGCCGCGTGTAATTCTCTGCCTGTGAGGTAGGTGTAGGCTGGGGTGACCTGGAACACCAGCCAATGCTTAAAAGTCACAGAGTCAGCCAGCATGTTGGGTACCTACTGTGTGCTTGTCCATAGATTCAAGTGATCTCACCCTCAAAAAGCACCGCTCACTGTATGGGTGTTATTAATCTCCAGTTTATGCTGGTGCCCCATTTCTGCAATCCCTCATGTGGCTGGGATGTGACTGATATGATTTCGAGTCACATCTATTTGGTGAGGAAGTGATGTTTTTCCACACTGTCCCATGCTGCTTTTAGTAAGATTTCTAATCTTGGAGGAGTGAGGAGGACTGTCTGCGGCCAGTGACTAGGCGTACCATGTGATTTTACAGTGAGAGGTGCCGAGCACTGTCCTAAAGATGCCAAGCGATTTAGCTACTCAGGGGAAGGAGGAACCTTTGAAGCGGACTTCTGCCACAGGGTCTTTGGACATGTCGTCCCCTAGAAGCACAACCATCCCCTTAAACAGCCCTTCTGTGACCTCACCACCTACACTGGTTGGCTTGTACATCTTTTCCCATTGTTGTGTCCTGCTCACTTTTTTTTCTTTTTTTACAGAATTATTTGCTACCTGTGGTCACTAATTAGTTACTGCTTCTTGTCTTTCTGCCACCACGGCATGAACACTCCAGAGGGACGCGAATAGGCATGTCCAACTGTATCCTCAGTGCTGGCACCCACAGGTGTTTGATAATTGTTGAATGAAGGAGGGGGGTGAATGAGTGAATCGGTGAATGAATGGATCCCTTTGTCTTTGTCTTCAGAACCACACCGAGAGGTGGGCATTATCATCCCCCTTCAAAGTGAACAAGCAGAAGCTACTGAGATCAGATAAAGCACACAGTAGGGGCCGAGGGAGTCTGCCCCAGGTGTTCTGGGTCTAACGCCGGTGCCCCTCTCACTAGGTCAAGCTGTGTGTGTGCGTGTTCAATTGCTCCAGTCGTGTCTGACTCTTGCAACCCTGTGGACTGAAGCCCGCCAGGCTCCTCTGTCCACGGCATTCTCCAGGCAAGAACACTGGAGTGAGTAGCCACGCCCTCCTCCAGGGGATCTCCCCGACCCAGGAACCGAACCCGTGTCTCCTGTCTTCTGCATGGCTGGAGGATTCTTGGATCTCCCTGACCCAGGAGTCGAACACGTGTCTCCTGTCTTCTGCATTGCTGGAGGATTCTTACCACGGAGCCTCCAGGGAAGCCCCAAATCAAGCTATATTGGCTTCAATTTACAGATTCGAGGGACCATGGATTCACAGAGGACTACCAGGAGGTCAGGAGAAGGGAGAAGGCAAGATGATGAACAGGTACAGGACAAGGAGCTGAGATGGCCCCTCTCTGGGTGAGTCTGACCCTGTTAAACAGAGACTCACAGTGGCAGAGGCTCACATCCTGAACTGGGCCCCACGCTCTGGACTCCAGGCCGTTGGTAAAACCTAGTGACCTTGCAATGTGCGTCCTGTGTGTGTACATCTCAGGAAATCCTGTGAAACGGCAGATCTGGCATGAGACCAGGAGCCCGGGCGTCAGCGAGGTCCTAAGAAAGTTAAGTGTACTTTTGAATGGAGGACTAAAGAGTATCACAGGATGGAAGGAAGTCTCCTGGTCCCCAAGTGTGATGGCTGGAGAGGGCACTGACGTACCCTGGCCCCGATGGGCCTTCAGCGAAGGACTTGCTGGGACAAGCCCGCGCCTGCAAGGACTGCCCCAGCAGGGGAGGCCACTGTCCACAACCAAGTCCTGCCTGGACAGGTCACGCCCAGGGGCTGACAGAGTCAGGGGCAGAAAAGCCAAACTAGGTCCAGGTGGGATGACGCCGAGAGCTCCGCTAGCTGCAGAGATCGCCGTGTGCCAGCTGAGGCAGCCACTGGGGCTGCTCCACAGCTCAGCCTCTCTCCGCCCAGCGCTGCTTCCTCCCCTGGTGAGGGGGTCGCCAAGAGTCAGACACGACTGAGCAACTGAACTGAACATCCCCCGTGCTAACTCTGTCTCTGAATCTGCTGCCAGGAGAAACTGACCTGCCGCCCCCAGAAAACCTCTGGACTCCCCCAGGCTTCAGAATTGGTGAGACTTTAGGCAAATTACAGCTATAGCTCTCAATGTTTATGCCTATGCTGCTGCTGCTGCTGCTGCTAAGTTGCTTCAGTTCAGTTCAGTTCAGTTCAGTTCAGTCGCTCAGTCGTGTCCGACTCTTTGCAACCCCATGAATCGCAGCACGCCAGGCCTCCCTGTCCATCACCATCTCCCGGAGTTCACTCTGACTCACATCCATCGAGTCCGTGATGCCATCCAGCCATCTCATCCTCGGTCATCCCCTTCTCCTCCTGCCCCCAATCCCTCCCAGCATCAGAGTCTTTTCCAATGAGTCAACTCTTCACATGAGGTGGCCAAAGTACTGGAGCTTCAGCTTCAGCATCGTTCCTTCCAAAGAAATCCCAGGGTTGATCTCCTTCAGAATGGACTGGTTGGATCTCCTTGCAGTCCAAGGGACTCTCAAGAGTCTTCTCCAACACCACNAGGTGGCCAAAGTACTGGAGCTTCAGCTTCAGCATCGTTCCTTCCAAAGAAATCCCAGGGTTGATCTCCTTCAGAATGGACTGGTTGGATCTCCTTGCAGTCCAAGGGACTCTCAAGAGTCTTCTCTAACACCACAGTTCAAAAGCATCAATTCTTCAGCATTCAGCTTTCTTCACAGTCAAACTCTTACATCCATACATGACTACTGGAAAAACCGTCGCTTCAGTCATGTCCAACTCTGTGCGAGCCCATAGATGGGAGCTCCCCCATCCCTGGGGTTCTCCAGGCAAGAACCCTTATACCTATGAGGTAGGCATTATTATATACCCATATTGCAGGTGGGAAAACTGAGCCTCTGAGATACTATCTAACTCGCCTGCAGTGACCCTTTTGAAAAATATAAAGCCAAGATTTGATGTTAAATCTGGCCAAGTAGTAAGCATCCGTTAACACAATAATAGAGGAGCCCACTCTTTCATCAGTTCTCAGCTCAAAACTCATCTTGTCCTCTTATTGCACAGCATAGGATTCTTTTCTGTTTTGCTTTTTTTTTTTTTTTCATTTTCTTTGGTTTTCATTACATTCTGCCTCCTATCACGAAAATTTATTCATAGTTTGTGTCCCATAATGAACCATGTTCTTTTTGAGGATAAGAGCTATGTTTGATTCATCTATATATGTCTACAGACAAAAAAAAAAAAAACTAAATAAATGGGACCCAAATTAAAGTAATTCTACATTGATTTATCTCTAATTATGGAATGAAAGCCTTTGTTCTAATATAAAAGAATCAGGGGTGTAAGCAGTTATTTTTAGCGAGGGGATGGGGTGATGGGAGAGACCCCACTGATACTTTTGAAATCAGCCTCATTTTGCCTTTGACTGCGGTTGTCCCTCATTGTAACAAGAGGGGGAAGACAACAAGTATATTTTTTGGCCTTGAAAAATTAAGACCCAAGGGGGGTAAAAAAAAAAAAGAGAGAGAGAGAGACAGACAAAAGCAAATATTAGGAATTTGACAACAAAAATTTAAATTAAGAAATTAAACGGAGGAAAAGAAATTGAATGGCGTAGGAGTTCCTGCCAATAGATTTCAGAGCTGTAAACCGGCATATCTCGCTCTCATTCCTCTGCAAACAATTCCAAGTGTAAATGTATTTTTGGCACAAATGGCTCTGTCCTAAGATTCTTGATTATAATTATAATAATGGGTTTCTGAAAGCCTGCAAGTGGTTCTGGGAATGATAATAAGGGTTGAGAAGAATCATATTGTTTACGTGGTGAGGGTTTGTAGAATATTAAATGAGGGTGGGGAGAAAAGCTCATGGTATACTTTCCACAAACTTTAGAATATACACTTACACCCAGGCAGCCCATCACCACCTCCCTCTGCAGACACATACACACACACATGCACGCACGCATGCACACACATACACACACGCGCTTTTCCTTGTGGAGTTGACCATCTCTCAGAACTCCCAGCTTTCACAAAGGCAAGATGCCCAGCTGAGTTTAAGAGATGCTGATCCCAGCCCTAGTCCCTTCCCTCACCTGCTGGTAGTCCCGGCAGGTTATCCAGAGTCCTTGAGCCACTATCCTTCAACCACACTGTGGACCACGATGTGGCCCATCGCTCTTCTGAAATCTCACAGCCTTGGTGAGGATTATCTATGTGACAACCAGGCTTCCTCTGCCTCTACAAAGCACGTTAAGAACGTAGAACTTGCCCAATCCATTACTGGTGTTAACTGTGGCAAGAGGAAATTGAATATTTTAAATTAAATTTAACAGAAAATTTAATCATTTAACCGTTTTAAAGCGTGCAGTGCAGTGGCGTTAAGTGCATTTGCAACATCGTGTGACCACTACCTGCATCTAGTCGCAGAAATCTTTCATCATCCCAAAAAGAAACCCGTGTGCATGAAGAAGGCACTCTTTACTCTTCGTCCCTCCAACCCCGGGCAGATACTCTCTCTTTTTGTAACTTTACAGGGTCTCCTCCTGTCATGAACTTAGCGGATCCTGATTAATTTTTAAAATCCAATAATTTCCCGTTTCACTAATCATTAATATCTGTTCTGCCGATTTCAATGGCTATTAGTCTAGGTCGATCGTTGTAGATTATTTTACATAATGATAGCGAAGATCATGGCAATAACTGTCATTTATTGAGTGTTTGCTCTGTGTGGATCTTAGCTATTTCATGGAAGTGCAATGAGACGGCCTTCACCATTTGGCATCTGTCCTTTTTTACTTAGCATTGTACTTTCAAGCTCACACGTGTTGTAGCACATATCAGATTTTATCCATATTTATGACAATGGCAGTGCATGTGTAGACCATGTTTTGTTTATTCTTTTGGATCGTTTCTCTCTGATGGACGTTTGGGTTGTTCCCTATTTTAGCTGTTATGAATAATGCTGCTGTGTACTTTAGTGTGCAGGGTTTGGCATAAATATATGTTTTCACTTCTCGAGTATATACCTAGTAGTGGAGTCGCTGGATCACATGATAATTCTCTGTGTGGGTCTTTTCAGGAGCTGCCAAACTCTTTTCCACGGTGGTGTCACCATTTACATTCTCACCAGCTATGTATAAACTTAAGGTTTAAGTGCTAGTCTCTCCATCATGTCTGACTCTTTGTGACTCCGTGGACTGCAGCCCACCAGGCCCCTCTGTCCATGGACTTCTCCAGGCAAGAATACTGCAGTGGGTTGCCCTGCCCTTCTCCAGAGGATCTTCCTGACTCAGGGATCAAACATGTGTCTTCTACGCTGCAGGCAGATTCTTTACCACCTGAGCCACAGGGAATGCCAGCAATGGATAAAGGTTCCAATTTCTCTACATCCTCACCGAGACTTGTTATTTTCTGGGATCTTGTTTTTATTTGTTTGTTCATCGTGGCCATCCGAGTAGGTGTGAAGTGATATCTCATGGTGGTTTTGATCTGCATTTCCCTTGTGACTAATGAAGTTAAGCAACGTTTTGTGCTCTTATTGGCCATTTGCCCATATTCTTGATAAATGTCTATTCAAGTGCTTTGCCTGTTAAGTTTTTTTGTCTTTTTGTTGTTGAGTTTTAGGAGTTCTTTGTATATTACAAACCTTAAACTCTTATCAGATACATGACTTAGAGTGTTTTCCCATCCCTTTCGCTTTTTTGCCGTTGGCTTGTCTGTTTCCTTTGGCTGCTCTGGGTCTTCACGGCTGCATTCGAGCTTTCTCTGGCGGCAGCAGGTGGTGACTACCCTTCATTGCAGAGCAGGGGCTTCTCATTGCAGTGGCTTCGCTTGTTCACAGCACAGGCACAGGCTTCAGGCTTTGTGGTGCACAGGCTGAGTTGCACCATGGCACGTGAGGTGGATCGGGGATTGAACCCACGTCCCTTGCCTTGAAAGATACATTCTTAAGCACTAGACCACCAGGGAAGCTCCTCCCCTACCCCACTGGATCCCTGACACACAACCTCATCCAGAGTCTACAGAACCACTTCACTTAGCTTTCTCTGAGTTTTGTAACCATTTGGGTGGATGAGTTTGGCCCAGTTCTACAGATGAGAAATTGAAATTCACAGAAGTGAGGATTGCTCAGCTGGGCTCCTCTACTGTGTCAGTTTCCTCCCAGTGATCAGCAGGTGGTTGTGGGTCCCTGGGAACTCTGTGGCCTCTCCTGGGACCCTGGTGGCCAGTCTAAGGTACGCCCACACTCTGCCTCTGAAAACCCATTCTGACTGGAAGAAGCTCCGTGAAGAAAACTCCCCACAAACCCTGCCCAGGGGCACACGGTGCTGCGGGTGCTGTTCTTGTCACTTACCCTGACTTCTTTGTCATCTAAACTCTGCTCCTAGGAGGCATCATATTTTCACTCAGCAACCTGCTCCCTCACCCACGCCATTTCTGTCCATTCACAGTGCAGAGCTGCAAATATGCACTAGCCGGCTTTGCATTCCAAAATCAGCTCCAACTCAGTACCCTGATATGATTGAAAAGCAGCCATTTCTGACTCTTCACCAAGCCACACTTTCTCACACATGCTTTATGTTCAGTGATATGGGGGAATAAATGCACATCAATAAATCATAACACCACTGACCGAGTCCTCAGTAGATCCATGGACTATGCTAGACATTTTCCTCTCAACATCTCATTTAATCTTTTTGCCTCTGTCATTGCCCACAGAGGACTGTAGGTTTCCTGATGGCAAGAGTGGAAGCCAGCCCCACAGAGACCCTGACTCATAGTAAGCTCTCATAAGAAGGATGTATTCCAAAGTAGCTGACTCGAAATAAACACCCACTATGTTCCAGATTCTTTTAACCAACTCAAGAGTAGTCCCACAGGCCTTGAGATGAGTATTACTGTTCAGGTTTTCCAGAAGAAGAAACCAGGCTCTGAGATGTCTGAATAACTCACCCAATTTTTTCCAGCTAGTAAATTTTTATAAGTCAAATATTCCCCACATTCTCAAGCTCTGGAAGCCGACTTCTTTCCACTACACCATGAATGAATGAAATTTTTTAAAAAAGCATAGAGTCTAGTTTGCCACCACAAAGTGCTTCCCTCTAGTTCATAAATCAGACTAACGCTCGAGGAGAGAGTAATTGAATCTCTGGTGATAAGCTCAAATCACTGCCACTGGGGGTCACAGGAAGGAAAGCCTGCCTGGTAGGTGGAAAAAGTTTTGTGAAGAAAGTGGAGGATCACCACAGGTCTCAAAGGCCTGGTAGGATTTAAGCGTCGAACCGGACAAAGCAGGAGATGCATAAGTAAATATATAGGAGTAAGAACAACAAAGGAGGCTCAGAGAGGAAAGTAGCGTAAGTGCAAGACAGAATTGCAGGTTTGGGGGAGAGAACTGCAGTGGTCCCTGAGTGCCAGTGGGCAGAAAGGCAACACTGCTCGTCCTGAGCTCAGCAAAGCCACGACGGAGAGCGTGTTAAAAAAGACGACTCTGGAACATCCTTGGTGGTACAGCAGATAATTATCTGCCTGCCAGTGAGGGACACAGGTTCAATCCCCAGGCCGGGATGGTTCCACATGGCGCAGAGCAACTAAGCCTGTGGGCCACAACTGCTGAAGCCCGTGAGCCTAGTGCCTGTGCTCCACGACCAGAGAGGGCACTGCAGTGAGAAGCCTGAGCGCCACAGTGAAGAATGGCCCCCCTCACTGTAAACAGAGAGCCCACACGCAGCAGCGAAGACCCAGCACAGCCACAAGCAAATGAATAAGCAATGCAAAAAAATAACACAGAGAGCACAGAAGGACTCTGTGGAGGGGAACCCAGCCATCACAGTCAGCTTGATACACTCTAGGCACTTTCGGTTCAGTTTAGTCGCTCAGTCGTGTCCGACTCAACCCCATGAACCGCAGCACACCACGCCTGCCTGTCCATCACCAACTCCCGGAGTCCACCCAAACTCATGTCCATTGAGTCGGTGATGCCATCCAACCATCTCATCCTCTGTCGTTCCCTTCTCCTCCTGCCCCCAATCTTTCCCAGCATCAGGGTCTTTTCAAATGAGTCGGCTCTTCACATCAGGTGACCAAAAGTATTGGAGTTTCAGCTTCAACATCAGTCCTTCCAATCAACACCCAGGACTGATCTCCTTTAAGATGGGCTGGTTGGATCTCCTTACAGTCCAAGGGACTCTCAAAAGTCTCCTCCAACACCACAGTTCAAAAGCACTTACTAAGTGTGTATCTGAGTGACTGGATGAATCAAACAGGCAAATGAGACTGTGGGGAGGGAAATACTGGTAGCTGGGGCACCACCAGCTACCACAAGATGTGAGACCTGGGCTGAGTGCCTGTGGGGAGAACTGGCAAGACTTAGAAGGATGCTGGATGACGTGGTTCTCGAGGAAAGACAATGCCAAGACCTTCTTCCTTTGTCTTTCCGCCTTCTTGCCTTCTCCCACAGCCCAGGGAATCTGAACACATTTTTTTCCCCAGCAGCAGTGCATACCAGGCCAGGAGGCATGAAGGACATCTCTCCTAAAGTAACATGTTGACTGACAAAAAGCCTGCACACCAATGATACCCTTTGTTGTTACTTTGCTGCCAGAGATAGAAATCATGCAGGATGTCAAGGTGTGTATTCTGGAAGGGTGTTATGGAACAATAACCCCATCAGTAGTGACTAAAATAAGATGTGAGAGATACAAAGCTCCCAACAATGTCAGCAGCACCACTTTGATGAACTCTTTGTTTGTTGATTCATTTGCATTAAGCTCCGCACCGAACCCAACCTCAGAGAGCAGAGGGGAGTTTCCTCTCTCCTGTGTTTGGCTTTTTAATGGTGCAAAAATTTGATCATTCTGTGACTCTCGGGGACACAAAATCTGGTCTTTCTAGTGAATGCAGGTCTGTTTTTACCCTCTGGGCCTCAAACACACAGAGTAAACAAGATAATGTTTTGGAATACCTCACACACACAAGACTCTCCAAATTGTAGGCCTGTTCAGACTGGTTTCCCCTGCCCCTAACATGCAAACCAACTCTTGTTCTTCTCAGTTCCTGCCTCCCATCTGCAGAGCTGAGATACTGTCCATGAAGCCTAATCCTGAGATTGGGAAGCTGCCATCTGCTCATTATCTTTCTTGATGCTGCCTAGCATTATTCATCCATCCAAACATCCATCCTGTCTTTCTTCTCTCTCTGCATCCTTCCATCCTTCCCTTGCATACATATAAAGTATCCTTCCAGGACCATCCGCTCTGCTCAGACTGGTGATGCAGCTGAGATCAAGACAGGCCGGGCACATGGCTGCCCCGAGTGCCACCTCCCTGCCTCCTTCCCCTTTGCCCACTATTAACCGCACTCGGCCTGAAGGGCTGTTCTTCCTCTAATAAGCTACAGCCTCAGAAGCCTCAGTGATGCCTGACTCTCTCTCAGACGAGACGATGGGCTGGGAGGAGCACAGACCACGTAGCAGCTGTGACATTCAGTAATTTGTTTTCCTTCTTTAGGTCTCCATCTCCTCCTCGACAAACAGAGATAAAAACAGTAAATATCTCAGTTGCTGGGGAGAAGGGAATGAGTGTCAGGGGCAGTTCAGTCAGTTCAGTCTCTCCGTCATGTGCGACTCTCTGCAACCCCATGGACTGCAGCACACCAGGCTTCCCTGTCCATCAACAACTCCCAGAACTTGCTCAAACTCATGTCATCAGGTCGGTGATGCCATCCAACCATCTCATCCTCTGGTGCAGAGGAGGTATCAATAATTGGTTACTATCCATAGCAACACCATCATCTGTAAAATGAGAATGCTGGTAGCTTCCTCTTCTTACGACCTCTGTGCTCAAAAAATTTCAACAGCTGCCCTTAGCTCTCTCAGTTACAATAATCCATATCCTGACAATGCCTAGAAGATCTGCAGGACCCCACCTCTGCCTGCCTTTCCAGCATTAGCTCACATCACAGCCTCCCTCATCCTTGCAATTCTGTCACAATGACCTGCTTTCTTTCCATCACACCAGCTGTGGAGTCTTCAGCACGGCTCACTAAGTGTCCCTGGCCCTCCTCCTTTGCAGCAACTTGCAAAGTTCCCAATAAAGTCAGATCTGTCCGCCCGGGAGTGTTTTGAAACAGGATTCTTATGCTCACTAGCGATGAAGATGTAGTACAGGTTAGAAATAAATCTTCATTACTTTCAGCTTCAACTGTTTGGGGCTCTTTGTTGCTGCAGCAAACACTACCCTTATCTGACTAATACAATAACCATCCTCTCTCCAGCCACAGGGTCTTTTCTCAAGCTGGCCCCTCCTCCAGGAAGCCTCTTCCCTCTCCATTTCAATATCTCCCTCAGAGCTCAAAACTCAAGCATTTCTTCTTCAGGGAAGTGTTCCTTAATTATGCCATCTTTTCCTATCAGAGGCTCTCACTTTATCAAGTGTTTCTCCTCTACAGCTCTTCTCAAAGTGGCAATCTTACTTTTATTTATTTAATGATTTGATTAATTTCCATCTCTCCCACTGAACTGTAAATTCCATTGGAACAGGGTCCAGATCTGTTATCCATAGTACATACCAGTTTCTGGTACACTGAAGGCCCTAAATGGATATTTGCTAAATGACTGAAAGGCGGAAAGAAGGAAGGGAGGGAGGAAGGAAGGGAAGAAGATAGGAAAGAAGGAAGAAAAGAAGGGAGGGCCGGTAAATGCCTGTGATGCATGGTCTTTGCCTTTAGTTTGTAAGCTGGCCCTTCCTACTACAGTTAAGCCAACCATAACTTGAATTATTGATACAGGAGGAATTGGGACACATTGTCTCCTTTAAGTCATTTGCCCTTAAAAATAAACAGAGAAGTTGACAGAGTCTCTTCTAGCCAGACCCTGTGACCCACATCAGGCTGCTCTGTGCCTGCAGACCTCTCAGTTTGCCTTGTGTCTGGAAGGGGTGCTGGCAGAGCCACACTATCCTCCCAGAGACAGTCCAGGCTCAGTGTCCCCAGAAGCTACTGCCTGGCATTGATGTGTTCCTTCCCTTTGCTCACCCACATGTTCACCTCTGCAGAAATCAGATTTACAGAACACAGTGCATTTTGGAAACCTGGGGACCCCTCTGGGGCCTCGCAGTTCAGTGGAGCTCATTATGGAAATCAGCTAAATGCTGAGGAGAGAGATAAGTCCGAACTATCTACCAACCCCTTCCACCAGAGACTCACAACCCACGCTAATGGGAGCTCATTTGTGGCCTTACTCAGTCACTCAGCCCTCTTTATCTGCTACTGTGACTAATCTGTGAAGAGAAAGGTGCATGTTTGCGTGAAGGAGCTCGCCAAGGGGCCCTGGGTGCTTGGTGAAGAGGGACAGGGACAGCAGAGGGGGGCCAAGCCCTCCTCTGAGCCAGCCAGGCCCAACTTCCCCACCCATCAGAGAATCAGCTGCCCCCTGCCTTCCTGGGCAGTAGATTCTCTACACCAGCCAAGTTTTCAAAAACCAGCAGAGATAACAGGGACATTCCAACTGACAGCCCACTGGGAAGAAAACACTTTACAGCTCACAAGGCACTTTCACCTTCATTAACTTGTTTGAACCTCACCATATTTTACCAGGTAGGTGTATCTCTAACACCTGCATTTACTGGCCGAGGAGACAGGCTCAGGGACTAGCGAGGCCTGCTTGGATAATAACTGGTGAATTCTGATTTTTTTTTTTTTTTGTCCAAATGCAATGGGCTTTCTATGTCACCAATCTCCCCAAATGGCGGTTATTGAAATTCCACGAATGGGGTCCTAGGTATGCTTAAATTTCTGGAACTTTCATGCAAATTTTGTATGTGTTCATGAGTGGGTATTTTTATTTCTAGGCAACAAATTCAACATTTTGACAACCCTCTTGGGTGAAATGAAATCCCTGGGAGTTTAAAAACCACTGGAGTACCGCTCCCCCCAGAGGCATATGGCACTTATGCAGTATTCCAAAGGTCCATAGATTGGACATCTTTGCCTCTCCAGCCACTCTTCCTAAGGGAAAAATGTGTAAGTTGAGTGAGACTTGGTCACCAAGCTCCATGTTTTCCTGTTCCTCACCATTGCCCTCTAAGGATGGTCCGTGCAATGCCCAGCCACAGCGTAGTCCTCTGAAGCCAGGCGGCCGGTGCTCTGCTCACAGCTACAGGGAATCCCCTCCCACCACAGACCACAGGTGTCCAAGATCAGCAGCCTGGCCTCAGAGTAAGAGGCTTTCTCCAAAAAAAAAAAAAAAAAAAAGGCTTCCTCCTGTGCAGGGCAGAGTTGAGGGGAGCAGGGAGGTGAGTTTTATCAGTGCAGGGCCTGATTCCATCTTCAACTATCTGGATAATTTTTGCATTAACTCTGAACCAACTTTTTGCATTAACTTTTTCAAAAAAATATTGAATTGAACATGATTTATCTTAATTACTGAGCTTTTTGATATCTCCATAATTTTGCTCCGGGGGTGAATACCTAGAGTACTCACCCGAGAGTCTGGAGGATGCTGTATCTTGTGAAGAGCCCACTCTGGCCTAGACTCTTAAGTCCATTGTACTCACCATCCCATATATGTCGCCCAGAGGACCTGGGCCCTCCTCTACCTCAACCCTCACATAATTCTTCATCATAGTTTGTGGATTATACACACAGATGAGATCTGTGTTAGGATGAGATCAACACAGGTTTGAATCTGGCTGTCCTGTGAAACCTTGAAGGAACTCACTTCACTCCCCTGAGCCTCTGTTTTCAGGGAAAAGACCAATATCCACAGGTGGTATGATTTTCAGACCATGGGAATAATCTAGGCAACCATCCAGGGTCTAAATGAGAACCAGGCATGAGTCTGAAGGTCCTTGCTCCACCTAGATTTGGATAGGAAGGTGAGCCTTGGGGATGAATCAGAACTCACAACAAAAGGACCAAAGCCTCCTAACCAGTGCATGGCTTTAAAGGCAAACGATCCTGAGTTTGAATCTTGACACTCCCACTTACTTGCTGTGAGGCCCAGGACAACTGTTTCAACCTCTCTGAGCTTCAGTGTTTATGTTTATTAATGGAAAGAATGCTTACCCTTAACGTTGTCCTGAAGATGAAGCAAGTTCCAAGTGCCTGACCCTCAGTCTGCTAAGGCTGCTAAAACACGATGCCACAGACAGGAGTGTTTGAGCCACAGAAATTCATTTCTCGCAGTTCTGGAAGCTGGGGCTCTGAGATCAGAGTGCCAGCAGGATCAGGCCCTGGTGAGCGCTCCCTTTCCACCTTACAGATAGCCACCTTCTCCCTTCTGTCCTCATGTGGCGGGAAGAGAGTGAACTCTGCTGTCTTTTGTAATAAAGACACCAATCCTGTTGGATCAGGACCCCTTTCTTATATCTCCTGTGTGCTTAGTTGCTCAGTCATATCCAACTCTTTGCTGCCCCAATGACTGCAGCCTGCTCAACTCCTCTGTCCATGGAGATTCTCCCAGGCAAGAATACTGGAATGGGAGGCCATGCCCTCCTCCAGGGGAATCTTCCCAACCCAGGGGCCAAACTCAGGTCTCCTGCATTGCAGGTGGATTCTTTACCATCTGAGCCACCAGGGAAGCCCAAGAATACTGGAGAGGGTAGCCTGTCCCTTCTCCAGGGCATCTTCCCAAGCCAGGAATCAAACTGGTGTCTTCTGCACCGAAGGCGGATTCTTTACCAGCTGAGCTACCAGGGAAGCCCTCTTATGACCTCATTTAACTTAAATTACTTCCTAAGAGGCCCCACCTCCCAAAGCAGTCACTCAGGGGGTCGGAGCCTCAGCATATGAATTTTGGTGGGACCCAAATATTCAGTCCATAACACTGACATACAGTTACATAGTCAATGCCTATGAAGATTAAAAATGCAAATTATTAAAGGTGAAGAAATTAAGGCAAGAAGAAAGGCATGCCCAAGAGCACCCACCGTGGGCCTTCTCTGGTGGTTGGTTCAGTGGCTGAGACTCCGTGTTCCCAGCTCAGGGGCCCGGGTTCAGTCTGGGGTCAGAGAACTAGACTGCACGTGCGCAGCTAAGATCTGGCACAACCAAAGAAAGAAAGAAACCTGCATCACACCGCACGTGCACAGCAGAGCTAAGATTCAGGTCACAGACCCCGGAGGGGTCCAGCGGCACAGCTCCCACGGAGCTCCTGCCCGCTGTGTCCCACGCTGCAGAAGTGACGGGCGCTCTGCTGTGTCCAACTCTGCGATCCCACGAATGGTAGCCCATCAGGTTTCTCGGTCCATGGGATTCCCCAGGCAAGAATACTGGAGTGAGTTGCCATTCTATTCTCCAGGGAATCTTCCCAACCCAGGGATCGAACCTGGGGTCCTGCTTTGCCAGACACATTCTTTACTGTCTGAGCCACCTGTGGAGCCAGTCCCATACTGTAGATCCAGAAACCGGAAGTGTTTGGGCTCCAGAAAAACTAGAGCCCGATTCTTGAATTTGGTGGCACCAGATGATTCCAAGTAAATTCTGGTCAAGGCCTGGTCCTCTTAGCACCTTCTCCCATCAAATGAGGCCCACCTGGGAGTGAGGCAACTGACCGCAGGCTGACTGCATGGCTCTGTGTGTGTGTGTGTGTGTGTGTGTGTGTGTGGTGGGCTGTGTGTCTGACCCGAGGCTGGTTATAAACTGCCTCTTACCAGGGCCTTTACAGCAGACTCCTGCATTTCCCAGAATAATCTTGCTCATTACGATGCCGGCAGACTTTTCAAGCCAGCTCATTTTTCTTCCCTTTGTCTCAAATTCCAATACCCTGCCCTTTTCACGAGATTTCCGAGAGTGCCGTTCACAGCGCCCATGTGGTGGGGAGAGAAGGGGGTGGGAGTGTCCCCAGAGGGTGAGCACTATCTCAGCCTTAGTTTGAAAAAAGAGAAAAAAAAAAAAGATGAAGGAAAGAGCTTTGTCTGCTAAATCTCCCCATTTTGGAATCAAATGTTATTTAAAATTCAAGACAAATTCTCGGCTCTCTTGCTGACAAATTCCACACGAGCACAGAGGAGAGGAAAGAGGACATGAGAGAGGTGAGGGATGGGGCGCCTAAGTGTTCATCGCTAAACGGCCACTAAGTGAGCACCTACTGTGGGCCGAGTCCTGGCCTGGGCGCCAGGGATGTCAGAAGAAGCAAAGCAGCTGCTGTGTCCCTCCTGGACCCTAAAGTCTATGAAGGAGACAGACACGACCAAACAAGCCGCCGCACTCAGAATTATAACCTAGAGCATCTGTTCCAGGGGGAACGTATACAGCACTGGGAAATCCAGCTGGAACTTGATAGAGTCAGAGTCAGGGAGACTCCCCAAGTGGGGGCATTAGCCTTGGTACCTGAACAGTGATGACTGGGGGTCAGCCAGCTGAGGAGGGGCAAAGTCCTCCAGGATAAAGGTAAAGCACAGGCAAAGCCCGTGGGCCAGGGGGAGCACTGGTGTTCCAAGAGCTGGCAGGACGCCAGGGCCCCTGGATGCCCGGAGCGACAGGGAAGCAGGGAGGCACCTGGTGATGCAGGCAGGGCAAGGTCACGCGAGGCGTTGCAGCCACGGTATGGCTCTTGGTTTTTACCCTTGGCATGAGAAGGGGTTACCCAAAGGGTTTTAAGAAGGAGAGTGACAAGTGAGCTTTGTGGTTTGTAAAAGTTACTCTAGCCACTGAGTTGGGGACCGGCTGGATCAAAGCAGAGTTGGAAAGTGGGGGCTAGACAAGAGAAGGTGGCATCTTGGGCCTCAGTGGAGTGGTGATGGCAACAGAAGAGACAGAGTCTAGGGAATCTCCCTGATGATGTCATCAGTGAAAAGTGAAGGTGTTAGTGGCTCAGTCATGTCTGACTCTCTGGGCTCTTTGCGACTCTTTGGACTCTGTGGCCCACTAGGCTCCTCTGCCCACGGAATTCTCCAGGCAAGAGCACTGGAGTGGGTTGCCATTTCCTTCTCCAGGGGATCTTCCTGACCCAGGGATCAAACACGGGTCTCCTACCTTGCAGGCAGATTCTTTACCATCTGAGCCACTGGGGAAGATATCACTAGTACAGTTGCAAATATGGACCCCAATTCTTCCCCTCCCTGTATCCACAATACTGATAGCCTCCCGTCACACAGATGCGGAGTTTGACCATAAGACGTTCTTTGGCCAAAGGACCACAGCAAACATGATATAACAGAGCTGTAGACATCACTTGCCTGGAGAAGGAAATGGCAGCCCACTCCAATATTCTTGCCTGGAGAATCCCATGGAGAGCGGAGCCTGGCTGGCCACAGGCTCCAGTCGTGTCTGGCAGAGCGTCAGACACGACTGAAGTGACCAAGCACAGATATCATCTGCACCTTGAAGCCTGCTCTTCTTTGCCTCGGAGACCATGTGATCACTACAAGCCGGGCCAGCCTCCTGGAGGATGAGAGACGGGGGGAGCAGTCACCTCCATGTGATCACTACAAGCTGGGCCAGCCTCCTGGAGGATGGGAGACAGGGGGAGCAGTCATCGCCACTCCCAGGCAGCAGCCTGAAAGTTGCCAGACCTCCTTTCCATGGATGAGGAAGCTGAGACACAGAGCGCTTAAATGGCTCCTCTGGTGGGAGAGAGCCAACTCAGGCCCAGCCTGACCACGCTGCTCTAAGCGCAACACTAGCACTGCAGAGCGGCGCAAAGGTGGGGCGCATTCTGCCTGCAGTGGGAGGCAGGGTAGTGAGCCAGAACAGGGGTTGCGCGTAGGCTGATCCTAGAGAAAGAACAAGGGTTCCCCATGGGAGCAAAACCAAGAACAGCATTTTTCAGGCTGAGACCTCATCGTGCAGTGAGGCTGGCAGTCCGGAGGTGTGTGGTCGGCTTGGGGAGCTCAAAGGGGCCTGAGTGATCAGAAAGGGAGGAGTGAGGAGGCACGAGGGGGCAGGAGGAGGGTCCAGAGGGGGTGATAGGCCCCAACCAAGGCTGGAAGCGGAAGCCACGCCACTTCCTGGGGCCCCTTTCCCCCCCGTCTCCTGCTGAGGCCAGCTCTCAGCTGGCACCCTAGCTGGAGCCAAGAACTGGCTTCTAAGCCCAGCTTTGATTCCTTACCGTATGATTTTGGGAAATTAAATCACTTGCCCACCCTGGGCTTCAGTTTCTCTCTATATAAACAAAAAAGGGAGGCAAGATAAAGTGGCTTTCTCTGTATCTAGTAGCTAGCACACACTAGAAGGTGATGTCGCGAAGGTGGAGGGTGAGGCTTGCGTAGGTGGAGTGAGCAGCATGATTCCTGGTGCATAGTGAGTGCTCAGCACACGCTGCCATGACTGCCGCTGGTGTCATCTCAGAGCAGCCAGCTCAGGACAGGCCTGGGGGTGACACTGAGCATCAGTGGGCCTAGGCACACACTGCTGCTGCTGCTGCTAAGTCACTTCAGTCGTGTCCGACTCTGCGTGACCCCATAGACGGCACCCACCAGGCTCCCCCATTCCTGGGATTCTCCAGGCAAGAACACTGGAGTGGGTTGCCATTTCCTTCTCCAATGCATGAAAGTGAAAAGTGAAAGTGAAATCGCTCAGTCGTGTCCGACTCTTCGAAACCCCATGAACTACAGCCTACCAGGCTCCTCCATCCTTGGGATTCTCCAGGTAAGAGTACTACCTGGATTTAATCCCAGCTCTGCCACCTTCTTGCCGTGTAACTTTCAGCAAGTTACTTAGCCAGTCGGAACCTTAGTTTGCTTGTCTATAAATTTGGCATCCTAATGGTGTCTTTCTCATTGGGTTGTTGTAAGGATTAAAAGAGACAATGCTGGAATGTCCCTGGTAGGCCAGTGGCTAAAATCCCCCGCTCCCAATGCAGGAGTCCTTGGTTCGATCCCTGTTCAGAGAACTAGATCTCGCATGCCTCGATAAAGATCCTGCATGTGGCGACCAAGACCCCGTGCAGCCAAGTAAATAAACAAATATTAAAAAAAAAAAGAAGTAATGCTCATAAAATGTTTAACTCCTGGAACCTGACAGTTATCAGACACCCCATTGTGCAGACAGCAAAGTCAAGATCCTGAGAGGCAACGAAACTTGCTCCAGGGAACACACCTAATACATGGTAAGGCTAGGATTCATCTGAGAAAGTTCCAGTTCCCTGTCTTGTGCCCCTAACTACTGTTCCAGATGTCTCTGAAGCACCTCCCAACAGCTAGAATCCTGCTAAGGGCATTATTGCTTCTGACCGAAGTCACTGTAAGACTCCAGAATAAAGAATGACTTCTCCGGAAAAACTTTTAAATCCCCGGAGAGGTTAGAATTAATGTATGTTCCTGATATACAAGCAGACCACATTTCCAAGTTGGTTTTATGAGGGGAAGCTCTAAACTTCTATGATTCGAAGGTGGTAAATGGTAACGACAAGGTATTAAACTTTGTGGGGGAGTGCCTGCCTCAAATCCTCTCCAGAATGAGGCAAGGCGTAAATAAATGCCACCTAAAGAAGGGTGCAGGGGCCGGTCTTGGTCTGAGAGGGAGAACTGGTCACCCCTGGGTCCAGCACTAACCCGCCCTGGAGCTTGAGCAGGACCTTTACCCTTCTCGGCACCCACATTTCCCTCTCAGTGCTTGTTGCTCAGTCACCCAGTTGGGTCCAACTCTTTACGACCCCACAGACTGCAGCACACCAGGCTTAGCTGTCCTTCACCATGCTCAAACCCATGTCTCTTGAGTCGATGATGCCATCCCTATCAGAACAGTAATCCAAGATTTATGATCCTGACGGGAAAGAATGAAAAGAGATGCTAATAATAACCTCACCAGGACCCCAGATGTAAACTTTGTCCTGGTGATTCTGAGACACGGACACCCTGCCTACCGAAGTCAGAGATTACACCAAATATTTGTAAAAGCTTTCACGCCTTTGACGTTTCTGGATAAAATCTGTTGCTAAGAACTGATCCTGTTCGAGTATTAGAAATGCTGGGACCCCCACCGAAGAACCTATTCAATGAGACACAGTGGGTCAGGGAGAAAGCTGGGCAGTGTCTGTCTGTGAAGAAGCAGGATCACAATAGATACATGAAAACCACAGGGGATGAGACATTGCAGGGTAGCTCCCTGGATCTGCATGGCATCCTCATGAGCTGACTCTGGCACAAACCCTGCCATTTCTCTCCATCCGTCAGGCAAACATCACAGAACAAAAGGTGAAAGAAACCCCTGGAGAGCAGCAGGAATGCTCACACTTGCCTTCTCACCGTCCCGGCTCTGAGGGGTCCTGACACAGCCAACCTCATCAGCTTTGATGCCCTGTATCTTCCAGACGTTTCCCGACCCTCTGGTCTATCAGACATGACTTGGATCCTAATCCTGAGTTCCCCAGATTGGCCGGGCACGCAGGCCAAGGTGATGAAATAATGACTCAGCTGTCTGCTTGGCTCTTAGGATGTGGTTGCAGGGAAGATCCTGCAAAGATCTATTTCCAAACATACCCACCATCTGTTTCACTTGAACGTGAGCTGCTTGCTGAGAAGTCAGTGGTTCTACCTGGTGACTCTAATTATCGGAAGAGTCTGGAGCTTGGTCTTCTCAGAGGACTCTTTGGAGATTTCTTCTCCTCGATGATGATACAAGAAGCCTCTTGGACTTGGCACTAACTCGGAAGAATGCAGAGCTCTCAACCAGAAACACTTCATCTCTTGCTAGGCTTCTGCTCCAGAATTTGATGGAATCATTCTTTAATATAGCTGCATTTCTACCCCATATCAGAGATGATTGAAGGCAGGGGAAAATAGTCCTATGAGAAATGAGGGTTTTCAGTCAAGCAAACAGAAATCTGAAGGGTGATTTAATTAGAGCAGCAGGCTGGCTGGCGAATGAAGCAATGGATCCCCAGACTCCAGGAGGCGCCCGGGAAGGCACCCAGCCTCTTGGAGTCTCTCTCCTAATTCATCTCCCTAGACTTCTGGGTGGCTCAGTGGAATAATGGGCACCAAGTGCTGAGAAACTCCAGAGTGCCAGCTCGTATGTAAATGGTAGTGTCTTTTAGGATGTGAAGTGTTTTTAAAGAGAAGGTCGCTGCTGATCAATTACTCTCGTCGCTCATACAAGACTGACAAGGCTCCTAAATTCTACACTCTGCATACGTTGACAGCTTTAGACTGCATTTCTTCCCAGTGTGGAGTCATCCTGCAGCAACTCTGCTTCCCTCCAAAGGAAGGCTGGTCCCTGGTAGTCAGGGGCAAGCGAAGGCTCCAACCAGAGCTGAGGGACCCAAGGCAGAGGAGGTAGAGTGTGGAAGGAACAGTCAAGTTCTTAGTGCATATCACAGGGTTCAGAGCAGTCAGCTGCCATTCCATATGTACACAGAACTGAAAAATATCTTGGGGGGAGAAGGGTTGTTTGCTTTTTCTTTTACTCTCTTTGTAAAAAAAAATTGATTACTTAATTTATTTTTTTATTTTTGGCTGTGCTTGGTCTTCTTTGCTGTGCGGGCTCGTTTCTAGTCGTGGCAAACAGGACCACTTTCTAGGTGTGGCGTACAGGCTTCTCATCGAAGTGGCTTCCCTTTCTGCGGAGCACGGTCACTGGGGCATCGGGCTCCAGTAGCAGAGGTCAGACAGCGGTGGTGCATAGGCTTCGTCGCTCTGCAGCATGTGGGATCTTCCTGGATCAGGGATTGAATCTGTGTCTCCCGCATCGGCAGGCGGATTCTTCACCTGCTGAACCACCAGGGAAGCCCTCTTTTCTTCTCTTTAACTGCAAAAGGAGTGGTGGTTAGCTCTTCTCTCTTGTTCTTTGAGGGTANCAGGTTTCTCGGTCCATGGGATTCCCCAGGCAAGAATACTGGAGTGAGTTGCCATTCTATTCTCCAGGGAATCTTCCCAACCCAGGGATCGAACCTGGGGTCCTGCTTTGCCAGACACATTCTTTACTGTCTGAGCCACCTGTGGAGCCAGTCCCATACTGTAGATCCAGAAACCGGAAGTGTTTGGGCTCCAGAAAAACTAGAGCCCGATTCTTGAATTTGGTGGCACCAGATGATTCCAAGTAAATTCTGGTCAAGGCCTGGTCCTCTTAGCACCTTCTCCCATCAAATGAGGCCCACCTGGGAGTGAGGCAACTGACCGCAGGCTGACTGCATGGCTCTGTGTGTGTGTGTGTGTGTGTGTGTGTGTGTGGTGGGCTGTGTGTCTGACCCGAGGCTGGTTATAAACTGCCTCTTACCAGGGCCTTTACAGCAGACTCCTGCATTTCCCAGAATAATCTTGCTCATTACGATGCCGGCAGACTTTTCAAGCCAGCTCATTTTTCTTCCCTTTGTCTCAAATTCCAATACCCTGCCCTTTTCACGAGATTTCCGAGAGTGCCGTTCACAGCGCCCATGTGGTGGGGAGAGAAGGGGGTGGGAGTGTCCCCAGAGGGTGAGCACTATCTCAGCCTTAGTTTGAAAAAAGAGAAAAAAAAAAAAGATGAAGGAAAGAGCTTTGTCTGCTAAATCTCCCCATTTTGGAATCAAATGTTATTTAAAATTCAAGACAAATTCTCGGCTCTCTTGCTGACAAATTCCACACGAGCACAGAGGAGAGGAAAGAGGACATGAGAGAGGTGAGGGATGGGGCGCCTAAGTGTTCATCGCTAAACGGCCACTAAGTGAGCACCTACTGTGGGCCGAGTCCTGGCCTGGGCGCCAGGGATGTCAGAAGAAGCAAAGCAGCTGCTGTGTCCCTCCTGGACCCTAAAGTCTATGAAGGAGACAGACACGACCAAACAAGCCGCCGCACTCAGAATTATAACCTAGAGCATCTGTTCCAGGGGGAACGTATACAGCACTGGGAAATCCAGCTGGAACTTGATAGAGTCAGAGTCAGGGAGACTCCCCAAGTGGGGGCATTAGCCTTGGTACCTGAACAGTGATGACTGGGGGTCAGCCAGCTGAGGAGGGGCAAAGTCCTCCAGGATAAAGGTAAAGCACAGGCAAAGCCCGTGGGCCAGGGGGAGCACTGGTGTTCCAAGAGCTGGCAGGACGCCAGGGCCCCTGGATGCCCGGAGCGACAGGGAAGCAGGGAGGCACCTGGTGATGCAGGCAGGGCAAGGTCACGCGAGGCGTTGCAGCCACGGTATGGCTCTTGGTTTTTACCCTTGGCATGAGAAGGGGTTACCCAAAGGGTTTTAAGAAGGAGAGTGACAAGTGAGCTTTGTGGTTTGTAAAAGTTACTCTAGCCACTGAGTTGGGGACCGGCTGGATCAAAGCAGAGTTGGAAAGTGGGGGCTAGACAAGAGAAGGTGGCATCTTGGGCCTCAGTGGAGTGGTGATGGCAACAGAAGAGACAGAGTGTAGGGAATCTCCCTGATGATGTCATCAGTGAAAAGTGAAGGTGTTAGTGGCTCAGTCATGTCTGACTCTCTGGGCTCTTTGCGACTCTTTGGACTCTGTGGCCCACTAGGCTCCTCTGCCCACGGAATTCTCCAGGCAAGAGCACTGGAGTGGGTTGCCATTTCCTTCTCCAGGGGATCTTCCTGACCCAGGGATCAAACACGGGTCTCCTACCTTGCAGGCAGATTCTTTACCATCTGAGCCACTGGGGAAGATATCACTAGTACAGTTGCAAATATGGACCCCAATTCTTCCCCTCCCTGTATCCACAATACTGATAGCCTCCCGTCACACAGATGCGGAGTTTGACCATAAGACGTTCTTTGGCCAAAGGACCACAGCAAACATGATATAACAGAGCTGTAGACATCACTTGCCTGGAGAAGGAAATGGCAGCCCACTCCAATATTCTTGCCTGGAGAATCCCATGGAGAGCGGAGCCTGGCTGGCCACAGGCTCCAGTCGTGTCTGGCAGAGCGTCAGACACGACTGAAGTGACCAAGCACAGATATCATCTGCACCTTGAAGCCTGCTCTTCTTTGCCTCGGAGACCATGTGATCACTACAAGCCGGGCCAGCCTCCTGGAGGATGAGAGACGGGGGGAGCAGTCACCTCCATGTGATCACTACAAGCTGGGCCAGCCTCCTGGAGGATGGGAGACAGGGGGAGCAGTCATCGCCACTCCCAGGCAGCAGCCTGAAAGTTGCCAGACCTCCTTTCCATGGATGAGGAAGCTGAGACACAGAGCGCTTAAATGGCTCCTCTGGTGGGAGAGAGCCAACTCAGGCCCAGCCTGACCACGCTGCTCTAAGCGCAACACTAGCACTGCAGAGCGGCGCAAAGGTGGGGCGCATTCTGCCTGCAGTGGGAGGCAGGGTAGTGAGCCAGAACAGGGGTTGCGCGTAGGCTGATCCTAGAGAAAGAACAAGGGTTCCCCATGGGAGCAAAACCAAGAACAGCATTTTTCAGGCTGAGACCTCATCGTGCAGTGAGGCTGGCAGTCCGGAGGTGTGTGGTCGGCTTGGGGAGCTCAAAGGGGCCTGAGTGATCAGAAAGGGAGGAGTGAGGAGGCACGAGGGGGCAGGAGGAGGGTCCAGAGGGGGTGATAGGCCCCAACCAAGGCTGGAAGCGGAAGCCACGCCACTTCCTGGGGCCCCTTTCCCCCCCGTCTCCTGCTGAGGCCAGCTCTCAGCTGGCACCCTAGCTGGAGCCAAGAACTGGCTTCTAAGCCCAGCTTTGATTCCTTACCGTATGATTTTGGGAAATTAAATCACTTGCCCACCCTGGGCTTCAGTTTCTCTCTATATAAACAAAAAAGGGAGGCAAGATAAAGTGGCTTTCTCTGTATCTAGTAGCTAGCACACACTAGAAGGTGATGTCGCGAAGGTGGAGGGTGAGGCTTGCGTAGGTGGAGTGAGCAGCATGATTCCTGGTGCATAGTGAGTGCTCAGCACACGCTGCCATGACTGCCGCTGGTGTCATCTCAGAGCAGCCAGCTCAGGACAGGCCTGGGGGTGACACTGAGCATCAGTGGGCCTAGGCACACACTGCTGCTGCTGCTGCTAAGTCACTTCAGTCGTGTCCGACTCTGCGTGACCCCATAGACGGCACCCACCAGGCTCCCCCATTCCTGGGATTCTCCAGGCAAGAACACTGGAGTGGGTTGCCATTTCCTTCTCCAATGCATGAAAGTGAAAAGTGAAAGTGAAATCGCTCAGTCGTGTCCGACTCTTCGAAACCCCATGAACTACAGCCTACCAGGCTCCTCCATCCTTGGGATTCTCCAGGTAAGAGTACTACCTGGATTTAATCCCAGCTCTGCCACCTTCTTGCCGTGTAACTTTCAGCAAGTTACTTAGCCGGTCGGAACCTTAGTTTGCTTGTCTATAAATTTGGCATCCTAATGGTGTCTTTCTCATTGGGTTGTTGTAAGGATTAAAAGAGACAATGCTGGAATGTCCCTGGTAGGCCAGTGGCTAAAATCCCCCGCTCCCAATGCAGGAGTCCTTGGTTCGATCCCTGTTCAGAGAACTAGATCTCGCATGCCTCGATAAAGATCCTGCATGTGGCGACCAAGACCCCGTGCAGCCAAGTAAATAAACAAATATTAAAAAAAAAAAGAAGTAATGCTCATAAAATGTTTAACTCCTGGAACCTGACAGTTATCAGACACCCCATTGTGCAGACAGCAAAGTCAAGATCCTGAGAGGCAACGAAACTTGCTCCAGGGAACACACCTAATACATGGTAAGGCTAGGATTTATCTGAGAAAGTTCCAGTTCCCTGTCTTGTGCCCCTAACTACTGTTCCAGATGTCTCTGAAGCACCTCCCAACAGCTAGAATCCTGCTAAGGGCATTATTGCTTCTGACCGAAGTCACTGTAAGACTCCAGAATAAAGAATGACTTCTCCGGAAAAACTTTTAAATCCCCGGAGAGGTTAGAATTAATGTATGTTCCTGATATACAAGCAGACCACATTTCCAAGTTGGTTTTATGAGGGGAAGCTCTAAACTTCTATGATTCGAAGGTGGTAAATGGTAACGACAAGGTATTAAACTTTGTGGGGGAGTGCCTGCCTCAAATCCTCTCCAGAATGAGGCAAGGCGTAAATAAATGCCACCTAAAGAAGGGTGCAGGGGCCGGTCTTGGTCTGAGAGGGAGAACTGGTCACCCCTGGGTCCAGCACTAACCCGCCCTGGAGCTTGAGCAGGACCTTTACCCTTCTCGGCACCCACATTTCCCTCTCAGTGCTTGTTGCTCAGTCACCCAGTTGGGTCCAACTCTTTACGACCCCACAGACTGCAGCACACCAGGCTTAGCTGTCCTTCACCATGCTCAAACCCATGTCTCTTGAGTCGATGATGCCATCCCTATCAGAACAGTAATCCAAGATTTATGATCCTGACGGGAAAGAATGAAAAGAGATGCTAATAATAACCTCACCAGGACCCCAGATGTAAACTTTGTCCTGGTGATTCTGAGACACGGACACCCTGCCTACCGAAGTCAGAGATTACACCAAATATTTGTAAAAGCTTTCACGCCTTTGACGTTTCTGGATAAAATCTGTTGCTAAGAACTGATCCTGTTCGAGTATTAGAAATGCTGGGACCCCCACCGAAGAACCTATTCAATGAGACGCAGTGGGTCAGGGAGAGAGCTGGGCAGTGTCTGTCTGTGAAGAAGCAGGATCACAATAGATACATGAAAACCACAGGGGATGAGACATTGCAGGGTAGCTCCCTGGATCTGCGTGGCATCCTCATGAGCTGACTCTGGCACAAACCCTGCCATTTCTCTCCATCCGTCAGGCAAACATCACAGAACAAAAGGTGAAAGAAACCCCTGGAGAGCAGCAGGAATGCTCACACTTGCCTTCTCACCGTCCCGGCTCTGAGGGGTCCTGACACAGCCAACCTCATCAGCTTTGATGCCCTGTATCTTCCAGACGTTTCCCGACCCTCTGGTCTATCAGACATGACTTGGATCCTAATCCTGAGTTCCCCAGATTGTCCGGGCACGCAGGCCAAGGTGATGAAATAATGACTCAGCTGTCTGCTTGGCTCTTAGGATGTGGTTGCAGGGAAGATCCTGCAAAGATCTATTTCCAAACATACCCACCATCTGTTTCACTTGAACGTGAGCTGCTTGCTGAGAAGTCAGTGGTTCTACCTGGTGACTCTAATTATCGGAAGAGTCTGGAGCTTGGTCTTCTCAGAGGACTCTTTGGAGATTTCTTCTCCTCGATGATGATACAAGAAGCCTCTTGGACTTGGCACTAACTCGGAAGAATGCAGAGCTCTCAACCAGAAACACTTCATCTCTTGCTAGGCTTCTGCTCCAGAATTTGATGGAATCATTCTTTAATATAGCTGCATTTCTACCCCATATCAGAGATGATTGAAGGCAGGGGAAAATAGTCCTATGAGAAATGAGGGTTTTCAGTCAAGCAAACAGAAATCTGAAGGGTGATTTAATTAGAGCAGCAGGCTGGCTGGCGAATGAAGCAATGGATCCCCAGACTCCAGGAGGCGCCCGGGAAGGCACCCAGCCTCTTGGAGTCTCTCTCCTAATCCATCTCCCTAGACTTCTGGGTGGCTCAGTGGAATAATGGGCACCAAGTGCTGAGAAACTCCAGAGTGCCAGCTCGTATGTAAATGGTAGTGTCTTTTAGGATGTGAAGTGTTTTTAAAGAGAAGGTCGCTGCTGATCAATTACTCTCGTCGCTCATACAGGACTGACAAGGCTCCTAAATTCTACACTCTGCATACGTTGACAGCTTTAGACTGCATTTCTTCCCAGTGTGGAGTCATCCTGCAGCAACTCTGCTTCCCTCCAAAGGAAGGCTGGTCCCTGGTAGTCAGGGGCAAGCGAAGGCTCCAACCAGAGCTGAGGGACCCAAGGCAGAGGAGGTAGAGTGTGGAAGGAACAGTCAAGTTCTTAGTGCATATCACAGGGTTCAGAGCAGTCAGCTGCCATTCCATATGTACACAGAACTGAAAAATATCTTGGGGGGAGAAGGGTTGTTTGCTTTTTCTTTTACTCTCTTTGTAAAAAAAAATTGATTACTTAATTTATTTTTTTATTTTTGGCTGTGCTGGGTCTTCTTTGCTGTGTGGGCTCGTTTCTAGTCGTGGCAAACAGGACCACTTTCTAGGTGTGGTGTACAGGCTTCTCATCGAAGTGGCTTCACTTTCTGCGGAGCACGGTCACTGGGGCATCGGGCTCCAGTAGCAGAGGTCAGACAGCGGTGGTGCACAGGCTTCGTCGCTCTGCAGCATGTGGGATCTTCCTGGATCAGGGATTGAATCTGTGTCTCCCGCATCGGCAGGGGGATTCTTCACCCGCTGAACCACCAGGGAAGCCCTCTTTTCTTCTCTTTAACTGCAAAAGGAGTGATGGTTAGCTCTTCTCTCTTGTTCCTTGAGGGTAGAATCGGCACCAAATTCCTCTCTTTATGTGTTCGGTAAATAACTGATTAATAAATGCTTTGTTAGCAAGAAACCATTATAATCATATGAAGATTGTCCAGACATATTCAGGTCCCTAAAGGCATCAGCAGCTTTTAATGGGGCCAGTCCTGACCCATGCCCTGCAAGACAAGCGATTCTTGTCTTTCTCCCCTAAACTAGACAGCAATGAACAGTGCATAGGCGCTTCTTTCCCTTTTCCCATTCCCCTCCCCAGGTGCCCAGATGGGTGCCACAGCTGTCTGCACCTCCAGTGAGCCACGAACACAGGCAGTAAATTGTCTCTGTTTGGTTACTGCCTCTGGGTACGGATCGTCCATGAAGTTATCACAAGCGGCGTCAGCTTGTAGAAGTTGCATTCTCCCTGAAGACACCAGGAGCTTTATTCTGCTCTTCCCATCTGCCTGTGATCAGCTCCTTCACTCTTTCTCATCACCATCGCCCTCCCCCAGGCTGAGCATCCTTGGAAAAATCGCTTTACCTCTCTGAACCTAACTACCTCTCCTTTAAAATTAAGGATCTTAATTCCTGTCCCAGAGGGCTGATGTGTGGAAAAGATAAGAGAATGCATAAGAAGTGCCTAGCTTCAGGTGTGGTGCATTTTAAAGGCACAAGATAGAACATCTACTGTTAATTCCATCGGCAGCAGCTGATGCAAGGGTGGATAAGGGACTAGGTAAGATAATGTATGTAAAGTACTTCACATCCTGTCTGGCACCTAATGAGCACTCTAGAAGTGCTGGCTATCATTAGTAGAGATAAAGACATGTACATTACAAAAATAATAATAATGCAGTGTAGGAAAGGATTAACAAGGATACAAGGAGTTCCCAGCTAGATCAAAGGAGAAAGAGACAGCTGCTTCCAGCTGAGCACACAGGGTCAATGTTTCCCTCCCTTCCCCGATGATAAGCATCACTTGGGAGTCTTATATACAAATTCACCAACTTTTATATAAAGTTCACTGACTTATATACAAGTCCACCAACCTATATACAAGTTCACTAACTTATATACAAATTCATCAACAGTAGCCTATGCCTGATCTCTAAGGGCTGGGAAATGAGCTAGGGAAGCTGTAGGTTTAAAAAGCACCCCAGAATTTATCATAAAGGAAATTTAGAAAACTGGAATGAATGACAGCAAAGCTGGGACTTGACAGCTAGGTGACAATGGCGATAGGAAGCTCCACCTGTCTTTGAGAATCAAGCACTGTGCCCACACTAACCACTAATCATAAACATTCCCATGAGGTAGAGCAGTATCACTAGACCCATTTTGCAGATAAGGAAGCTGAGATTCAGGGGGTGGAAAAGATATATAGCCACAAACTGGAAATGACAGAGCCGGGGTTCAGGCACAGCCCGTGATAATCAGCCTGGTCCTTCCCATGAGCAGGCCGTGTCAGCTGTCACCTGTGGATCATGGAATGATCAGCCACCCTTTATCCTACTCACCTTCTCATCTTAGCTCAGCTGTTTCTCCTCCAAGGAAATCTTCCCCATTTCCCCACCCCCGGTCTCCATCGCCCTTTCTCTCTTAACTTCTACCAAGTTATACATTTATTTGTGTGATTATTGCACACTAAACAGAGTGTGTGTACATGCTAAGTTGCTTGGGTCATGTCTGACTCTGCCACCCTATGGACCGTAGCCGGCCAGGGTCTTCTGTCCACAGAATTCTCCAGGCAAGAATACTGGAGTGGGTTGCCGTACCCTCCTCCAGGGGATCTTCCTAACCCAGGGATCGAACCTGCATCTCTTATATCTCCTGCTCGGGTAGGTTGCTTCTTTATCACTGGCACCACCTGGCAAGCCCCAGAACTAAACAGCCTCAGTTCCAAAAGCACAGGGACCTTGCTTATCTCGCTCACCATCATCTTTCCAGTGAATAGAAGTGGAACAGAAGAATTCACAAGCTGGTGCACATCATCACGCATCGTCCATAGAATACAATTCAAGACTTCCTATGCTGTCCAAAGCTCAGCTCATTCTGACTTCAGTTCCAGCCTCAGAAATACGACCTCAGAGATAGATATATATGTATATATATCTTCACCCAGATCCTTCCAATCTTCACAACATCTGATGGTGTTAATCTTTATACCCATTTCACAGATAAAGAAAGATTTAGAGAAAGATAGTGGCATTCTCTAGCATCAATTATGATGTCTATTTTTAAATAATCCTTGATATTGGTTTGTTCAGATTTTCTAATGTTCCCGAGTGATCTTAGGTGGCCTGAGGGTGATAAAAAGAGACAATGAGGATCTGCACATGTATGGGGCTTCTAAGAAGTCTGGGTTCAGCCTTAGAGGTCCTGTGACAAAGACATGAACTGTGACGTCAAGGTCAAAAGTACGGGAAATAGCAGAAGTAAGTCCAAGAGTGTACAGACTGTTTACGAAGCAGGAAACCCCAGCCCTTGTTATCTCGGGTGCTCTCCTGATGGAGGCAAAGCTTATCAGAATGAACTGCATAAAGCTGCCCAGATTGGACTGGTTTGGACACATAAATGCATACACACACATGCCCACACAGACACACGTGACCTGCATTGGTTCCTATGAAGGAGCTGCCCCCTTACTCTTACCAAACCACGTGACTTCCCTCTGAACACTGAGAGAGTACAGCTGATGACTAGGAAAACAGTGAATTTTCTACCAAAAGTATAGGCATGGATAAGATTTAATGTTATCAAAGAAATCAAAGTTTCTAAATCTTTGGATTACACAGTAATTTAAACACAAGGCTTGTTGTAACAAAACATAGCATGATATAGCAAAACCGGTGGGAGGCTTTTGCAAGTGGAAGGAAAGGAAAGGTGGTAACTCAGGAAGAGCAAGGAGAATGGAGATCGAGGCTCTCCGGTTTGAGCAGGTGGGAAAGAGCGTCAGGAAGTGGGTTCAATGGGGAGCGGCCGCATGCTCAGTGCCCTTTGTCACTCAAATGACGCACGCCGCCTGTGGTGCCACCTGCCCACCGGCAGAGGCAAGGAGCTGGGCACCTGGAACATTTGGGCCTTGGCTCCTTGAAAAAGAATCAAGGCAGTTCCCTAGAGAAGAGCTTGCACTGAATCTTAAGGAGACAGAGAAAGTCAAGGTGCGCCAGAGACCTTCTGTTATTTCCAGGAAATGAGATGTCAGGGATGGCGATCAAGAAGACAAAGGTGGCTGGAGAAACGCTCGCCCAGAGGAGGGCCTCCAACTCGAAGAAGCTGAAATAGAACACAAAGATGGAAGAGCATCGTTAACTGAAGCAGGATAGGAAGCTGCAGGCCTGGGTGGACGATGCAGATGGCTAATGTTTATGTGCCGGGCCCTATCCTGAACCTTCCACAAGTATTAACTCACTGAGACCACAAGACGACCCCATAAAGTCTGTGTACTGGGATGAAAGCCTTATTTACATAGAAATAAAATGAGATTCAGGAAAGTTAAGTTAACACATTCAGGGTTACACAGAGTAACAGGGTTGGAACCCAAGGAGGCTGAATCGGAACTCTCGTTTCTCAATCACCAGCCATGCTGCAGTGTGGGGTAAACAAAAAGCAATATTAAATGTGTAAAGGAAAGTCCTGACTCCCACATGGGACTTCAGTGTCATCTGTAGAAACACTGTATATTGATCAACCTAAAGTCACCCATCACAGGTAGTGGAGAGTGGGCACAAGGGCATAATTGGAGAAAGACCGGCTGCCCAGAGTTATTAGATGGGATACATTGACTGTATCATGACCACTGAGAAGGGTAAGAGTTCTAGGTGGAGGAGGTGGGCTTAAGAGGGTTGAAAGCATTTGATGAAGAGACTGCACTCAGTGAGAGGTAAGTTATAACCTAGATGAACCTGGAGCTTCCAGACTAGATGAGCCAGCATAAGCAGGCTCCTTAGGATCATCCTGAGCTCTGACTTCAAACTGGTTTCACCTGCCAACTCAATAGAACCTTCGTGGTCAGCGCTGGTGGGGCGTGGGGAGAGCGATAGCATTTTGCATCCCAGCCAAGTAGGTTTGAACTCTTGCTTCCAAATCCGTCAACTGGTGAGATCTCCGGCAAGGCTCCTCACCAAACGGTGCCTCTATTTCCTCATCTGTAAAAGACAGGCAGTAATGGAACTGACTTCAGTGGGTTGTCTTGAGGATTAAGTTACATAATGCCAGAGATATGGGTTCAGTCCCCGGGATGGGGAGATCCCCTGGAGGAGGAAGTGGCACCCACCCCAGTGTTCTTGTCTGGGAAATCCCATGGACAGAAGAGCCTGGTGGGCTGCAGTCCATGGGGTCGCAAAGAGTCAGACACAACCAAGCACACATGCTTGCACAGCCACATCACTTAGCCAGGATCTGGCGCTTAACAGAGGCTCAGTAAGGATAATAAAGCAAACTAACGCTTTTTTCTGTGGATAAGCCCGGCAACCAAGAGCTGCTTTGGGAGAAAAGACAAATGAGGAAGATCAAGCTGAAAACTGATGCTTTAACTAGCTTGTCACAGGCCTGTTCATCTTCTCCTAGGATTATGAAGTGGTCAAGTCTACAATTCACATTTGGATTATATCCTAGGGTTTATCTGCCTTAACCCTTTGAGGTAGGTGCATACCCATTTCACAGGTGAAGAAACTGAGGCTCAGAAAAGGGAAGCAGCATGCCCCAAGTCAAGCAGGAGGACAGCACAGACTGCAGAGCCATGATCCAGGTGTCCAGCTGCCAAGGTCACGGTTGCCCTGGTCTCCTAGGGGTCCTGGGCCCTCCTCTTCCCCTCCTGCCCTCCCCACCCCACAGCTGGAGAAGAACCAGCCCCACTTCCATCGTGCGAGGCCTGACTTTCTGCCTCTGCCTTTGGTGAGGATGCTTGCCACAAGCATCCATATCCGCAGAGGCGAGAGAGAGTAAAACGGCACACTCGCTTTCTGTGCGTGATCATTCTCTAGTCTGACCCTTCCAGAGCGCGTTTTGTGTATTGTGTCGATTGGTTGTTATTGTTGGAACGTGGGTCTAAGAGCTAATTTTAAAACGTAAGTGCTAGCAAAGGGGAACCACACATGCATGTACAGGGCAGGTCTCATGGGCGGTTGTGATTCTTTAAGAGGTACATGGCCGTGTGTGCACGTGCCTTATATGTGGACCTGCAGAGTGTGTGTGTGTGGGGGGGTCACTTGCAGGTCCATGGCTTATATGTGGACCTAGAGTGTGTGTGTGGGGTCACATGCATGTCTGTGCCTTATATGTGGACCTAGAGTGTGTGTGTGGGGTCACATGCAAGTTCATGCCTTATATGTGGACCTAGAGTATGTGTGCGGGGGTCACATGCACGTCCGTGCCTTATATGTGGACCTGCAGAGTGTGTGTGTGGGTCACATGCACGTCCGTGCCTTACATGCAGACCTAGAGTGTGTGTGTGGGGGTCACATGCACGTCCGTGCCTTATATGTGGACCTGCAGAGTGTGTGNCGTCATGCTTTATATGTGGACCTAGAGTGTGTGGGTCACATGCACGTGTGTATGTGCATGACTGTGCGCGTGTGTGCTCTCTGTGTTCATATCTGTGCTGAGAGAATCTGCATTTATGCGCACACGTCTCTTAAGAATCATGTGGGATCCTGTGTGTTGGTATGTATTTGTGTACTGTGGTTACTTGTGGAGATGATGTACTAGCCATTGTCTGTAGGAGTGAGCTGTGTGGGTGCGTTGCGTGTGTGCTATGCAGGTGCCCATCCATTGCACGAGTTGCTTGTGTTAGGTGTTTTCTAAATGCCTTTACCGTATGGGTGTGTCTTGGTGTTGAAGGCTGTGTTGTATGTGGATATGCTGTGGATCTAGGGAGTGCGTCTTCTGGGTACAGATAGTACATACATACAGTGTGGGTGTGAGTTTGCGTGTGTAGTCTGCGTCCATGGGTTAAAATATGGTGTGTCCTGGTGCATTTAGTGCTTTCAGGCCGTGTTCTAGGTGTGTGTGCGTGTGTGAGTGTTCACACTGCATCTCTGAGCTTCTAGACTGCCTTTGTGCCTGGCCTGTGAGTGTACTCGGGCACACGTGTGTGACTCCTCCCCAGAGCCTCCCTGTCTCCAAGTAAGCCACATTCCCTCTCCTCCCCGCCCCTGCTCCGTCCCATCCTGGCGTCTGGTGGTTATTAGCTAGTCAGACACTTTTACTTCCCCCAGCATCCTATCGCTCATCCTCACTCAGTAATCACAGGAAGGGGCCTCCGAGAGGCCATTTCTGCTTCATCCTCCCCAGGCCGGGGGGACGCCTGTCCCTCTTACCTATTACTCACTGAAAGGAAAAGCTCACAAGCAAAAGGGCTGCTGTCTCAGAGCCGGGTTAACCGTTTCTGAGCCAGTGTGAGGCTTGCTTCAGGGAAGCCGGGAAGTCTGTTCCACAGGCCCCGGCCAGAACACGAGGGGCTGTTTGAAATACCCGCAAAGCGCAGCTTCCAACCACGACGTGTGTGTATGTGTGGATGGTGCTCAGTTGTGTCCAGCTCTCTGTGAGCCCATGGGCCCACCAGGCTCCTATGTCCACAATATTTTCCAGGCAAGAGTACTGGCGTGGTTTGCCATATCCTACCCCAGGAGATCTCCTGACCCGGGGATTGAACCTGCATCTCTTGTGTTTCCTGCGTTGGTAGGTGGATTCTTTACCACTGCTCCACCTGGGGTTCCTCCAGCCACTATAAAATGGATAATTAGAGTCAGCCGTCGGTCCTCAAGTGGAATGCTGTGGGCATTTGCGGGGCAGGGTGCAAGGGTCCCTGCATTATTGAATCCGAGTTTTCTTATGGGGTGTCCAGCCTGCCCAGCCCCACCCACTGATGCCTGATGCCCTTATTTCCCTGGTCAGTAGGGATGCAAAACGCCCTGCATATTCAAATTGCCCTTGTTGGGGAGGGGGCAGGTGCCACACTTACAAAGCACTGAGTTAAACAAACGAGGCAGGGGAGAGACCAGGGACTAGAAGGGACTGAAGTGCCAGCTTTCCGTCACCATCCTGCTAGAACATCCCACCATCTTTATTTCTCCGCCCATGCATCCAGCTCCTCACTCTTCTGACATATATTTATAGAGCACCTACTCTGTGTCGGGCACTTCTCTAAGCTTTGGGGATAGACTGGCAGGAGGACAGGCAGAGCCCCTGTTCTCAAGGGCCTCATTTTCCAGTGAGGAAGATGGTCAGCAAAACTTGGAAGCAAACTCAAAAATGGAGTCATAATAGAACCCTCAGTAGCAGTGAAACGAGCTCATCTGACCTCGCGAAAGGCGAGGCTCCCGTGGATTAAGGGAGAGAGGGCAGATGTGAGCTGAAGCCTAAAGAATAGAAAGGGCCTGGCAGGGAGATTATTTCATTCTAGGGAGAGAGGCTCGTAAGTCCTTGGTGTGCTGAAGGATCAGAAACACAGCCAGGAAGGTGAAAAGGTGTGGGAGGGTGGGTGCAGTGAGAGAGCGGGAGAAGGCATCCTGGAGATGGGAGAGAAGGCAAAGTCCAGGTCACATAACCGCCTTCGGAATGTGGCTAAAATTTAGATGTTTTTCTAAAGGCAATGCACAGCCATGGTAGCGTTTTTACAAAGCAAGCTATGATGAACGCACGTTCTGTGTGTATTATCCTACCCTACAATATTCTGAAGGAGGTCGTGTCATTACTCTGATCATGCAGAAGATGAAGTTAAAGGTCTCAGAGAGGCCGGATATCTTGTCCAAGCTCACAGAGCCTGGAGCCCCATTTCTAACCCGGCAGTCGACCCCAGAGTCTGCAGGCTTCATCACATCTATGAATCCTGTTGTCAAAGGTCCCCGCATGTCTTTGGATTCTGAAGCACCAACCAGTCTGGGCCTCAATGAATTCTGTCTGTGAGTGTTAGTCGCTGAGTCGTGTCTGACTCTTTGCGACCCCACAAACTGTAGCCCCCCTAGGCTTCTCTGTCCATGGAATTCTCCAGGCAAGAATACTGGAGTGGGTTGCCAGGCCCTTCTCCAGAGGAACTTCCCATCCCAGGGATCAAACCCTGGTTTCCTGCCTCGCAGGCAGATGCTTTACCGTCTGAGCTACAGGGAGGTCTAGATGAGTTCTAGGTTTTCCTATTCTTGGATCCACTGGTGGGAGTATTGATCCTTCTTCACGGCACCAAAGTCACCCGAACAATAAACCGCTCTCCGCTGAGGAAGGACCTTGCCTCCTGCCTGGTGAGCCAGGAAAGCAGCGGGCAGGCAGAGGGCGCCTGGCCGGGGCCCCCGGGGGCGGCTCTTTCTGCTTCACCTGGCAGCTCCCAGAGGCAGAGGAAGGGGGTAAAATTCTCTCTTCTCCCTCCCTCTCTCTCTCTCTCACACACATGCGCACACACACACACTTTCTCACTCCATAGGTGCATCAGCCCAACTCCCTGACTGTATGCTAGTTGCTAAGTCGCTTCAGTCGTGTCCGACTCTGTGCGACCCCAGAGACGGCAGCCACCAGGCTTCCCCGTCCCTGGGATTGTCCAGGCAAGAACGCCGGAGTGGGCTGCCGTTTCCCTGACTGTATATATCTGCATATATTTACTCCAGGCTCTTTTATCTACAAGGTGTAAACAGTCCCAGCATCTGCTCAGCACGGGGCCGCCTGGCAACTCTCTCAGGGCATCTCTGCCTTTTCTCCAGGCGTGGAGATGATGGAGCTTTCGGGCTGTGTTTCAGAGGCTTCCCATGCGACACCGCCTCCTCGCACCTGAGTGCAGCAGGCGCTGGTAAATGACAGCCATGGTGTCCTGGTCTCTCCAAGGGGCACCCAAACCCCACCTTCCCCGAGGGGAGGGCCTTCAAATCCACGATGCCCAGAAGCCTTGGACAAGGCTACTCAGCACTTTTATTGAGGGTCACGTGAACAAAAAGAGATTTCCATTGTACAGCAGAAACTAACTCAGTCTCGTAAAGCAATTATATTTCCCCCAAAAAAACCCCAGACACTTGAATGAGAAAATGGGAACAAACTGGCACACACTTGAACGGACAAAAGACTGGCACCCAAAGAGATATCACACGGCCACCAAGCATCTGAAAACTTCTCAGCATTATTATCCACTTGTGATGGTGGATGAGCCAAGAGATTATCACAGTGAGTGGAGTCAGTCAAAGACAAATACACGTTATCACTTATATGTGGAATCTAAACTATGATGCAAATAAACTTATTTAAAAAACTGATATAGACTCACAGACATAGAGAACAAACTTCTAGTTACAAAGGGAAAGGAGGGCAGATAGATTAGGAGTCTGGCAGTAGCAGATATGAATTACTATATATATTGATAAATAGATAAACAAGACCCTATTGTATATCACAGGGACCTATATTCAATATCTTGCAATAAATTGTAATGGAAGATTATATAAAAACAAAGATACATTTATATGTATAACTGCATCACTTTGCTATATGCCGGAAACCAACACAACACTATAAATTAAACTATAATTCAACTAAATAAATAAACTTTCCTAAATAAATAATAGCAATTTCTCCCTAAAAGAAAGGGAGAAATGATATCTTTGGCAAACCTAAGAACAATCCCACTCAGAAATCATTCAAAAGACTTTCCTGGTGATCCAGTGGCTAAGACTCTCTGTTCTCAATGCACAGGGCCCAGGTTCAATCCCTGGTGAGGGAACTAGATCACAAGAGCTTCAACTACGAGTTCAAATGCCAAAATTAGGAAACTAAAGATTTCACAAGCTGCAACTAAAAAAAAAAAAATCCCACAAGCCACAAAGATCGAAGCTCCCAGGGTCCACAACTAAAACCTGGTACCACCAAATAAAACAATTTTTAAAATAAAATAAATAAAATTATCCTAAAATTAAAAATAAAAGGTATCCAAACCACAGATCTGTGTTTGCCAGATTAAGCACTGACCAGAGGCCAGGACCTGTGCCCCCAGGCCCCGCCCATCTCTAGTGATGCCTCTTCCAGCTCTAACATCTGCTGCCCTTTGCATCGCTTCATCTTACACACCTGTCTGTTTTTGTTTTCCCGCCTCCAGCAGCAGAAGAGGAGGTGCAAAGCCAAAATAAAGCACTTACATAAAGAGATGGAGACAAGAAGGAGCTGAAAAGAAAGAGCCGACCCTTTCTTCCCCTCATTCCCAGCTGCAAGCATCCTGCTCAGAGGAGGCAGTGGCCCAGCTGGGCTGGGATCAGCGTGGCCAAGGCTGGAAGGAGACCCAGCACAGCCCAGGCCTCATTTCCGAAGGGTGTTATTTCACCCCTGCTTCCCAGATAATGTAACTGAGTCACTCAATTGAGCATAAAATAGAAATTTGGTTTCTTATCGGCCTCAGACCTGACTTTACTATTTTCTTTCTGCAAAATACATTTTTCACTATCTTATCTTCTAATAAACAATCCCAGCTCAGCAGCCTTGTGGCAATGGCACTGAATGCATTTAAGAGACATATTTTTCCTCTCTCACTCCCCGCTTAAAGTCTTCTGCTTAAAAGCCTATGTGTTTCTTTTTTTTTTTTTTTTCCCTCCCTTTCAGAAAAAATATATATCCCATTTGTATGCCGTCTTCCTTTAAGGAACATACATATTTTTCACGAGTTGTTCTGATGGATCCTCCCTTATTTTCCCTTTTTGCTCACTTGATCAGAATTTAAAGAAGGGATTTAACCTCCACAGCAATAGTGTGTGAATTTGATAGATTTTAGGACTGGATGGGGGAGGTCAGGGCGGCTTCTTTAAGAATGGGGCAGTTTCTAGAATGGTCAGATTCCAATAGGTCCTCCAAGATTGCATGGTGGGCAGGACACATCGGTAAGTCACCTATGAATGTTTAATACCTGCCTCCAATGCAGATGGCCGTCAGATGCACCAGACAGGGAGGCTTAAGCCACACAGGAAAGAAGAGGCAAAGGGAACTAGAATCTGTTGGAGCTTTCAGAACAACCTTCTTAGAGAGCAACCTCATTAAGCAAAGAAGAGGAAACAGCCCCATTATTATAGAACAGGAAACTGGGTTTCCAAAGAGCTAATGCACTCCCAGAAGGCGAGGGTCAGTGACAGGTCTCCAAACACCACTTAGGGAATTAGAATCTCACACGCGCACAGATTTTTGTGGTGCCATATTTGTAGTTTTTAGGCAACTGTTTCATTCTTTGAGGGTCAACTCTAAAAGCAAAGGGAGTCAAAGTCCTTCAGCACCTGACCTTTAATGCTATGAATTCCAAGTCTTACTGTTTTATGCTGGAGAATAAAGGAAGTTAGAGGTGCATGAATTTTACTGTTTACAAAAGCATTTGCCTCCACTGCTTTTGCAGGTTATATTCAGAATAAACGTCAGCTTCTGTCCCATCTGATCTCTGTTAACCTCACTGCCCCATTCACACCCCCTCCAGTGGGCCACACCCCGTCTTCCCTTAGAGTCTTTGCACCTGTGTTTCCAGCAATACCAGGGACACTGACTCCAAGCATCCTTCACAAGCAAGCTCAGAAGCTGTCTTCTGCACCCTCCTGCCACAGGGACCTCCCCCCTTATTATTCCCTCCACAGCATCTGCACTTCTCCTACTCAGAGTTATTACAACATGTACATTTATGCTTGTGCCTTTGCACGTTTCATATCCACCTCCCCCAGCAGTCTATCAGCTCCTGAGCACGGAACTGTGTCGTTTTGCTTTTTAAACGCATCTCCCTGTGCTCAGAGCACTGCGTGCCACCTAATGGACGCTCTGTGTATACTCATTGGACAAATGAAGGCCTGAATGTGGCTCTCACAGCAACCTTGGTGGCAGACACTTTTGTCCTCATTTTTTAAAATTAATAGTGAAGTCAAAAATAAGAGTTATCATCTCTTCTGTGCATACTGTGTTGGCCTGGCCAGATTCCAAGAACTTTAATGTTCATTATAACGGTCTGAGGCAGGTACTATTCTTATTCCCATTTCACAGGTGAGGAAACTGAGGCACACAGCACCTGCAGGCTGAGACCAGAGCATGGGATTTCCTGTTTAAAGAGCCTACTCATTCTACTTAACCACAGGGCCTTGCATCTGAGCCACCAAGGGCGTGAAAGAAAAAAAAAAAAAACAAGAGAAAAGAAGCCCATGAAAATCACCTTGAGCTCAGGTGACTATCTGCATCTGAAAATGATCTGATTAGAGTTTGCAACCTCCTCCAACATTTACCAACTTTGCGGCAAAGACATTCATGCAAAATGAAAGGCTGCACTTCCTAACCTGGCCTGGACCCTCGGGACGGCCCTGGGGGGAATCCTTCTGGAACTGCATCGTCCACCTGCTTCCTTTGCCCTCCCCTGGGGGCTTATGTCTCAGGCTCAGCTGCCCTCTGTCCATGCCAAGGCCTTTGCCAGTCTGAGCTCCCCGTTTCTCACTCGCAGCCTGGAGGACAGGATGAGGTCAATAGGTCCTCTGTTCCTGCAGGAAGCCAGGGAAGATTAATCTGTGGACAGAGAGGAGGAGATTTATGAGGGAGAGAAATTCAGGCCAAGGTCCCTGGTTTTCCTTTTCCGCTATCTGTCTTATGACTGCCACACAGCACTGGGGCTGGAGTAAACTTCCAGAGGTCATCTGATCCAGCCCTCTGCCTCCTTCAGGTAAAAAAGGAGGACCCTCTGATACTCGCAACACTTGGCTCTCTAGAGCTCTGCTTCTCTATGGCTCATTGTGCTACCCAGATCAAGCCCAGATATTTCAGCCTGGCATCTGGGGTCCCCAGTGACCTGGGTTCATGTTACCTTGTCGTTGTTCAGTCAGGGAGTCATGTGTGACTCTTTTGCGACCCCATGGACTGTAGCCTGCCAGGCTCCTCTGTGCGTGGGGTTTCCCAGGTAAGAATACTGGAGTGGCTTGCCAGCTCCTTCTCCGGGGGTCTTGGTCTTCCTGACCCAGGGATTGAATGCCAGGTCTCCCGCATTGCAGGCAGATTCTTTACCACTGAACCATCTGGGAAGGCTTTGATGCTGTCTAATCTCCTCCTAACCTCCAGCAGAAACCCCACTGCAGCCAAACTGCATTTCCCCCGTCTTCCCAACCTCTGTCCATCTCCAGCTCCAGCTGGAGACTGACTCCAGCTCCCACTTGGTATAACTTCCCTCCAGCTCTTCAGCAGTTTGATGAGGCTCAGAGTAAGTTCCCACCCCCTGCAGGTCCCCTCCAGGTCACAGGGCTTCATCATGTGAATTCATTTGAATGTTCTACTGGAACATAGTTGATTTACAATGTTGGTTAGTTTCAGATGTAAAGCAAAGTGAATCGGTTATATATATATCCACTCTTTTCAGATTCTCTTCCCATATAGGTCATTGCAGAGCATTGAACAGAGTTCCCTGTGCTACGCAGTAGGTCCTTATTAGTTACCTATTTTATATACAGTAGTGGGCATAAGTCAACTCCCATATCTCAGTTTATCCATCCCCTATATTTTCTCCCTTGGTAACCAGAAGTTGGTTTTCTATATCTATGCCTCCATTTCTGTTTTGTTAATAGGTTCATTTGTAACATTTTCTTTTTTTTAGATTTCACATATAAGCAATATCGTATGATGCTTGTCTTTGTCTGACTCACTTCATTCAGTATGACGATCTCTAGGTCCATCCGTGTGGTTGCAAACGGCATTATTTAGTTACTTGTAATCTGTGTATTTACTGCTCTGCTGGGTCTTCTCTGCTGTGCGCCAGCTTCCTCCAGTTGCAGCTGTGGGGTCTACACTCTAGTCGCGGCTTCCCTGGTGGCTCAGATGGCAAAGCGTCTGCCTCCAATGCGGGAGGCCGGGTTCGATCCCTGGGTCGGGAAGATCTCCTGGAGAAGGCAATGGCTCCCCACTCCAGCACTCTTGCCTGGAAAATCCCATGGACGGAGGAGCCTGGTGGGCTGCAGTCCACGGGGTGGCCAAGAGTCGGACACGACTGAGCGAGCCCCCTCTCCCTCTCACTCTCCAGCTTCGGGGTGTGCACGGCTCACTGCAACGGCTTCTGCGGTTGCAAAGAAGAGGCTCTAGGGCACATGGGCTTCGGCAGCTGCTGCTCACGGTCTCCGCTGTGCGGTGACATGCGGACTTTTCCTGGACCAGGGATCGAACCCGCCCCCTGCATCGGCAGACGGATTTCTAACTGCTGGACCCCCAGCAAAGTCCTATCTCATTCTTTTTTATGCCTGAGTAATATGCCATTGTATGTTTGCACCACACCTTTATCCACCAATGGACATTCAAGTTATTTCCACGCCCTGGCTATTAGAATGGAGGTGTGTCTTTTAGTTGCTCAGTGTTTGCAATCTCACCACTTCTTGGTGACTTCAGTCAGAGTTTTGACCTATATTTTCTATCCCTTGTACACTAAATGTATAAGATCCTTCAGTGCAGAGTGAGCCTCCCCCCTGATCAGCCTCCATATAAAAAACATGCTTCTCTCTACCTTTGCACAATGTTATTCCCTCCACCATGAAAGCTCTTTCCCCTCTCAGCCTGAGAAGTTCCTTACCCACCAAGACAGAAAATAACTAATATGCAGGGTTGTCACATGGCAGGTACTAAGTGAGGCTAGGTTTGGTATGTATGAGCTCAGTTAACCTTTACCCAACCCCAAGATACAGCTAGCATTATGCCGAGTCTATAGATGATCATTCTAAGGCTCGTAAGGTTTAAGTTCATTTGTATATTTATTTCTTCATTTAATCAACAGTTGTTTATTGCACATCTACAGTGTTCCAGGCATTCTCCAGGATGGTGAGGAAAACACAGCTGAATTTAAAAACTCTGGCCCCTGCTTTCTTGAGGCATATTGTGAGGTGATAGCAATGTGACAGACTCTCCCATCAGCATCAGGTCACAGCAAGGTATCATGAATACAGTGAGCGTTAAGAAGAGGCAGCACAGAACTTGCAGATCTCATCTAGCCTGAAGGCGAAAGTCGCTCCGTCGTGTCCAGCTCTTTGTGACCCGATGGGCAGTTCGATCCATGGAGTTCTCCAGGCCAGAGCACCGGAGCGGGTAGCTGTTCCCTTCTCCAGGGGATCTTCCCAACGCAGGGATCGAACCCAGATCTCCCGCATTGCAGGTGAATTCTTTACCAGCTGAGCCGCCAGGGAGGCCCTAGCTTGGGTGACAGGAAACGAGTCTCTGAGAGCAAGAATTCCAGAGATGAGAATGACAAGTAACATCTTTCGGCAAGAAGTCGGGGCAAGTTACTTACTGAAAGTACAAAACTCATTTTATTGGAGGCGCTAGAATTCTGGGGTCTTTCTCTTTTTCTAACGATAACACCCAGACGGCCTCATTTTTACTTCCACGCATGTGTGGTAAGTTGCTTCAGCTGTGTCTAACTCTGTTTGAATCCACGCGCTGCAGCCCACCAGGCTTCTCTGTCCATGGGATTGTCCAGGCAAGAATGCTGCAGTGGGTCGCTGTGCCTCCTCCAGGGGATCTTCCCCCGTCTCATGTCTCCTGCCTTGGCAGGCAGGTTCTTTACCACTGGCACCACCCGGGAAGCCCAGTTTGAGTTAATCACACCCTTAAAAGCCCCATCTCCAAATACAGTCACATTGTGGGTTAAGGTTGAACACAGGAATGTGCAGCAGACACAGCTGTCTATAGCACTTTTAAAGTTTGTGAAACATTTTACCTGATATGAAGAACATGAGCTATGGGGACAGGCAAGCCAGGTGTGATTTCTGGGATCTTCCACTTACCTACCGCTTGATCTTGGACAAGGGACCCAGGGATCCTGAGTTTCACTTGTCTGTGAATTGAGACAATAATGTGTGCATTGCAAATGTCTTGGCTGGATTAGAGAATGACTTGTATCGAGCCCTCACTGAATGGTACGGATGCTGCTGGCGGTATTTATTGATGGCAGGAATGGTGGCTGGGGGTAAGACCAGTATAGGTTAGATGCTGCCGATAACAGCCAGCATTTAAGGAAGCACGAATACGCCAAGCACTATTTCAAGTGGACTCACTCATTTAATTCTTAAAACAACCCTAGAAATTAGGAACTGATATTATCCTCATTTTATAAGTGGAGAAAGTGAAGCACAGTTTGCATAAATGACCTCAAGGTCATACACAAGGAAAAAAATGGAGAACCTTGATTTTGAACCCAGGCACCCTGGCTCCATTACAACGAATTCATCAAGCGCTTTAAATAATATACTCAATTTCTCTGAACAAAAGCAATACTATCATGGCCTACGATTAGGGCAAAAAATCTAACTCTTAGATGATGAAATATTCAGGAAAAGTTACTTCTTTTTTTGCTTGAAATGCACAGTTTTCATGAATTTTTACTAGGGAACTAATAGTGACATTTTTTCAGACAAGGCAGCCAATATAAAAAATGTAAGTCATCTACAAATGAGCTGATGAAATCCCCTTCCCCCCAGTAAAGAACATAGCTTGAGTCCATCCTATAAAGCCTAAAATGTTGATTAAAATCCCTTTATAAAGAGGAAAAAATACAGCTAATATTAAAAAATCCTGTTTTATTAATCCCCAAAGGGAGGATTTTATTAATTCCTTTAGAATCCAATAAAAGTGTATTTTTTAATCAACTTTGTTTTCCAACTCCTGCCTGAGTGTTAAATCATAGCAAAGTAGCTCACATTTCTTGAGACTCTTTCAGACCTGCATCAGGAATGTGGAGAACAGACATGGGAGATCTCTCAGACAAGCCAACTAGATAAGACAAACAGGTAAGATGTTGAGCCCTATCAATGTGATATGAGAAAATGGTACTCAGCAAGGCGGTCTTTGTCAATTTTGTTCCCATACAAATAGGAACCATTTGTACATGACAGTATGTGCTACACAGTAGGCCCTCAATAGATATTCATCAAATAAGTAGGCAAGAGAAGAATCACATTTTATAGACACGGTAAAAAGGTTGGATTTAACTCAAAAAATATATCTAAGAGTTTTAAATGGGAGAGTAACATGGTCTGACTTGCCTGATAGGTTTGTGTGTGTGTGTGGCTTTTTTTTTTTTTTTGTAAATCACTTCAATTTACTGTTAGGAGACAGGATACAGGAGTGGGGAGAGGAAGGAAATAGGATATCAATTAGAGGCCATTACCTGGCAGGACAACAATGGCCTGGACCAGGGGGCAGCCGTGGAGAGGGAAGGAGAGCACAGATCCAGGATGTGGCTGGGCCCTAGAGCCCACGGCAGCAGACCCCAGCCTTCTTAGCACCAGGGACCAGGTTCCTGGAAGACAATTTTTCCACTGACTGGGATGGAGGTAGGATGGTTTCAGGATGATTACATCTATTGTATACTTTTTTTTTTTTTCTATTAATATTATTACATCAGCTCTTCCTCAGATCATCAGGCATTAGATCCCAGAGTTTGGGGACCTCTGGTTCCCAGGAAATGCTCATGGAATGCATATGAGAGATGAAGGAAAGAAAGGGATTAGAATGACCTCTTGGCAGTTTGCTTGAGCATGTGAGTGGATGATTTTTGACACTTACTGCGACGGGAGCTGCACAAGGAGGACTGGGCTCAGGGAGGGCAGAAGTCAAGTATTCTGTTTTGGACACGTGAAGGGTAAGATGCCTCCTGACATCCAAGGAGGGAGAGCAGACAGTGGGTGGCTGGGTGGGTCAGGAGCTAAGAAAGATGCTACATGGCTAGCATACTGAGGGCTGGAGGTGGAGAGGCTGGGTGGCCCACTGGAAGCCCTTGGATTTAGTGTAAGTTTTGCATTTGTACCACAGTACTAAATCCATGCCTCAGCCAAACTAAAATCATACAGTTCTCAGAAACAGACCAACCTGTGAATATAAAATCCACAAACACCAAGAACACCGCGTATCAGTGCTTGCGTTTCCAGAAAAAAAAGTCAAAGACCGAATGGACGCCCCCCTTTCCTCATGGGCCTCCTCCAAAGCACCTGAGCCCTCTCCCACACCCAGCAAGTCTAGGTGAGAGGGGCTGGTACCCACAGATGGTTAAAGTCCACTTCGGAAACTGCGGGTTTAATCAGATGCATGGCTTCATCGCTTGGGCTTAATGAGGTAAACTAGACCTCCGGTAATATTGCCTGTATAATTGACATGGTTCTCTGGGAAACATTACGCTTTATAATGAAAATACTGTATATAATTAGAATCTAATAGGAAGAAAATAGTAATTAGCTAGAATTAACTGAACAGACGCAATCAGGCAAATAAAGGTTATCCTCAGGAGAGGACCCTTCAGAGTTCAAATGCACGTCCTATAATTGTAGAGAAGCCCCAGTAATTAAGGGTAATTTTTTCCTACATCATGGTAGAAGAGGTTTTTTCCTTTTTATTTTTTTTTTCTTGCTGAGTGGCAGAATGGTCTGGCCAAGACTTAAAAGGGATCAGGAAGGTCGTACAAACAGGTTCATGGGAAAAGGGAGATGGCAAGAGAAAGGCGACAGACCCAAAGCCTAAAAGTCCAGGTGTGAACTCCAGGTCCAGCTCTGTCATTAACCAGCTATGTGACTTTGAGTGAGCCACTCCCCTCTCTGATAATAAAGATTATGACAGTGCTACCCTGTACTGAGTATCTACACATGTGAGCTGAGCTAAGCGTTTCCTATGTGTCATCTAATATAACCTTTGGTTTCCTAAACACTGGCTAAATATCCTCTCTTTTTCACTGTTTTAAAGCACAGATTTTTCTTTCCATCCACTTAAACCAAGCAGTGAGAAAGTGAATACTAGTAATGGTGATAATAACAACTCTCTAAAGGATTGTCATGAGGACCAATTAAAGTGATGCCCCTTTTCCAGCTTAAGAAAGAAGGAAACCAGCCTTTATGGATAACTTGTTCACACCAAGAACTTTCCAAGAGTCTAGACCTAGAGCTATCAGACTCCTAGCAATTGGTTCTGTTGTCCAAAGGCCATTTATCGGAGACAGCGAGCAAGAACAGTGTCTTCTAGGGATGGGCAATGACATCTCTCTTCGGCTTCCCCCAACCTGCCTCTGCCCAGAAGGCTGTTTCTACTGCAAAAAACCTATATTTGCTGTGTAGCTTGTCCATCTGTCGCAGGATGGGTGACTTCCACAGTCCAGACACAGGTAAAAAGTTCCAAGTGCAGCTTCCCTTTAAAGAATCTGATTTTGGTTTAATTTCCTACCTGAATCTTTGTGTTTTTCTTTGCATTCAATCTGGAGGGGGATAGGGACCAGGCAGTGGCAGGCCTGGCCTCCCCTTCTGTGCTACAGGAGCAGTATAGGATTGGCTGTGCCTAGATCATGGGCTGGAGAAGGCAATGGCAACCCACTCCAGTGTTCTTGCCTGGAGAATCCCAGGGACAGAGGAGCCTGGTGGGCTGCCATCTATAGGTTCGCACAGAGTTGGACAGGACTGAAGCAACTTAGCAGCAGCAGCAGCAGCAGCAGATCGTGGGCAGGTGGGGGACGGTGGAGATGAGGCTAGGAAGGCGGACTTAGAAAAAGGAAGAGGTGAGATTTTAGACAATTTCAGGGATCTTCCCCCACACCAAATAGCAAGTTTCATCTGAAGTTTGAAATGCACCCTCCCTTTGGCAAATAGAGGCTTTCCTGGTGGCTCAGACAGTAAAGAATCTGCCTGCAATGCAAGAGACCCAGGTTTAATCCCTGGGTTGGGAAGATCCCCCTAGAGAAAATGGGATGGCTTCCCACTCCAGTATTCTTGTCTGGAGAATTCCATGGACAGAGGAACCTGGTGGATTATGGTCCAAGCAGTTGCAAAGAGTCTGACACGACTGAGGGACTAACACACTCTTTTCGGGGACACAGGAATCCAGTCTTAAGAGGCCTGCTTATCAATCTGTATGCTGAGACTTGTGCTCAGAGCGTGTCTGCCCCCCGAGCTCTACCATCCCATAGCCCACCTCCCCACCTACATCAATACTATTCGATACCAGAAATACCACGCATGAGAGTGGAGGAAGGTTGAGAGGTATCCATAAGGGCCATTAGCTGAGGAAGGAACAGATGGACAGATGGCCATGGGACCTCAGCCTCCAGTTATCACCAAACTGATGAATATGTAAAGCGTGTTATTTGTTAAACTTCTGCTGCCTGCAAGGCTTTGTATGAGAAACTAGGGAAACTTGAGAGAGGTTAAACATATTCCTTCCATTAGAAGAATTTGCCATATAGCAAGAGAGAGGAGATCTGTATCAGATAATTCTAATACAAGGTGAGAGGAAATAAGATGATTAGATTGCATCTTATAAAGCACTATGGTATGCAAAGGAGAGTGAGAGAATTCTTCAGCAAGATTATTTAAAATAAGCTTCCTGGAAGAGGTGGTCTTGAAGCTGAGGCTTGAATCCTAGGTAGGATTTGAAATGACAGAGACAAAAGGAAGGCCTTCCTGGCGGAGGAGGCAGAACAGGCAAGGCCTAGAGGGCGATAAGTTTCAAGGCGAGAGTGGGGAGAAACAGGACGCCACAAAGGCCGCCAGCTCTGGGTGAAGAAGCATTCCGAAAAGAGACACAGGCCGTATCTTGAGGGATCTCGATGTCAAACAATCAAGGTCAACTCTGCCCTGCATTTTGAGAAAGCATTTGAGCATGTGCGTGACTAGCAGAGCGGCATCCTAGTGCGACCACAGCAGCATCCCCTAGAGGAAGGGAAGGCGAAAAGGAGGGTCTGGGAGCAAGTCTCCTACCTGCGCTGAGCGACAGGCCGGGTGATGGCAGGTGACATCACAGGATGCTTTTTGCAGGTGGCCCTGTGCCTCTGCCCTTTTCTCTGCCTGAAGCGGAAACCAAGGCAATGCTGATCACAGGTGGAACCCCCGAGTCTGGGCCTAGTGCCTCTATTATTAAAGTCACTTAACGCCTAATAGGACCTCCCAGGTGGCTCAGTGCTAAAGAATCAATCTGCCGATACAGGAGATGCAGATTCGATCCCTGGGTCAGGAAGATGCCCTGGAGGAGGAAACGACAACCCCTCCAGTATTCTTGCCTGGGATAATCCCATGAACAGAGGAGCCTGGCAGGCTACAGTCCATGGGGTCACAGAGAGTCAGACAGAACTTGGTGACTGAATTACTTGGTGACTGAAGAACTTGGTGTCTAATTACTCAACCATCCACAAGGCCTTTGGAGAGCTCCTTGCTTTCGAGCAATCAGATTTGTCAGACATTTCCAAAAAGCACACAACTCTCATGCAGGTTTCGGAATAGCTTTATCAGTGGCCCTAATGGAACATGATTTCCTGTAAAGGAAAACTAATTTAATATTTTCAGGTATTATGTAACCAAGTGCCCACAGAGCAAGGGAAGACAACTGCTAACGAGAAACAACCGCCTGCAGTGCCCCCGAGGAATCGAAAAGCCTGCCCGTCTATGTCATGCGACAACGGGGGCCCACGGGAGCGGCTGATGCCAGACAGACGCGGGTGGAGTCAGGCAGCAGCGTGTGTGCTCTGAGTCTGGCTAGATTGGAGTTCAAGTCCCAGGGCAGCTGCTTATCAGCTGGGAGGCTTTCGCCAAGCTACCTAACATCTCTGAACCATGATGAGTTTCTCTCAGCAGCCAAATGAGAACAACACAATCCCAAATCCTTTAGTTGTTGTGAAGATTAAATAGAAAAGCTTTTGAGAACCGTATGGCATCACGTCTGGCGCTTAAAAACACTCAATAAGGAACTTCCCCAGTGGCTCAGTCAAATGCAGGGCACACAGGTTTGAGACCCGGTCTGGGAAGAGCCTCCTTGCCATGGAGCAGCTAAGTCCACACTCCGCAACCGCCGAGGCCGAGCTCCAGGGCCCGTGCTCTGCAACAAAGGAAGCCAGAGCAAAGAGAAGCGCACGCACTGCCGCTAGAGAGTAGCCCCCAGCCGCCGCTGGAGAAGGCCTGCCTGCAGCAGCGAAGACCCGGGGCGGCCAGCAATACAAGTCAAGGCGTCTAAAAAGTTTTAAATGAACTTAGAAAGCACTCAGTAAAGGCTCACTGTTTCATTACAGCTCCTGCTATCACGGGCATGGTCAGAGTCAAATGCAACTTACTTTTCTCCTCCTCCCCTTTCATGAAGAAGGGTGAGGTCAGGGCACCAATCACAAACCCTTCTGGAGTCAACATGCCACGACAAGATGCGATGGCTAACTTCATGCATCAGCTTGACTGGCCCAGAGATGCTGAGACAGTTGATGAGACATTGTTTTTAGGTGTGGCCGTGATGCCGTTTCTGAGACTAATGTTTGAATGGGTAGACTGAATAAAGATGCCCCAGTGCAGGCGGGCATCATCCAATCTGTTGAGGGCCTGTATAAAAAACAGGCCAAGCAAGGGTGAATTTGTTCTCTGCTTGAGCTGGACATCTGTCTTCTCCTGCATTCCAGCATCAGTACTCCTGGTCCTTAGGCCTTTGGACGCCAACTGGGCCTTACACTGTTGACTTCCCTGGGTCCCTGGCCTTAGGGTTTGGACTGGAACAATGCCACCGACTTTCCTGGGGCTCCAGCTTGCAGACCACAAATTCTTAGGCTCAGCTTCCGTAACTGCATGAGCCACTCTCTCATAAAAGCTCTTTATGGCTAAACGCATCCTATTGCTTCTCACTTACACTGTTGACTTCCCTGGGTCCCTGGCCTTAGGGTTTGGACTGGAACAATGCCACCGACTTTCCTGGGGCTCCAGCTTGCAGACCACAAATTCTTAGGCTCAGCTTCCGTAACTGCATGAGCCACTCTCTCATAAAAGCTCTTTATGGCTAAACGCATCCTATTGCTTCTCTGTTTGCGGAGAGCGCTGGTGCACAGAGCTCTCCCACAGACACTCCCTCCTGACACTCCCTCCTGACACACTCCTGACACTCCCTCCTGACACTCCCTCCTGACACTCCCTCCTGACACTCCCTCCTGACACTCACTCCTGACACTCACTCCTGACACACTCCCTCCTGACACTCCCTCCTGACACTCACTCCTGACACTCACTGCAGTACCCTTCCTCAGCTTCACCCCTTGAACCATATCTTCCCGGCCAAATCTGATCTCCTCCAAGGGGAGGGGCCACAGCCAGCACTGATTCCCTAAATCGAGCCCCGTGAATGCTTGGCACATAGAAAACACTGACATATTGGTGGAAGAGCAAGCATTATCTCTTGCCTGGACCTTGGATTGCAGAAGTCCCCTTATTCTCTACACAATGTCACAGCCACATCCTCCAGGTTACTCTCCTTACTGTGACTAAAATATATTTCCAGAACTTCAACCCTGCTACAAGGCACAACAGGATTCCCATGTGTAGCCAGGACTGGGAAGTGCCAACTGTAGGTGCCCACCAGAAAGCCCTGTCAGAGGATCTTCTGACTAATGGCCCCAGACTCCCTTCCCGCCCAACCAGGGTGGAAAGGGTTGAGTTACTGCTCTGCAGTAGCTAAGGAGGAGTAAGACCTGACTCTCAGAGGACCTGAAGGGCAGGACTTCACCCAGTGGAGAGCCCTGCGCTCATTTGTCTACTCGCAAATGTCCAGTTCTTACCATGTGCCAGGCATGGCGCTTGGACTCAGGTGATGACTCCGGCAAAAAGGCTCCCTGTTTCTGAGCTAACAGAGGTGGTTTCCCACCCTGGGCTGAGAATACCAGCAACATGCCCCGAGACGCTGATGCTTCCAAGGCCATGATTGACCAATGGTGATTATTTTTGTTTTGTCCAAAGCCTTTAACTGAACAAAAATGTATTGAGTGTGTTCAAAGTAATCAGACTATGTCTTATTTACCAGCCACCATTATACAAGATAGATTTGTTGTCTCCAGTTTACAGAAAGTAAAGAACTTGAAAGAGGGGAGGTAATTTGCAGAGCTCTTAGGGAGTTAGGCTGAAATCTCACCCCACGTCTGTCTTCACTCTTCCAATGTAGCATGTCATTCCTGCCCTTAATCATTGATCCATGGATTTTATCAAATCCCACCAACATTTGTTGAGCACATTCTCATGCCAGATACCAAGTGAATGAATATACAGAATAAACCTTCTCCTGTAAAAAAGTCATATTGTAAAGATTTGGGGCTTTGAAGGCCAGGGAGTCTTGGTAACAACTAACCTCCCATGGTAACACAAAAGCAAGTGCTGACAATACATGTTCCAATAAAACTTTATTTTTTAAAAAGTGGAAGACTGGATTTGACCCACAGGTCCTAATTTGTTAACCCCCATTCTAGAGAAAAGAAACCTGGGGTTAAGATGGAGAAGGAGATGCCCCAGGTCACCCAGCTGTGCAGCGGAAAGCTGGGCTTCCAGCCACATCTGTCAGACTCCCCCGCCCGCTCTTCTATCACACTGCCTCCCAAGAAACCCAAGAACTGATTCTTTCATTGTTTGAGCTCCCTCAATCCTCTAAGCCTTATCTGTTCCGATTAAGGCAAGCTTACTGTGCTCGAGACGGGTTATTGCTTTTCTCAATTCTCTCCCAAGAACATAAAAATAAATCAATCTTTCTGTCTTAATAAGTTGGTAATCATTGTGAAATATTTAACGTGCTCAGTGGCATCTTTGATCGTCAAACTTCAGTCTGGAAATCACTCCTCATTCTTTCCTCACTCAAACGTGATGCCCTGCATTTTGCTTTGCCCTTCTTTGTCTTCCCCTAATAACGTCTTCATTCCTCTCCATTTGCCGTCTATTCTCTCTCTCGCTCTGAAGCTCAATTATATCCTGGATAATAGGTGGTCTCTTCCTGCTCCGCTGGCTGTTTTTTGTTCTGTTTTGTTTTTTGCCTTTTCTCATCACTTCACATCCTCATATTTACTTTGTGAAAGATCCTGAGGCTCTCTGTTCTCAGAAGGCAGCTGTCTAATCCATCTCCCTTCTTCCAGGTGAGACTTCATTTGTTTATTTACTCACTCATTCCATAAATGCAGAGTGAGGCTCACCAGGCATGGGGGATACAGTGATGAGCAAGATAGACATGGTCCCAGCTGTCTCAGAGGGGGAGAGACCTTAGTGTAGGGGGAGAGGCCTCAGTGTATGGGAGAGGCCTCAGTATAGGGGAGAGACCTCAATGTAGGGGGAGAGACCTCAGTGTATGGGAGAGGCCTCAGTGTAGGGGAGAAATCAAAATTACAAACTATAGTCTCAGTTTGCTGTGATGAGCAAGGCAGTACCGGAGAGGCTCTAATTTACCCCATGGGTGGTGTTCATTGGCAGTTTAGTCACTAAGTCATGTCTGACTGTTGTGACCCTGTAGACTATAGCCCTCCAGGCTTCCTGTCCAGGCAAAATTTTCCAGGCAAGAATACTGGAGTGGGTTGCCAATTCCTTCCCCAGGAGATCTTCCCAACCCAGAAATCAAAACCAGGTCTCCTGCATTGCAGGCAGATTCTTTACCAGCTGAGCCACCAGGGAAGAGTCAGAATAAAGCCTCGTAATGATATAGAAGTGAACAAAGATGGGAGGTTGGATGGGACCTCCCAGCAGAAGGGACAGGGAAGGGAAATGCTGTTCACCCTCAACTACCTCCTACCTACTGCTTAAAGCTCTCTAGAACCAAAGCAACTATGCTTTCCATTTCAGATGATCAGTTAACAGCCTCTCAGGTTAGAGATGCTTCTTCCAGCTTTACACTATAACATCCTTTAGGGTAAGAGAATTAACTGCATTTGAACTAGGAGGGCTGTTAGATATCATCTGAAATAACCTCTTTGCTTTACAAATGGACGAGCTGGTGCCTTGAGGAGGAAGACTTGCTTAAGGCCAAGGGAGACTCCAGCCTGAGCCCCTGCCTCCCAGTCCAGGGCTCTTTCCCCAGCTTCAAGGGTAAATACCATCACCACAGAGCCTCTTAAAGATGGTGCGAGCATCTTCTGTTGAATGACTGTAACATTAATAATAAAAATCACTTTTTTAAAGAGGTGTCTATATTCTTTGGAAGGAATGATGCTAAAGCTGAAACTCCAGTACTTTGGCCACCTCGTGCGAAGAGTTGACTCATTGGAAAAGACTCTGATGCTGGGAGGGATTGGGGGCAGGAAGAGAAGGGGACGACCAAGGATGAGATGGCTGGATGGCATCACGGACTCGATGGACGTGAGTTTGAGTGAGCTCCAGGAGTTGGTAATGGACAGGGAGGCCTGGCATGCTGTGATTCACGGGGTCACAAAGAGTCAGACTGAGCGAGCTACTGAACTGAACTGATATTCCAGGTACAGTTAAACATTGTAAATGTATTAGCTTTTTTAGAGTCATCCCAGTAACCCAGTGGTACAGGGTTTGATCCTAGCCCCTCGTTTCTTCCTGTCCCTTCTCAGCTGGTTGAGCCCTCTAATCCACGGGGGACCTCAGGCCGGGAAACAGAAGAGGCTCTGCACACCCGGCCTGCCTCCCTTCTCTGCACCGTGTCAGGCAGAGCACAACTGGCCGTTTAGGCAGCATCGGGCTGTGGGCCCCACTGCATGCTAATCAGTCCCTAGAAATAGATGCACTGGGAACGAAAACATTTACTGGCAACACTATCCGGCTTCAATCTTTCACCTTCACTGGGTAATGAGAGGAGCTAGAACATTAAAACCAACAAACAGCCTTTGGTGTTTACAGCAAATGTTTGCAAGAGCGCGGGAGCCAGAGGTGCTCTGGGGAACATCTGGATTTCTGGAAACTGTGTGATTACACAGATGTGTTAGATTCATCAAGCTATAAAAATATCCTGTGATGTATGTCGGGGGAGAAAAACAACCTCCCAAAATGGATTTGGTACAAATTATCAATCATAGCAAAGACATCCAAAGAAGGCTGATGTGAATCCAGGCTCCGGGGGGATAACTTCAAAGCCAGGGTGAAGTGGGTACTTTCAAGCATGGTCTTTGATTGACAAGGGCAAGGTGGAGGTGTGTCCTGAGGATGTCAGAGATCTATTTATCTGCTTCCACATTTCTCATCAGCCTCTCTACAATACCCATTGCATTACTTGCATTGGGTCTCTCCTTTTCTTCATGGTCTTTCTTCAAGGTCTCTACATTGCCCCCCAGCTATCGTCTACTGACTTATTAAAATTCCGCGTAATTTGACCTGAAGCATTTTATCACCTTCATCCTCTGTAGGTACCCGCTACTACCAAAACAAGCCTCATCCTGTTTTCGTACATGTGCACTTTGCCTTTATGCAAACTCAGAACGTTGTTTCTGATCTGGGCTGCCCCCGAAGGACCGTTTTGCCTTGTGTGTGTGCGTGTGTGTGCGTGTGTGTGTGTGGAACGGTTTAGCAAATGACTGAGTGGATGGGCTGCCTCGGGGCGTTTGTGCTCGCTCCTTCCCATGCTCGAGCTCTCCCCGAGTCCCAGAGCTCGTGCCAGGCTCCTCCTCCTCTCAAACCTGATTCCAGGTGGCACCACCTACCAACAGCTTTTCCCTCCACTCCCTTCCCCAGGAAAGGGATTTGCACAAACCTGTAGTTCAGCCCTTAAAACTTCTTTTTCCTTCTAGATGCATCTTCCTCATGGTCAGAGACGCTGCCCTGTTCATCTCTGTAGCCTTGGTGTAACCCAGAGCAATCCTGGATACAGAGTAGTTGGCAACACAAGATGATTCCCTTTCAGGCATGAGAACTCTCCTCCTAGTGACTCAGCTGGTAAAGAATCTGCCTGCAATGCGGAAGACCTGGGTTCGATCCCTGGGTNGAAGTGAACAAAGATGGGAGGTTGGATGGGACCTCCCAGCAGAAGGGACGGGGAAGGGAAATGCTGTTCACCCTCAACTACCTCCTACCTACTGCTTAAAGCTCTCTAGAACCAAAGCAACTATGCTTTCCATTTCAGATGATCAGTTAACAGCCTCTCAGGTTAGAGATGCTTCTTCCAGCTTTACACTATAACATCCTTTAGGGTAAGAGAATTAACTGCATTTGAACTAGGAGGGCTGTTAGATATCATCTGAAATAACCTCTTTGCTTTACAAATGGACGAGCTGGTGCCTTGAGGAGGAAGACTTGCTTAAGGCCAAGGGAGACTCCAGCCTGAGCCCCTGCCTCCCAGTCCAGGGCTCTTTCCCCAGCTTCAAGGGTAAATACCATCACCACAGAGCCTCTTAAAGATGGTGCGAGCATCTTCTGTTGAATGACTGTAACATTAATAATAAAAATCACTTTTTTAAAGAGGTGTCTATATTCTTTGGAAGGAATGATGCTAAAGCTGAAACTCCAGTACTTTGGCCACCTCGTGCGAAGAGTTGACTCATTGGAAAAGACTCTGATGCTGGGAGGGATTGGGGGCAGGAAGAGAAGGGGACGACCAAGGATGAGATGGCTGGATGGCATCACGGACTCGATGGACGTGAGTTTGAGTGAGCTCCAGGAGTTGGTAATGGACAGGGAGGCCTGGCATGCTGTGATTCACGGGGTCACAAAGAGTCAGACTGAGCGAGCTACTGAACTGAACTGATATTCCAGGTACAGTTAAACATTGTAAATGTATTAGCTTTTTTAGAGTCATCCCAGTAACCCAGTGGTACAGGGTTTGATCCTAGCCCCTCGTTTCTTCCTGTCCCTTCTCAGCTGGTTGAGCCCTCTAATCCACGGGGGACCTCAGGCCGGGAAACAGAAGAGGCTCTGCACACCCGGCCTGCTTCCCTTCTCTGCACCGTGTCAGGCAGAGCACAACTGGCCGTTTAGGCAGCATCGGGCTGTGGGCCCCACTGCATGCTAATCAGTCCCTAGAAATAGATGCACTGGGAACGAAAACATTTACTGGCAACACTATCCGGCTTCAATCTTTCACCTTCACTGGGTAATGAGAGGAGCTAGAACATTAAAACCAACAAACAGCCTTTGGTGTTTACAGCAAATGTTTGCAAGAGCGCGGGAGCCAGAGGTGCTCTGGGGAACATCTGGATTTCTGGAAACTGTGTGATTACACAGATGTGTTAGATTCATCAAGCTATAAAAATATCCTGTGATGTATGTCGGGGGAGAAAAACAACCTCCCAAAATGGATTTGGTACAAATTATCAATCATAGCAAAGACATCCAAAGAAGGCTGATGTGAATCCAGGCTCCGGGGGGATAACTTCAAAGCCAGGGTGAAGTGGGTACTTTCAAGCATGGTCTTTGATTGACAAGGGCAAGGTGGAGGTGTGTCCTGAGGATGTCAGAGATCTATTTATCTGCTTCCACATTTCTCATCAGCCTCTCTACAATACCCATTGCATTACTTGCATTGGGTCTCTCCTTTTCTTCACGGTCTTTCTTCAAGGTCTCTACATTGCCCCCCAGCTATCGTCTACTGACTTATTAAAATTCCGTGTAATTTGACCTGAAGCATTTTATCACCTTCATCCTCTGTAGGTACCCGCTACTACCAAAACAAGCCTCATCCTGTTTTCGTACATGTGCACTTTGCCTTTATGCAAACTCAGAACGTTGTTTCTGATCTGGGCTGCCCCCGAAGGACCGTTTTGCCTTGTGTGTGTGCGTGTGTGTGTGTGTGTGTGTGTGTGGAACGGTTTAGCAAATGACTGAGTGGATGGGCTGCCTCGGGGCGTTTGTGCTCGCTCCTTCCCATGCTCGAGCTCTCCCCGAGTCCCAGAGCTCGTGCGCAGGCTCCTCCTCCTCTCAAACCTGATTCCAGGTGGCACCACCTACCAACAGCTTTTCCCTCCACTCCCTTCCCCAGGAAAGGGATTTGCACAAACCTGTAGTTCAGCCCTTAAAACTTCTTTTTCCTTCTAGATGCATCTTCCTCATGGTCAGAGACGCTGCCCTGTTCATCTCTGTAGCCTTGGTGTAACCCAGAGCAATCCTGGATACAGAGTAGTTGGCAACACAAGATGATTCCCTTTCAGGCATGAGAACTCTCCTCCTAGTGACTCAGCTGGTAAAGAATCTGCCTGCAATGCGGAAGACCTGGGTTCGATCCCTGGGTCAGGAAGATTCCCTGGAGAAAGGAATGGCTACCCATTCGGTATTCTTGCCTGGAGAATCCCATGGAGAGAGGACCCTGGCAGGGTCTATACAATCCATGAGGTCACAAAGAGTCTGACCTGACTGAGCGACTAACACTTTCCAAGGGTTTATAGTGCTAAAATGAACTTCAGCATAACCCTGAATAAACCTTGGAGAAGTTACATTCTCCACGAAAGAGTCAAACGAAGTTATTTCTCTGCATTTGGAAGTCAAGATAGGATGAAGTGGTCATAGCGACAATTAAGGGTTAGATTAGTGTGGAAGGTATAACAATGGACCCAGACGAGTATTTAAATCCAGCTCTAATTATTTCTTTTAGGAGTACAGTTTGGCAATCCTGAATAGTTGCAAAATGGTTAATAGGAAATAGCAATGAATAGAAAGATAAACAGTATGAAGAGAAAAAAAGGATACAAATAGAAAAATAACAGTGTGGGTTATTGACGGCTGCACGTGGATAAGAACTAGCTGCAGTAGCTGGAGTAAGGTCTGGGAAGACCTGGGCTTTCTGACTCCAAGCATCATCTTCACCTCCTGGAGCAGAAAGTGATTAGTAAAACTGCATGGGTTTCATGGAAAAGGTTTCCCAAAGAGCCCCTAAGTTGGCAGAGAGCTTTGCCAGGCAAAGCACACGCTCATGCCTAGGAAAGAGGTGCCCCTAAACTGCCTTCATGTATGTGAATTTATGCAAAAGTAATTAGGAACTGGAATAAAGCGTTAGACGTTCAGCTAATTACGTAAGAATTTCTGGCATTTAGCCTAACAATAGACACTCTCTGGAAGTTAGGTATTCCTCTTTCTATTCCAGGGAGGAGGAAACAGAAGTTCCAAATAGTATCACTAGCCTAGTGTCGATCATCATAGAGTATAAGTATAAACCACAGGGATCCGAAGTTTGAAAAACAGAAAAGTAGCAATGACATCTCAAAACCTACTCCAGAAATGACGAGGTGAAAGTGAAAGTGAAGTCACTCAGTCGTGTCTGACTCTTTGCGACCCGGTGGACTGTAGCTCACCAGGTTTCTCTGTCCATGGGATTCTCCAGGCAAGAATACTGGAGTGTGTTGCCATTTCCTTCTCCAGGGGATCTTCCTGACCCAGGGATCGAACCTGGGTCTCCCGCATTGGAGGCAGACACTTTCATCTCTGAGCCACCAAGGAAGCCAGTAATGATGATTGTCATTTATTACGCACCCTCTGTGTGCCAGGAACTAAGTGTATCTCATGTCACACTTAAAAAAATATCCAGGACAAAATGTGATCTTGAGACAGCATTTCTCAAGAGGTGTTCTGGGACCACCAGCATCCAAATCATCCAGGGATTTTGTTAAATGTAAACATTCCTATTTCTAACCTAAAACTTAGTAAATCAGAATCCCCTTATGTAGGGACTAGGAATCTGCCTTTTAACATGCTCCCCAGGTAAGTCTAAAAACCACTCAAGTATAAAGCGCTGATAAGTTCACCAGGCTTAGTGACAGCATCACCGACTCCATGGGCATGAATTTCAGCAAACTCTGGGAGACAGTGGAGGACAGGGAAGCCTGGCATGCTGCACTCCACGGGGTCACAATGAGTTGGACATGACTAAGCGGCAGAACAGCAAGAAAGTTCATCAAAATCCTCAGAAAGAAGAAATAGCAATTAAAACCAGGCTATTATCACATTACATTGTGTGTTATGCTGGGTTGAAAATGTAGCTAGTTAGGTTTAAATTCACTGAGCCCAGCGTCCACTTTATCCACAGTGGGAGCCCAATTAGTCTCCATATGTCCTTCTGGAGCCCTTGCAAAGACCAGCGTCACAAGCACGTCCTTTGACCAACAACCAGGATCACGTGCCTCTAAGTCAAAAGTATTTTACAACATGAAACCACAGAAAGAAACTGGTAGAAAGGAAAGGGTCACCTTCTAGCCCCTTCCATTTCCCACCTTAACCAAAGTCCCCCTCGTTCTACAAATGAGACCCTGGAGGGCTGGCATAGATAGGAAATTGCTTCCCCAAGAGCGACTCCGGGAAATGAAGGTTTCCTATCTGGGAGGCATCTCGAGACGTGGATGGGAGCCTGGAGAAAGAGACAGAATGCCCATTCCAATAAGGAAACGGCTTTAATCTATCAAAGTAATTCTCCTTCTTTCAGGGAAAGGGAACATGAAATTGCACAAAATGACTTACAGAATGGCACCCAGTCTGATTAGCATGGGGCCCAGGGCTCTCTGAACTTAGTATGTAAGGTAGAAAGCCCATTTGAATATTCTTTAAAAAAAAAAAATTCCCAACATGAAAAGGGAGAATACATTTGTCTCTTCAAAAGATAGAAGTTTGGTGGAAGGAAGCACGTATTTAGAAGACATTACAGAGGGTGCTTAATGGGAGGATGGAGAGTCTGTGATCATCAGAAGAGAATTGTATTTTCATTCCTGACCTGGACACCTCCACCCTCTCTGTGTCTCTCTGTCACCTGTGGGTTCAAGCCTAAGCCTTTAGTTGATTCAAGTCACTTTTAGGGTCTAAACCAGAGACCAAAAAACTTTTTCTGTTAAGGGCAACATGGAAAATATTTGAAGCATCACATGCCCTTTAGGCTCCGCCTCACCTACTCAACTCTACCTTTGTAGCCAGAAAGCAGGCAGAAATCAACGTGCAACATAGGTCATGATGCTGCTGTTCAGTTGCTAAGTGGTGTCCTGCATTTTGAAAACTCCGTGGACTGTAGCAGGCCAGTCTCCTCTGTCCTCTGCTATCTCCTGGAGTTTGTTCAAATGCATGTTCACTGAGTTCAGTTCTGTTCAGCCACTCAGTCCTATCCGATTCTGCAACCCCATGGACTGCAGCACGCCAGGCTTCCCTGTCCATCACCAACTCCCAGAGCTTGCTCAAACTCATGTCCGTCGAGTCAGTGATGTCATTCAACCATCTCACCCTCTGTATTTTGCCTTCAATCTTTCCCAGAAGCAGGGTCTTNTGGACTGCAGCACGCCAGGCTTCCCTGTCCATCACCAACTCCCAGAGCTTGCTCAAACTCATGTCCGTCGAGTCAGTGATGTCATTCAACCATCTCACCCTCTGTATTTTGCCTTCAATCTTTCCCAGAAGCAGGGTCTTTTCTAATGAGTTGGTTCTTCCTATCAGGTGGCCAAAGTATTGAAGCTTCAGCTTCAGCAACAGTCCTTTGGGGTTGATTTCACTTAGGATTGACTGGTTTGATCTCCTCGCTCTCCAAGGGACTCTCAAGAGTCTTCTCTAGCAAAACAGTTTGAAAGCCTCCATTCTTTGGCACTCAGCCTTCTTTATGGTCCAGCTCTCACATCTGTACATGACTACTGGAAAAACCATAGCTTTGACTGTATGGACCTTTGTCAGAAAAGTAGTGTCTCTGCTTTTTAATACTCTTTCCACGTTTGGCAAGGGTTTCTCTGGTGGCTCAGATGGTAAAGAATCTGCCTGCAGTTCAGGAGACTCGGGTTCAGTCCCTGGGTCAGGAAGATCCCCTGCAGGAGGGCATAGCAATTCACCCTAGTATTCTTGCCTGGAGAATCCCATGGTCAGAGAAGCCTGGTCAGCTACAGTCTGTGGGGTTGCAAAGAGTCGGACACAACTGAAGTGACTTATTATGCACTCACGCGAGGTTTGTCATGACTGTGTTCCTATAAAACTCCATGTGTGGATACTGAAGTGTGTATCTCACATCACGATCATGTACTACCAAAGATTATTCTTCTTTTGATTGTTTTTTCCTACTATTTAAACTGGGGGGGAGGGGGAGGAATAGCTCTCAGTCTCCTTAATTTAGGTAGCAAGGCAGCACTGGAATTGCGGTTTTCAAAACCCTGGCTTAGACTCGCCTGCGTTTCTCACCCACCTCGTGGCTCCTCTAGGTCTTCCGATATAAAGGGCCGTCTTTCCCATGCACAAGCCCCTTCACTTCCAGATTCTGTGCCACCAGCCTGTTTTTCTGCCTGCATTAGCTTTCTCCGTCCTTCCCACACCATCTCCTGGTTCCTCAAATCCGGTACCTCTTCCTGGGTGACCCCTCAAGAAGTGACCCTCCCATACATGTTTTATTCAAAAGCCTTAGCTTGCAGACTCCAAGCTACTTACAAATAAAACAATATTCAGCAATTACACTCATTCTTCAATTAATTTCCCCAAAGACACCTCTGAGGTAGGCACTATTATGATCCCCAATTTCCAGACATGGGAACTGTATCTTAAGAAGGGCTGTTAATTAGCCTGAGATCATCTGGGGACTAAAGGCAGAACCAGAAGACTGCCCAGTGCATCAGGTACAACTCACACTCTTAAGCTGGATGCTCTGTTGTCCGAGAAAAGACCTCATAGCTTCCTGCGCAGTGTCTCAAAAATAGGTGTGCTCACTGGGCATTTGTCCAAATGAATGTGAAGGCATCTCCTTTACAAGTCCCAGGAGGTTGGTAATAGGCGGGGAACCCAGCACCACTGAGAAATGACAAACAACAGCTGACAAGCCGACTTTGAGAGAGGCCAGTAATAAGAAGCCAAAGGATGGTAAACACCAGCCCAATCAATTCACAAAGCAGAGAGGTCCAGTCGCATTTAGCGTTGGGTCTGGTGGTCCTACGCACACCAAGAGTCCCATGAGATCACTGCTAAGTGATGGCATCCTGGAGCACGAGATGATTGCAGAGGCAATGCTGAGTCCCCACAAGCCGGTGGGGTGGACGGTCGGTTTAACAGTCTGGGCAGTATTCATATGTGGTCTTAGACCTCAGTTTGGAGGGGTGCCCCGCCAAGTGCTCTTTCTCTTTCTTTCTTTTTCCCTTGTTCCCTCTCTTGGTCCCTTCCTCCCTTATCCCCTTCCTTCCTTCCTTTTTTTCAATTCTCTGAGTTCAAAGAGGTTAGCTCTTATTCGTCTAATGATCTCTATTCCGCAGACTCACTTTTCCCTGAGGATTGTGGGGACGCAATCGTTTTGAATCATAATAAGGCTGCAGTGAGGCCCCTCTGTTTTACCTGCTACTCTGTGTCTTCTGTGGAAAAGGCAATGGCACCCACTCCAGCACTCTTCCCTAGACAGTCCCACGGACGGAGGAGCCTGGCGGGCTGCGGTCCATGGGGTCGCGAAGAGTCAGACACGACTGAGCGACTTCACTTTCACTTTTCACTTTCATGCATTGGAGAAGGAAATGGCAACCCACTCCAGTGTTCTTGCCTGGAGAATCCCAGGGACGGCGGAGCCCGGTGGGCTGCCGTCTCTGGGGAAGCACAGAGTCGGACACGACTGAGGCGACTCAGCAGCAGCAGCAGCGTCTTCTGACTTGGCTGGGAATCCTCTCCCTCTTCTCTGGGGATTCACATGTGCACGTTCAATACAGGCTAACACATACTCAGTTACTCCTGTATGTAACATCCTGGGCTGGGTTATGAAGATGTGGGACTGGTGATAAGATACAGCACTCACCCTCAAGGAGTTAATGATCTGGGAAAGAATCAGATTCAGACACAGCTCACGACCTCTATTTTTCTCACTATGCTGCAAGACCACAGTCTCAGCAAAAAAGAAAAAGATATGGAACACATGAAAAATAGACAAGCCTCTCCACCAAAGAACAGTTGAGTTTTCACATATATTTTTGGTTCCCTTGATCATGTTCCCCTTACTCTCTACCTTCTCTAAATTGGAAACAGCACAGTTTTATGTCTAATCTCAGCCCAGTGGAGTGTTGGTCTCCTGGTGTCTGGTTTGGTTCCTACTAGCTTATCCGAGACTTTCTTTTGCTCCGGCCTGGCACATGCCATCCAATCACTTTCTAGAATCTAAGCTTGATGCCTTCCTATTTCCAAGTGTATTGCTCTGGCCTTGGCCTAGCAACTCAGATGGTGCCTAATCAGGTGTAAAGAAACACCAGTCACCATGGTGAGCAGCGATCACCTATCACTAACTCCACACTCATTCCCTTGGTAAATATTTAGTGATCATCTACTCGATGCCAGGCACTGTGCCAGGTGCTGAGGTACAGAGATAATGCTAAGCCATGACTAGAGACAGTTGCCATTGATGGGAATGACGGCCACTCCTTGGTAAGTTCTGGGATCTGTTGAACACACACTCCTAAGTCTTCCTATTTGAAGCAGCCGGACATGACTGAGTGATTTCACTTTCATTTTTCACTTTCATGCATTGGAGAAGGAAATGGCAACCCACTTCACTGTTCTTGCCTGGAGAATCCCAGGGATGGGTGAGCCTGGTGGGCTGCCGTCTATGGGGTCGCACAGAGTCGGACACGACTGAGCGACTTAGCAGTAGCAGCGGCAGCCATGCCAGGCGCAGGGGTTTCAGGGATGAATGAGACAAAATCCCTCCCCCTTGGTGCCCGCTGTGTGCTGGTGCACGTGTACTCTTCAGGGCTGTTTGCACATATTTCGGCTTTTCTTCTTCTAAGAAGATGGTAGTACTGCTCTTCCCCAACTCCTGGACTCTGGTGAAGAGACATGACTGACCTTAGCCAGTGAAACATGTGTCACTTTCAGAAAAGAAGACTTTAAATGATGGAGGCTGTTAGAAGGACAGGGGAGATGTGACCATGGGCAAGTGTCTTCACTTCTCTGAACCTCAGTTTTCAAATCACCAAAATGGGCATAATATCCATATCAAAGGACCGTTGGGAGAATTAAAAGACACAACAGAGGTCAAAACAATACTCACTGTACTATTTATAACATCAGGATTCTGAGTCACAAGTAACAAAAACAACAACAGAATCTTCAGGTGCCTCAAGCTAAAACACAGAAGAATGTATTAACTGATATAACTGAAAAGTCTAAGGGACAGAGCTGACTTCCACAATGGCTGGATCCAGAAATTATGTCCTTAGGTGCTTCCCTCTTTCTCTCAACCCAGTTTGACTCTGGTTGACTTCATCCTTAATCAGGGATCTTCCACAGGCTAAACAGGATAGATCCCAGGGCAGCTCTAAGTGACATGACTGCAGAGCAAGGGGATTCTTCTTCAGTAGTCACATTAGGACTCAAAAAAAGAAAGAAAGATTTTCTGCCCCCAAATCAATCATGGGGCACATCTTGGTGGGGGGGGCAGCAGGAGAAGGAAAGTGGGGTGATCTTTTAAAGACTGGGGCTCATCTTAAAGTCACATAATTAACAGCATCCCCAGATTCACAGAAGTTGAGGTGTCTGTTCCCCAAAGTTAGGAGTTCTCCACAGAAGCAACTGAGAGGTGTCCGCTGGATGGAGGCCTCTGGGAAGTAAGGAAAGCATACATGTGGGATGGCCTGTTGAAGCGTGGCATGCAGAAAGCAAAAAAAGAAACCCACTCTTGCTCGAGCATAGTCAGGTGCCCGTGGATTTTTGTGTGTTTGTGTGTGGGGGCGGTGTTGTGTGGGGGTATGTGCGTGTGCAGGTGTGTGTATGAGTGGGTGTATATGGATGTGTGTCCATATATGTGTGCTGCTGCTGCTGCTGCTAAGTCGCTTCAGTCGTGTACAACTCTGTGACCCCATGGACTGCAGCCACCAGGCTCCCCTGTCCCTGGGATTCTCCAGGCAAGAGCACTGGAGCAGGGTGCCATCACCTTCTCCCATATATGCGTGCACAGGCATTTATGTGTGGGTGTGTTAATGGGTATGTATTGTGTGTGTGTATGAGGATGAGTGTGTACGTGTCTGTGCTTATGTGTGTATGGATGTGCATATCTGTGTTTGTACATATGTGTGTGTTTGTATGAGCACCTGTAAGCTCGTGTATGTTTGTGTGGACAAGTGTGTGTCTGTATGTGTATCTGTGTATTTGTAGGTATATGTGCATATGTGCATGGGTGTGTGTGCAAGGGTGTGTGGGGGTGTGTGTGCAGGTGTGCATCTCTTTGTGTTTATGTGTATGTGAGCCTGGGTGTGTGTATCGGGGGGTATTTGGTGTATGGATGAATGTGTGTATTTGTGTGTGTGTGGGTTTATGTGTATATTTGTGTGTGTGTGTGTGTGTGTGTGTGTGTGTGCAGAAGATGGTAAGTGATAAGCCTAGACAGGCAAGCTGGGCCAGGGGACTGATGACACGTCCTCCACTGTAGGACCTACAGGGTCTGTCTTCAGCCATGAGTCTGGTGACAGAAAGGTCTTTCTGGAGTTCTAAAATGTCTGAAGCCAACCAGCAGGCAGCTCTGCAGGCATGATGATGTCTCAGAGCTCACTGTGAGTGAGTGAAGTCGCTCAGTCGTGTCCGACCCTTTGCGACCCCATGGACTGTAGCCTACCAGGCTCCTCCCTCCATGGGATTCTTCAGGCAAGAGTACTGGAGTGGGTTGCCATTTCCTTCTCCAGGGGATCTTCCCAACCCAGGAATCGAACCCGGGTCTCCAGCATTCCAGGCAGATGCTTTAACCTCTGAGCCAGAGCTCACTGTAGTCCAGAAAAATAAAAAGGCCCGGGGACACAGAAGCCGAGGAGGGACCTGAAGGGCTGAACTGCAGACAGCCCTGGGTCTGGGCTGGCTCCCACGGCCACGCTGCCCAGGGCTATTTCAAATGGTGACGCAAGGTTTCCAGCAGCACCTGACTCGCCGGCCTAGTTCTTATTCCATTTCATTGAAAGTGTCTGGGGGTGGTCCACAGCCCACACCCTGCCTGACAGCACAAAGGCGGGGAGCCCCCCAGGGACAGAGTCAAGAGAACGCACCAGGCCCCTGTCTTTTTATAGCAGTGAGGGGAGGCTGCCCAGGGAAAAGGAAGGTCCACAGCACAAAGAAAGAAAAAAGGGTGGCTGTACAAAGTGGGAGGACCTTTGGCCAGGAGCAGGAAGGAAGAGAACTGGAGTGTGGCTGCCAAGCAGACTTGGATCAAATCCCAGCTGCTACACCCATTGGGCTGCGGGAACATAAGGAGCCGCTTCACCTCTCTGAGCCTCAATGTCTTCATCTCCACAGTGGAGACAGTGATACATTGTCTCCACAGGATTACTATGAAGATTAAATGAGAGTGATGTGCCTGAAACACAGGAGATGCCCTGGTGACTGCTGGGGGGTTATGCATGTTTGTGCCCATCCCACTCCTGGTGGCTCAGACGGTAAAGCATTTGCCTACAATGCAGGAGACCCGGGCTCAATCCCTGGATCAGGAAGATCCCCTGGAGAAGGAAATAGCAACCCACTCCAGTACTCTTGCCTGGAAAATCCCACGGATGAAGGAGCCTGGTGGGCTACAGTCCATGGGGTTGCAAAGAGTCAAACACGACTGAGCAACTTCACTTTGTTTCACTGGTCAAGCTTACCTCCCAGACTCCTCTAGAAAGCGCCCCCATCACAAAGTCTGTCCAGGGCTTCCCTGGGTGGGTGGAGGTCCCTCTTCTGTAACAGCTCATCCTCTCTCATCCTTCACATGTCCATTCAGACGCTAGCCTTCTTGGAAAGCCACTGTCCTTGGAGTGTCATCCCTGCTTTCTGGAAGATGAGAAAGTGTGGCTGTAAATCAGGGTCTCACACTTGTGCTCCGAAGCACTATGTGCTCTGTTTGGCCTCACAGTGCTCGGGGAGTTCTTAAAGTGTTGTTCTGTGGACCACGTTTAAAGCCTTTATTGAATCTGTTATAATTTTGCTTCTGCTTTATTTCCTTTGTTTTGGTTTTTTGGCCTCACGGCATATGGGATTTTAGCTCCTGGACCAGGGATGGAACCTGCACCCCCTGCATTGGAAGGGGAAGCCTTCAGCCCTGAACCACCAGGGAAGAAGCCCCTTCCACAGAGTTCTGTAGCACTTGGAGCTCTTAGGTACAACCCGCGAGCTACCAGGGACCACAGTCCTCACCGCTCCTCTTGTCTTCTCGAACATCCTAACTTATGCCCGTGACCCATCTGGCCCCTGCATGTGCTCAACCTTCTGACCTCTGGACATTTCTAGCCCACAGGTTCTAGACTCAGTGATCTTCCAGTCTCCCAAGGGAATCGTCTGCATCCTCTCTCCCACTCTCATTTAGAACATCTGATTTTCTCCTCTTCCACTTCTATCCAGAAGCTGCTCATCTTTGACTGCTTTCCTATTCCCCAAATAAACTCATCCCATGTTTCTTCAGAAGCTTTCCTGAAGCCAAACACAAGTTCCAGAGTGCAGAGGAGGCAAGCTGCAAGTACTACAGGAAGCTTTCTTTAAATTTTATCATCCTCCATGTCTGCACTTGTTCCCGTCTCTGTGCCAGACATGGTCTTAGCCTGTTTACATACAGGTCCTCATAGGATACATCAGCCCTGCAAGGAAGGTTCTGTTATTCGCACATTACAGATAAGGCTGCAGAGTTTCCAAGAGGTGAGACAACTCATCCTAAGACACACAACCAGAAACTGGAAGGGCTAAGATTTGAAACCCGGTTCATCAGGTACCAAAGTCACTGATTCTTTTCTTCTGTTACTGCATGAGATGTGTTAATAATATCAAAATTACATACTATATCCATCGGATGAATACACCACATCTCGGTTCTCAAAAGGCTTTCTCAGCCACTAATTCGATCTTCATAGCAGCCTCTGGCACTGCGAGGATCCAGTTCATTCTCCCCATTTTGCAGATGGAGAAAGAAGGCAGGCAAACAACTTCCTGTCCACCCGGAAGTTGCACTGCCCAAACTCTAAGAGTAAAAATGAAAGAGAGAAGGGAAGAAAGAAAGAAGGGAAGAAGGAAACGCTTCCTCCTCAGCTTGGGGCTGGCATAAGGGGCAAGATTGGATTTATACCGATCTGCAAATATTTTCTTTTTAAATGTCCATTTTCACCAGACATAAATTGGACTGAATTGCCTTTACCTGCAGGGGCTGGAAAACCTGTCTCTATCAATTGATTCCCTAACTCTGTCATTCTCCTGAAACAATTAGCTGCTCTCTGACAGCATCTACCTCTCTGGGCATCAGCTACTGGGTCACCAACACTAAGGTTTTTCTTAAGGATGGTCTACTTAGCTGAGAGCTAAAGAATTGATGCTTTGCACTGTGGTGTTGGAGGAGACTCTTGAGAGCCCCTTGAACTGCAAGGGGATCAAACCAGTCTATCCTAAAGGAAATCAGTCCTGAGTGTTCATTGGAGGGACTGATGTGGAAGCTGACACTCTAATACTTTGGCCACCTGATGCAAAGAACTGACTCATTGGAAAAAGGCCCTGATGCTGGGAAAGACTGAAGGTGGGAGGAGAAGAGGAAGACAGAGGATAAGATGGTTGGGTGGCATCACTGACTCAGTGGACATGAGTCTGAGAAAGCTCCGGGAGTTGGTGATAGGGAAGCCTGGCATGCTGCAGTCCATGGGGCTGCAAAGTCGGACACGGCTGTGACTGAACTGACTATCCTCCTCTTCTCTGGCCCCAAGGGAGGACACAATACCCCTTCTCTGCATTCACTCGCTCCAGATTCCTTCTCCTCCTGCATATCCACATGATACAGTCCTCGGTTCTGCTGCTCCCTTGCCAGCCTCATCGTCTCTGCCCTGAGTCAGGCCCTCAGCATTCAGGCTTGGATCTTCCTTCCCAGAAGCTTGCCCCACCTTGCTTCCAGTCGGTCTCCCTCCAGTCTTCACACTGCAGTCAGAGTGCTCTGTCGGCCCAGGGGTGCGATGGCAATTTCCCGTCTTCTTCATGAAGGTGGACGTTCATGTCCATTCCCCACAAGGAGTAAGTCTCTGTTCTCAACTTAAGGTGAAGGTGGCTCCAATCTCTAATTGAGGTCAGACGATAATGTATCCCCCTTCTTCTTATGAGATGGGGAAAGACGTAGGCAAGCTTTAACAGCTGTCATTAATTCATTACTTACTATTACTATATGCCTTTTGCTGGTAGCATCATAGCATGGAGCCTGGCCCAGCTCCCCTCTGGGCTCTATCATGACCAGTCAGAGAACTGGAGACTTTCTGATTGCTCCTTTGGATCCTTTTCACCTTTCTCTAGCCTTCTCGGTTCCCTGAGAGCTGACCTCTGTGATCAGGTTGGGGTGGGTTCAGCCAGTGCCTTGGAGGAGAGTAATCGCCATCCCCCCACTGCATCCCCAGGGCTTTCCCCATCTGGCCAAGACAAAAGTAACTTAGGGGAGCCCTTTCCTAGGACACCGCTGCTCTCTCTGTGTTCTGGAAACTGCTCCTTCCTTCACCCCCAGCCTGGGATGTCCCACTGCCCACCTCCCGGGCCCACCTCTTTGTAAATGGACCCTCTAAACAAATACACGTGTGCATATGGCTGTGCTGCGCCTTCACTGCCAGGGCGGGCCTCCTCTGGCTGTGAAGAGTAGGGTCGCGCCCTAGCCGTGCCGCTTGGGGCCCTCATCGAGATGTCCTCTCTTGCTGAGGAGCCCAGGCTCTAGGGCGTGCAGCCTTCAGTAGCTGTGGCACCAAAGCTCAGCTGCCTCACGGTCCGTGGGGTCTTTCTGGACGAGGGATTGAACCATTGTCCCTTGCATCGCAAGGCAGATTCTTAATCGCTGCACCACCAGGGAAGCCCTGTAAATAGACTCCTGCTTGAACTCTCCCTCGTTACTCCCATGGGAGTGTGTCATCCACTTCCTGCTACCCTCTGACTTCTAGAATGGGGAACTGGGGTAATGTCGTCATAGGGTAAAAGCTTGAAATGAGGAGAGAAACAAGTCCTGAGATCTAATGCAAGCGTGGCGATTACAGTCAACAACACTATTAAATACTCCCAAGTCACCAAGTGACTAAACCTTAAATATTCTCACTACAAAAAAGAAAAGATAATTATGGGAGGTGACAAGAGATGCTAGCATAACTATGGTGGCAGTCACTTCCAAATATATAAATGTATCAAATCAACACACTGTACTCCTTAAATCTGCAAATGTTTTTGGTCAGTTAATGTCTCAGTCAATCAATAAAATAGAATGGGATACTGGAAGAGTCATACTCCTCCTGAGTCTGAATCTCCTCCATCTGCCTCATGAGGAAGAGAGCACCCGGATGGTGAAAGGAAGGAGAATGAAATGTATGTCGTGAGACATAAGTAAGGAAAAGCACTTAAACAGTGTCTGGTTTCTAAAAAGCACCCCAAAATGCTCCTTTTTCTTCATGTAATTAAATGCCCAATGATGTAGTGCTCCCTCCACTTTACAGGCAAAGATACTGATTCTAATAGACGTCAAGTGGCTTAAACAGTTATACTGCCCATGCAGGGCTAAGATTCAAATCCAGGACTGTCTGCCTCCAGAGAGTAAATGCCATCCAGCACAGAAAAGCTGTGAACCAGAGGAGTGTTGAGACCCTCCCCTGAGGTGCTGACGTGGGAACCGCTTTCTCTGAGGCTCAGCCTTGAAGGAAACCCAGACCCTCTGTGAGGATCCACAATGCACCTGGATAATCACTCTGTGGATGCTGAGCTGGGCAGGGAGGCCTCCTTGACCTCTGCAGGCAATCAGCTTAGCCCATGAAGCGTGAGATTTAATTACCATTATCTAAGCTTAAATAACTGTAAATGTTATTGTTGGTCAAGGAATTATCTCGCCCTTTGAAAACACCCAGGCATTTCCCTGACTCCATACTTTCTACAAGCGGGGAAACAATGGAGTTAATGTCACAGGACCCACCACTCTCCGAACCCTGGGGAGGTGTGTGACGTTCTGAAGTATCCAATATGTGGCTTCCCATTTGCCAGATGTCAGCGAAAGAAGAAGGCAGCTGGCTTGGTGGCTGCCACCCGGTGAGAAAGAGATAGTGAGAGCTAACGGACAGAATATGCCCTTTGGTGGCTGGGAGATGCTGGGGAAGTTCCTTCATCTCTCTGGTCTCCTTTGCTGCTGCGTGTCCTTGGCCTCTGTTTCTGTTGGGAAAAGGGAATGGAGACAAGAATACGGCAAAATGGTAAAGATGGGCAAGGGTTTGAACTCACCCAGGAGAAAGGGCTTCAGAAGTCCAAATCCTTGACTGGGTAAGCGTCGGAAGGCAGTGTAGCCTGACGGCTAACGCACAAGCTTTAGAAATAGACAGACTGCATGCAAGCCCAGCTGATGGCCAGTTGCTAACTATCTGCATTAGGCAAGTTGCTTCTCTTTTCTAAGCTTCCTTTTTATCTAGTAAAATAAGATTGACAATGTCTTCCTTACAGGGGTGTTGCAAATATGATATAGAGAAGCTAGGAAGATAGAGAGAAAGATAGATAGATTTATGTAAAGTACTGCCAAACAGGAAACACTCGATAAATAGGAAGAATTGCCATAAATTGCTATTTTGCTATTATTATTTATAACCATTTCAAGAAGATGTGAACAGAGGAGCAGCTGGTATCCAAGAAGTCAAGGACGATACACAGCAGAAACACTTTTTAACAGCTATCGCTATCATCATTAGTAGTATAGTAACTAGAATTTCTTAATGAACTCTCACCATCGACCTTGTGCTAAGCACATAGTTGTTCTCTGGTCACTGAGTCGCCTGACTCTTTGCGACCCCATGGACTGACTCCTCTGTCCCTGAGATTTTTCAGGCAAGAATGCAGGAGTGGGCAGCTATTTCCTTCTCCAAGGGATCTTCCCTGTGCAGGGATCAAATCGACGTCTCCTGCACTAGCGGATGGATTCTTTACCACTGAGCCAGTGGAGAAGCCCATTAAGCACATTATACTATCTCAAAAAAAAAAAAAAAAAAAAAGCCTCTTAATGACCATCCTTGGGATGGATACTGTTGTTTTAGTATTTAGTATTTGGCAGATGAGGAAACTGAGGCTCCAAGATTTTAACTAATTTGCCAAGGTTGCTCAACTAGTACCGGCTCCGGAACTGGTTCCATTTCACCCGGAAGCCCGTCCTCTTCATGACCGGGAATGGGGAGTGCATAGTAATGGAGAAGTCAAGAGTAGACAATAAGGAAAGGACCCGAAGGAAGGTAGTAGCAGGGGTGTACGGTACCCAGGAGTAAACTTCGGTACAGCGGTCAAGAAGCTTCTGGTGGTTCCTGGGAAGGGGGTGCAAAAAGAGAGCAGCAGTCCAGTCTGAGAAAGTGAGCCAGTTGCTGGAGTGTCGGCACCGTGAGCCCAGCCCGAGGCACCCTGCAGAGCCAGGCTAGAGGCAGAGCCTGCCACCATCACGGTCACAGTTCCAAAGAGCAGAGCCCTGCAGGGTTTCTGAGTTATGAAGCAGGAAAACCAGAACCAGACAGACTTGGGCTGAATTCCAGGTCTACCGCGTGCTACCTGTGGGCTAGAGTCACGCTTTGTTCCTTTGGTGTTTTAGGTTCCCAGTATGTGGCATTAAATGTATGTTAATGGACATTTCCAGAGAAAGCAGTGGCACCCCATTCCAGTACTCTTGCCTGGAGAATCCCATGGATGGAGGAGCCTGGTGGGCTGCAGTCCATGGGGTCACTAAGAGTCGGACACGAATGAGCAACTTCACTTTCACTTTTCACTTTCATGTATTGGAGAAGGAAATGGCAGCCCACTCCAGTGTTCTTGCCTGGAGAATCCCAGGGACAGGGGAGCCTGGTGGGCTGCCGTCTACGGGGTCGCACAGAGTCAGACACGACTGAAGTGACTTAGCAGCAACAGCAGCAATGGACATTTCAGTGGCAAATGGGTGGTATAAATGCCACCATGGATGGCAACTCAGGCTTCATTCAAGTCTATGCTCTGTGATTCTGACATTTTGCTGAGTGGCTTAGGTTATCCATATCTCCCTGTTGACCTTAGAGGTGGTCACAACAGTCAAGATATTTTCAAATGAAGCCCAACAATGAGAAATTTAAAGCCAGAAAGTGCCTTGGAATTTGTCTCATTCAGTTGTTTTCAAATTGCAGTCCCCAGAGTTCTGGGACCCTTTGAAAGTGGCTCAGGAGTCCTTTGGGAGACTGAACACCAGGGCCCCCGGACTTGTCTACATGAGAGAATCTCCCTGTTTTTTGTTCTATATATTGGAATTTCAACTAAAGCTTCATCGTATTTATTCATTCATCAGACAAATATTGATTTAGGACAAAAGTATTCTGTTCTGCACAGAAGGAAGGAAGGAAAAGAGAGAGAAAGAAGGAAGAGGAAAGAAAGAAGGAAAGAGGGAGAGAAGGAAGAAAGGAAGGATGAAGAAAACCTTGAACACCACCAATGTAAGCCGCTTTATGGTTTGAAAGCCTGAGACCCAGGCGTTGACCAGGATTGGGCAGGTCTTAAGGAAGTTACTCCCAGTCGCACTGAGCCTCTTTTGCTATTGCTTCTTTCCATGTGACTGTTAAGGATAAGAGGGGAGAAGGGTACAGACTCCTTTGGCAAGGAAAACTGACCAATGGGGCAAAATCAGAAACAGAATGCTAAAATTGAGACCATCATTTGATGCTGCCTGTCACAGAAACTCAAGCTAGAACAGCAGCAACCGATCTGAGTGCAGGTCCAGCTGGGATGCATCAGAAAGCCCAGGACACATGTGCAGGCCTCAGAAGCAAGGATGTAAATCCCAGCTATGTGGATGGGGCCCACCCCACCGGCAGGCTCTCCTCTGCGCTGTTTTATGGTTGCTGCAAATCAACCGGGACCATCTGCTTCTTGACACTCCCGGGTCCCCACAGGTCATTCAGATGGCTCGACTGTCAGTTTCTGCTCAAACCAGAAATGCTTCCAGAGGTTTATGGCACATCTGGTGTCTCCTTTAAAAGCAGGCCTATCCCCTCTGGACAGTCTCCTCTTCACAAGAGTTCAGGCACTTCTTTTTCATCCATGCAATAATTCATCCTCTCCTTTAGTCAACAAACTCCATCCCCCACCACCATGGGTTCCGAATGCCAGGCTGAGCCCCGGGGTGACACTGACCTGTGACAGCTCAGAACCTGAGAAGCTTGTGTCTTGTTCAGCAGCTGAGGTTAGAGAAAGGAAGGTGCTTTCTCTCCTTGATACCAAGATGGCCCTGGAAGCAGCCTGCTAAAGGTCACAGGCACGTCTGTTATGAAGAAAGCTCCTCTCGGATATATCATCACTGAAAGAGGGAGACCAGTCCATGACCATGCAGTGTGGCTGTATCGTACAGGAGAGTGATGCTCCAAGAAAGCAGGGGCTTTCCAAGCCTTCAGGGTGAGGCAGAACCCAGGCTTCCCAGAAGAGAAACGTGAGGTCCGTGCGGTGCTAATATTGAACTCAGACACAGCACGCACTCGCTCACCTCAAGTCTGGAAGACTCACACTCATCCGCCCACCTGCCTAGCGCACGCTCCACCCCAGTCCTTCTCTTGGCTAGTTCATCCCTAGGTCCTGCTTAAATGTCATATCCTCAGAGAAGCTCTCCAAGAGACCCGCATCTAAATTTTCTCCTGTGCAACTTTCTTTCATAGTACCCTATACTTCTACTTTAGGACACTGATCAAAATTGGGAATTTTTATACAGTTAGACTTATTTCTCCTCCACAGACCTGAAAATGACCTCTTGCCCGAACGGGTGAGTAGGTGATATAACCGGTATGAGAGCCTTCCTAAAAGGTGTCCTCAATTCTGAATAATGCAGGAAAGGCAGAAATTACTTAGCTCACTGAATCTTTGGAAATTGTATTTTGTCCAAATGAAAAATGTCCCATGTTAATTTCAAAAGAGTACATTTTGGTTAATTCATGTGTAAATCCAGACCACAGTACCGCCGACTACAAAAGCCTTTCACTGATTTTAAGGTTGCATAACCCTTCCCTTCTCAGCAGCCCAGTCCATCTCCATGAACCCAGCGGAAGCGGGTGTGTCATTACAGGACACAGGAGGCGTATCTTCTGAGCTGGTTGTCCTCAGGGGCTCCATTCAGGCACTGTTCTTTCCCTGCTGGCTCTTTGCATCTTGTGGCACATACCGCCCCTCCATGAGCCCTGGGACACAGTCTGCATAGTCACGAGCCCTCCAAGGATACTGACCTTCTGATGTCTCTTATGACCAGGACACGTCAATGAGGGAAATGTGAGACGTTCTAAGATAAAAGGAGGTCCAGGGTGTTATCAAGAGATCCTGTTAAATAGAAAAGGGAAATAGAGATTGAGATCTTCTTATTTTTAGAAAAGCATGAGGTGAATATAATATTAACCAATGTGGATCTGAGTTCTGAATGAGCTTCCCTACCCAAAGGGGAAGCTCCCTCCCAGTCCCGTGAAAAGTTCCCTCAGTGGGGATGATGATCACAACACCTGGACACTGGCCACAGTTACGGAACTGTGTACTGAGCATGCGGCAAAATCTCGCCCACAACCCATTGTATTTAATCTTCTCAACACTTCCTAATAATTTCACTTCCTAATGAACAAATGAGGATTCAGAAAGGGGACGTGCTCTGCCCAAGCCACACAACTGGTAAAATTTGGACTTGACGTTAGAATTTGAAAAGTGAAAGGGAAGTCGCTCAGTTGTGTCCAACTCTTTGCGATCCCATGGACTGACATCTACCAGGCTTCTCTGTCCATGGGATTTTCCAGGCAAGAGTACTGGAGTGGGTTGCCATTTACCTAGTTCCAGGACACATTCATTCATTCATGCCACAAATACATGTTTATTGAGCACCTACTATACAATTAGAATACTATTCTAGGCCTTGGGATTGTACCATATCAAACAGAAGACAGAAATCTCTATCTTCATAGAGCTCAAAGTCTGTGAATCTATGTTTGTCTCCCATGTTACTGGAGAGTGAGTCAGAGAGAGAGAATACGGAGGCATTTGGGCTCCTGGGTTCTGTTTTAAATTCCCTGCCTCCCCCAATGACCACCATGCCCCCAATTCCTCCATCTCTAAAATGGGACATATAGGCAAGAGAACCAAACCACAGCATCTCAGACCCAGGACCCCAGTTGTTGCTGCTGAATTGTTAAGTCCTGTCTGACTCTTTTGCGACTCCATGGACTGCAGCCCCCCAGGTCTTCTGTCCGTGAAGTTTCCCAGGCAAGAATACTGGAGTGGGTTGCCATTTCCCTCTCCAGGGAATCTTCTCGACCCAGGGATTGAACCACTATCTCCTGCCCTGACAAGCAGACTCTTTGTCACTGACCCTGATAAGATGTGGTTATTGTATTATCCAGGGCTGTTTGCAGCCACAGTCTGCTGGCCCAGCCTGGCTTTGCTGCTTTCTAAGACTGTGTGGTATCCTAGAAAGAGACAGAGTTTTAGGAATATCCAGGGACCTATCCTTGTGTTTCAAGGGTGTCCTTCTCCAAGCTTGCCCATTCTTTGTGTGTGCTTTCTCAGGCCGGGAGTGTCTGATTCCTGATGTCCAGGCCAGCCTTGGCCACCTGCCTTCAAGCTTGTGGTCTTCACGATCCTGCTTGGGCATCCGGAATGAACAAACAGGTTTATCTTCTTTGATCTCACTCTGTGATTTCAGCAGGTCAAGCTCCTTGCTGAGTCTCTGTGTCTGCATCTGTAAAATGGCCAAGTCAAGCTCTGGGTTCATTTAGAACCCCCCAATCCTAACTGTCTAAAATGATGCCAAGGAGTGTTAGCAGGCAACTTGGGAAGCTGGGACAAAGAGATCATTGAGTTTTTTGCCCTGCCTCCTTCCTCCTGCTCCATGATTCCTCCTGTATCCCCCCAGCCCCGCTTGCCCATCCGCATCAACAGCTTACCATATGCTGCTTTGTTTGTGCTGAGAACCGCTCGCTCCCGAGGTGGCAGTTCTAGCGCCCCCACTCCGGCAGCCTATTTTTACCTGCAGCGCAGCTCGCTGCCTGGGTGACAGGCACCAGCAGCCCCAGCTGTGACTTCTGCTGCTCCCCCTCCAAGTGCTCGACAGTGCCCCCCAGCTCAGGTCAGCCCAGCTCTCCCCTGGGGTCTTCAGCTGGAGAGACCCATCACCTCAGGACTTCCTGCAGTTGCTAAGGGAGAGTTCTGTCCCCATAGAGGAAAAAGGGAGAAAGAAGAAGGAGAGAGAAAGGTAGAGGCAGAGAAACAGGGGAGAAGGAAGGGAGGGAAGGAAGCCTCATGCTATGCACTTAAATAAATTGCTCATTCATTCTTTCAAGGGTTGTTGCTTGTTGTTCAGTCGCTAGGCTGTGCCCGACTCTTTGCAACCCCATGGACTACAGCACATCAGACTTCCTTGTCCTTCACTATCTCCCAGAGTTTCCTCAAACTCATGTCCGTTGAGTTGGTGATCCCATCCAACCATCTCATCCTCCGTTGTCCCTTCTGCTCCTGCCTTCCATCTTTCCCAGCATCAAAGCCTTTTCCACTGAGTCAGTGCTTCGCATCAGGAGGCCAAAGTATTGGAGCCTCGGCTATAGCATCAGCCCTTCCAGTGAATATTCAGGGTTGATTCCTTTAAGATGGACTGGCTTGACCTTCTTGCAGTCCAAGGGATTCTCAAACATCTTCTCCAGCACCACAGTTCGAAAGCACCAATTTTTCACGTATTAAACAAATATTTATGGGAACTTATTATTCATCAGACCCTATGATAGGCACTAAGAATGTAGAGGTGGATAAAACGAACACACCACTGCCCTCATAGTGAGAGAGACCAATAATATCATTTAAGCCTCATGACAAACTCAGCAAGTTTTACTATATCCATCTTACAGATAGGAAAACTGATGTTCAGAGAGGATACGTTATGGGCCATAACATAGAGAGGAAGTTGGCAGAGCTGACATTTAAAACCAGCACTGCCTGACCGTGCTCCTTCCTGTCCTTAAAAATGGGCTCTGCCGAACCCAGGAAAGACTAGCACCTATCTGCAGACACAAAAGAACCTTCCAGACCCTTTCACCCAACTATTTCATTCACCTACCGAGAAAACTGAGGGGCAGACTTGCCAAGACAACAGAGTCTGTTAGAGTCAGGAATCCACCCTAAGTCCCAGACGCCGGCTCTTTATACACCCTCCACCACACTCCTCCTCTTTGTCTCTGTTCTCTGTGTACACGACACAGTGTTTCTGAGAAAACAGAGTTCTGTGTTTTCCACTCTTCTCAATACACAATGCACTGTTGCTTCCTAGCTGTGGAATCAGCAGGTTGCTGAAATTTAGAGCAAGGACAGTTGCCAGCTAAAACAATGAAGCTATTCCTCAACTTAGACTATCAGTTGAGATTTTTTTCTTCAATGTAACGGTTGTCTTCGGATATTTGTTTGGAAAGAAAAAGGATTTCTAATTTCCTCACATTCCCATTAAACATCAGCTTAGGCAGACCAATCTTAGTTATATTCTACATCGTAGGTAGAAAAACTTGGGGTATGACATAATTTGAGTTTCCACCAGACAGGAGAAGGAAGGGAAAATGTTTTGCCAAGGGACAGAGATTTGGAAGAGATAAGACAAAGATCAAGATGAGGTCAGAGCCGTTAAGAAGAAAATCTTGACTCCACCCACCCCCAGGCCCCCAGCCCAAAAAGGGTTCAGGAAGAGGATATAACACAAGGAAATCTTCACCAGAACACCCAGATAGGGTTATGGGAATCTGAGGGCATTCAGGTTGCTGTTTGACCTCCACACTAAACATACCAAGATGGAAGGAGCTAGGAACCCCACGCTCTCACCCGCAGTAGAGCAAGTGTGGCCGTCTCCCCGTAGTTGGCCTGTGAGGACATCTCATCTCACTTGGGCACTCTGAGGTCAGCAGTCAATGCCAGTGCAGGTCCTGAGGCCCCATGGGACCTGTGACATCCCTGAAGATTGAGTGAGGACAGGGACCAGTGCCCAGAGACAAGCAGGCTGGGACCCCTGAGCCAGCAAGGCCAGAGGCTCTCTGCTCTCCAAGGATCCCTCTCTCTGCTGCCCCCAAATAAGTCACCTAAGCTAGGAACCCCACGCTCTCACCCGCAGTAGAGCAAGTGTGGCCGTCTCCCCGTAGTTGGCCTGTGAGGACCTCTCATCTCTCTTGGGCACTCTGAGGTCAGCAGTCAATGCCAGTGCAGGTCCTGAGGCCCCTTGGGATTTGTGACATCCCTGAAGATTGAGTGAGGACAGGGACCAGTGCCCAGAGACAAGCAGGCTGGGACCCCTAAGCCAGCAAGGCCAGAGGCTCTCTGCTCTCCAAGGATCCCTCTCTCTGCTGCCCCCAAATAAGTCACCTCTTCCTTGCACCCTTCCTCTATCTTGGGAAGGAGAGAGGAAAGAAGAGAAGCACCCAAAGGCAGAACATGTATTAAAACTTGAAAGAAGCTGGGTTCCTTCAAGACGAATTGTTTTAAACAATGAAGACCAGGTTTTCATTATTTTTGCCAAATTTAATATCTCCCTTTCTTCTCCCCTTCTTGCCATTTTAGTTGCAGGCTAGAGTGATGTGAAAGTTAAGTAATTAATGAGACATTTTCCCCCGTGCTGTGAGGCTTGCAGGATCTCAGTTTCCCAACGAGGGATTGCACCCAGGGCCCAGTGGTGAAAGCTCAGAATCCTAACCATTAGCCAGCAGGGAACTCTCTGGATTTTTTTTAATGTGTAAATCTTGTGAATTATTCACTCCAGGATATCTGTTTGAGTCTCTGCAAACCTCTGAGGGAAAGGAGGTGAGGTCAGAGCTAAAAGGCCAGATTTGGGAGCTCTCTGCCTCTTCTCTCAGTCTCTCCTTGAGATGGTCTCTATCAGCTTGATTTACTCCAAGAAAGCCAGCGTTGGAAGACACCCAAGAGCCTTAATCAACACCGCACATACACCCTGACTCAGGTTAGGAACCACAAACCTGAGGCCTACAGTGGGCACACCCTGCCCGGGGTGACAAGGTCACAAGTGGACGCTCTGGAGGTCGCAGGGGTTCCCCAGCTCTGATCCCAGCGCAAGGAGAGCTGTCTGTGCCCCTCTCTGGCTTCTCACGTTAACCACATTTTGTTTATCTCCTCTATTCTGGTCTGAACCTGTTCTTCTGACGAGGTGACTGCTAAGCACCGTCCAACTAGGACAGCCTGTGACGCCTTCCCTACCTTCCTGCCTGGCCTGGAATCACCCCTGTTTAAAGCGAGCACACACTTTGCCTGGGTTGCTTAAGCGTCTGACTTCCACGGACAGAATTAAAACTGGAGGGCGGAGTGAGTGTCCGTTTGATTGAACTGTGGTCCGAGCCCTGCCTGACGCCCTTTCTGACAGCGCCTGTGAGCCGGGGCCGCATCACCCTCATCGCCTGCCTGGGGGTCCGAGGCTAGGTGGTTGCTGTTGTTCGCTCAGTCGTGTCCAACACTCTGCGACCCCATGGACCGCAGCACACCAGGCCTCCCTGTCCATCACCAACTCCCGGAGCTTACTCAAACTCACGTCCATCAAGTCGATGATGCCATCCAGCCACCTCATCCTTTGTTGCCCCTTCTCCTCTTGCCCTCAGTCTTTTGCAGCATCAGGGTCTTTCCCATTGAGTCAGCTCTTCACATCAGGTGGCCAAACCTGTCCCTAAAAAAGTTTATCTCATTTCTCAGCCAACCTCCAACATTCCAAGAATAACCAAACTTCACAGTTTCAGATGAATTCATTTAGACTTTATAAAAATTCAGCCAAGGCTGTAAACATTTTGGTAAGCAGGACAGGAAGGAAGACTAGCTAACTAGCTTCTCTAGACCAACGTAACCATAGTGATGGAGTGGCATGAAGGCCAAAGCTTATGATTGGATTCAGATACCCATGCAAATAAAACCAGATTACAAAATCACTCTCATCTACTCACTGTTAAAGAACCTCTGAGGAGCTATATTATACATAGTGGGTTAGCCGAGTTTGAGTCTGTAGTGGGTACTTGAAAATTAAGGACTATCTTTTCATTAAATTATAAGATTTGAGTAATTCACCACTGCTTCCTTATATTTTTTCTAAATGAGCAAACCTTCCATTGAGCTTGTTCTGCAAAAGCACGGTGGTGTGGTTTAGACAGTCCCAGTCAGGAGTTTGAAAATCTGGATTCTCATCATATTGCTTCCTACCTTACCCAGAGACTCAAGGTAAGTAATTAACCTCACTGGGTCTCTCTACCTCTTTATTTAGAGCTGCACATCAATGGGAAAACAATCTGAAGGTCACCGACAGTTATGAAGAAACTTCACTGGAGACTCACTCCTGAGAGAGAAGTACACAAGGCTCAACTCACCAATTTTAGATATTCACTAATTATATCAAATTATGAATTCCATGTAATAATTTTGATAAAACTGCTATTGCCATTTATGAAAAGGCAAGTCAACCATGGCAAAGGAGAGAATAACACAAAAGGAAAGAAGAAGGGGATGGCCTGGGAAGCAGGAGGGCAGGAGAGAGTCCCTAAGAACTGTATCTCTATCCTTACCAGGCCTCTCTGTCTCCATGCTCCACCCACTTAGTAGTTTATGGAAGTCATTTGATTTTCAAAACTCCTATTTTGACACCCTGCCCCCACTGAGAGAATGATTTTTTTTTGTCTCCTCCAGTCAAGATCTAATTGGAAACAATCCCCAGATTCTTCAGTCCCCAAACTTCAAATCCATCTTGCCATCCTGGTTAATACTCCAAATCTTCCTCCTGCTTCCAGATCCAGATTAAAATATTTGCCTATTGCCTTTCACAGTATGAATCAAAAACAGCCTGAGCCAAGCCCGAGCCCTGGACCCAGGCTGTCTCTAGGGACCATGGACCTCCACTCCTGCTGCCTATCACAACCTCATCTCATCTTTCAGCCAAACCACCTTAAAGTGGTCTGAAAACAATACTGATAGATCCTCTTTCATTGTTTTATTAAACTAAGCTTATCACTCTTTGGGGGGAAAAATCTCTTTAGAAGTCAGAGAACTATGACATCAGTGACTCCAGTGATAATTTGCACTTTTGTAATAGTAGCCAAGATACTCTCTGTGGGATGTTAATAGCATGCCCAAACCACGTGTCATCTCCGGACACAAGTAACATAAAAGCAGTCTTAGAAAGGGAACTTGGTTTAGGGAATGCGGTCCAAAGTGCTGCTCAGATATTCTTTGGTTCTCAGAGATTTATAGTGTACAATTAACCTGGAGTGGAATAGATTGGAATATAATGGGAGAGAATTGCAAAGGCCTAATGAGTGTCTGGTGGATTGGGTCAAAACACTGAGAAAACTGTAGAGTGGGAAAAACTCTAGCTTGCCTTGCAAGCCCTGTGGGATCTCTGTTGTTCAGTCACTCAGCCATGTCCAACTCTTTGGGACCCCATGGACTGCAGCAACCAGGTTTCCCTGTCCTTCACCATCTCCCGGAGTTTGCTCAAACTCACGTTCACTGAGTCGGTGATGCCGTCCAACCATCTCATCCTCTGTTGTCCCCTTTTCCTCCTGCCTACAATCTTTCCCAGCATCAGGGTCTTTTCCAGTGTGGGATCTCTGCTGCTGCTGCTGCTGCTAAGTCGCTTCAGTCGTGTCCGACTCTGTGCGATAGCGTTAATATCATCTTGCCACTAGATGGCAGNACCATCTCATCCTCTGTTGTCCCCTTTTCCTCCTGCCTACAATCTTTCCCAGCATCAGGGTCTTTTCCAGTGTGGGATCTCTGCTGCTGCTGCTGCTGCTAAGTCGCTTCAGTCGTGTCCGACTCTGTGCGATAGCGTTAATATCATCTTGCCACTAGATGGCAGGCGCGCGCCATGCAGTACAGCTCTACTGACATGGTTTCACAGCGATTTCAATGGCATCAGCCATTAGTTTAACCATGCCAATTACAAATTATGAATTATAACTTCATGACCAATTATATATACTTGTAACTAATTATAATTATATTATAATTATACAATTTTATGCTATAATTTAGTGGCTAATGATTAATAAAAGCCATATTCAGAAAATTGAAAACAATTAAGAAAACAATTTTTCAGTTTAGCATATCGTTCTGTTTCTGCTCCCACTTCTTTTCAGTTGGCTAAGGTTAATCTCTTTAGAAATAAAGTTGGAACTTTTCCTTTAAATGAATGCTTTTGTCTACACCGACCCCCACCCCTTGCCCCTTAAACAGGGAGAAAACTGTATGGATGAACTCAAAAGGTGAGCAGATATTTCTCCTCATGGACTGGCAGTATCTTAGAGTAGGGACGCAAGGGCAAAAAGTTCAATTAAAAGTGATGAGATGTGGCCACTGTGGAGTTGAGAGTTCAGTGGCCAGCAGAGAGTGACCAGGGGAGGCAGTGAGGTGACAAGTGTCCAGCGGTGGCAAGGCCAGCAGTGGTATCCTCAGAGACTGCCAGTTCAGGTTCGATTCTCCAGGTGTCCAGCTGATTCTGTGGGGTGTATACAATCCTACAAAAACTGTTTTTGTAAGTCCACGAGCACTGACTTGTATTTGCAACAAGAACTGTGCCTGGAGCATAGTTTTAACCTCATTCAGCATCCCGTTTCTTAAAGGGTCATGGAGGCTGAGGCGCTACGAGAAATAGAGACACAGGAATTGGGGCACAGAGGTTCCTACTTGGTGCTTTCAAATCAGTCTCCAGACCTGCACTGTCCAGTAAGTAGCCACCAGTCATGTGTGGCTATTCAATGTTAAATTAAAATCAGTTAAAGTAAAATACTATAATCCCATTTCCTTAGTTGGAAGAGCCATGCATCAAGAGCTCATAGCCGCATGACAATAGCGGCCACTGTAATGGACAGTGAAAATCGAGAACATTTCCATCATCACAGAGGGCTCCATTCAACAGGGCTGCTTAGACATCCAGTCTTGTCTGAATATTCATGAGGCACGCCATATGTTTATAACTGCAAGGGAAAAAATTATCTCTAATTATAGCTCTACTGTTTCATAGAAACAAAAAACTCAGCAAATAGGAAGTTAACAGAGAAGTCTGGCGTGCTGCAGTACATGGATCACAAAAAGTCGGAAACGACTTAGCAACTGAACAACAGGGAAGTTGAAGACACTTTAGGTTAATAGTATTAGGAGCTTTCTTCTTTTGAAGATGTGAATCTAAAGAGTCAAGAGCTAGCTGTACCACACCAGAGGGACGAGGTCACACTCTAGATTCTTCCACTTGAGGTTTATGTACGAATAATCACTACCAACAGCTAGCGGAGGTGATGGAATTCCAGCTGAGCTATTTCAAATCCTAAAAGATGATGCTGTGAAAGTGCTTTTCCAGCCACAGGACTGGAAAAGATCAGTTTTCATTCCAATCCCAAACAAGGGCAATGCCAAAGAATCTTCAAACTACTGCACAATTGCACTCATTTCACATGCTAGCAAAGTAATGCTCAAAATTCTCCAAGCCAGGCTTCAACAGTACCTGAACTGAGAAATTCTAGATGTTAAAGCTGGATTGAGAAAAGGCAGAGGAACCAGATATCAAAGTGCCAACATCTGTTGGATCGTAGAAAAAGCAAGAGAATTCCAGAAAAACATATGCTTCATTGACTANCACTCATTTCACATGCTAGCAAAGTAATGCTCAAAATTCTCCAAGCCAGGCTTCAACAGTACCTGAACTGAGAAATTCTAGATGTTAAAGCTGGATTGAGAAAAGGCAGAGGAACCAGATATCAAAGTGCCAACATCTGTTGGATCGTAGAAAAAGCAAGAGAATTCCAGAAAAACATATGCTTCATTGACTATACCAAAGCCTTAGACTGTGTGGATCACAACAAACTGCGGAAAATTCTGAAAGAGATGGGAATACCAGACCACCATACCTGCCTCCTGAGAACCTGTAGGCAGGTCAAGAAGAGACAGTTTGAACTGGATATGGAACAACAAACTGGTTCCAGATTGGGAAAGGAGTGCGTCAAGGCTGTATATTGTCACCCTGCTTGTTTAACTTTTATGCAGAGTACATCAAGGGAAATGCTGGGCTGGAAGAAACACGAGCTGGAATCAAGATTGCCAGGAGAAATGTCAATAACCTCAGATACAAACAAACTGGTTCCAGATTGGGAAAGGAGTGCGTCAAGGCTGTATATTGTCACCCTGCTTGTTTAACTTTTATGCAGAGTACATCAAGGGAAATGCTGGGCTGGAAGAAACACGAGCTGGAATCAAGATTGCCAGGAGAAATGTCAATAACCTCAGATACGCAGATGACACCACCCTAATAGCAGAAAGTGAAGAGGAACTAAAAAGCCTCTTGATGAAAGTGAAAGAGGAGAGCGAAAAAGCTGGCTTAAAACTCAACACTCATAAAACAAAGATTGTGGCATCCGGTCCCATCACTTCATGGCAAATATATGGGGAAACAATGGAAACAGTGTCAGACTTTATTTTCTTGGGCTCCGAAACCACTGCAGGCGGTGACTGCAGCCATGAAATTAAAAGATGCTTGTTGCTTGGAAGAAAAGCTATGACCAATCTTGACAGCATATTAAAAAGCAGAGACATTACTTTGCCGACACAGGTCTGTCTAGTCATAGTTATGGTTTTTCCAGTACTCATGTATGGATGTGAAAGTTGGACCATAAAGAAGGCTGAGCGCTGAAGAATTGATGCTTTTGAACTGTGGTGCTGGAGAAGACTCTTGAGAGTCCCTTGGACTGCAAAGAGATCAAACCAGTCAATCCTAAAGCAAATTAATCCTGAATATTCATTAGAAGGACTGATGCTGAAACAAGCTCCAATACTCTGGCCACTTGATGCGAAGAAAAGACCCTGTTCTGGGAAATACTGAAGATAGGAGAAGGGGACAACAGAGGATGAGATGGTTGGATGCTATCACCGATTCAATGGACATGAGTTTGAGCAAGCTCTGGGAGAAGGTGAAGCACAGGGAAGCCTGGTGTGCTGCAGTGTGTGGGGTCACAGAGAGTTGGGCACCACTGAGGGACTGAACAACAACTACTACTTTCAAAGGATATGCAGGGGAAATGTATTACAATAGTACATTCAAATTCCTACCCATAAAGCTACATCTTGGGTTTAGTTTTTCATCCAAAAGTGCTTGACACAGCCTTATTTGGGGATAACTCCAGCCTTCAAGCACAGAATCATGGGTCTTCATCCAGTGGCCATCAATACCCTTTCTGTTCTTTTGGTTGAGTAGATAATAAGCAAGGGGACCCAAAGAACATTGGTTATATTCAGCACTATTTCTGTCAAGCTGTAGCCTAGATTGGTCATGCTGGATTTTCTGTATGGCAGATGTAGGAGGAGGTGGAATTAATATGTCTTGCGCAGCAGTCTGTACAAAGTCACTCACACTGGCTCTGGCTCAAGACATGCTTTTGTCCTGCTGTATATAATACATATATACAACGTTTAAGATTAATAAGTATTTCAAGTGTTGTCAAAGATTTTAAATGTAACTTAAGAGATCAAGCTCACATTGCAATTTTTTACTGTAGAAGAAAAAAAAAAATCTAATCAGAGTTTTCTCAGGTCTTTACAAAGAGCAGGAAAAATGGAGAATAAATATTTAATGGTATTTAACAAAAAAGGCATGTTGGCTTCGAATTTGTAGTAGAAAAGATTTTGATTACTGGGAATTCTTCCATCAGCTAGAATTTACTCAGTGTCTACGTTATGGTTTATACCTTAGACTTTTTGCATGAATGCTAAGTTGGTTCAGTCGTGTCTGACTCTTTGTGACTCTATGGACTATAACCTGGCAGGCTCCTCGTTTGTGGGATACTCCAGGCAAGAACACTGGAGAGGGTTGCCATGCTTCTGGACTCAAGGATAGAACCCTTGTCTGAGTCTTCTGTGTTGGCCGGTAGGTTCTTTACCACTGGCATCACCTGGGAAGCCCTAGACTCTTTGAGTCTACAATGTGATGCTTGGACACTCCAAATTCTGAACTTCTTTGGACTGTTTCACTGGTTGATAAAACCTTTCTCTATTTGCTTATATTTCAGTCTTTTTGATAATGGGTCATGCTATGAAATGCTATAATAGATTGGCAGTGGACTATCAATAACTTTTATATGAGACAACATGGATGTTTGGTTTTTCAAGCACTCTATATAGTGGTTGAAAGTTCAAAATCCCAGTGATTAGAGGTTCTGGATTTTATGCTTTAAACCAAGTAATGGGTTTGGGTAATACATTTTCATTCTTTTAAGTTTTCTCTTAAACTCCATAAAATAGTGAAGATAACATTTTTAATTCCCAAGTGGAAAAGATTCAACAACTTGCTTGGTCATCTTGCGAACTGTTCAAAATATTAATTTAATCATAATGTAGAAATTATACAATTTAAAAGTATTTTCGATGGTTATAAGGTAAATTGGACTTTATATAGAATGTGATAATGAAACTTTCACAGCAGTAAAGATGGTCACCTATAGAAATTTATAATTACTCTTTAATTAGCAGGAATATGAACACACAACTTATATGTAGAGTACATCATGAGAAATGCTGGACTGGAAGAAACACAAGCTGGAATCAAGATTGCTGGGAGAAATATCAATAACCTCAGATATGCAGATGATACCACCCTTATGGCAGAAAGTGAAGAGGAACTAAAAAGCCTCTTGATGAAAGTGAAAGAGGAGAGTGAAAATGTTGGCTTAAAGCTCAACATTCAGAAAACGAAGATCATGGCATCTGGTCCCATCACTTCATGGGAAATAGATGGGGAAACAGTGGAAACAGTGTCAGACTTTATTTTTTTGGGCTTCAAAATCACTGCAGATGGTGACTGCAGCCATGAAATTAAAAGACGCTTACTCCTTGGAAGAAAGTTATGACCAACCTAGAGAGCATATTCAAAAGCAGAGACATTACTTTGCTGACTAAGGTCCGTCTAGTCAAGGCTATGGTTTTTCCGGTAGTCATGCATGGATGTGAGAGTTGGACTGTGAAGAAGGCTGAGTGCTGAAGAATTGATGCCTTTGAACTGTGGTGTTGGAGAAGACTCTTGAGAGTCCCTTGGACTGCAAGGAGATCCAACCAGTCCATTCTGAAGGAGATCAACCCTGGGATTTCTTTGGAAGGAATGATGCTAAAGCTGAAGCTCCAGTACTTTGGCCACCTCATGCGAAGAGCTGACTCATTGGAAAAGACTCTGATGCTGGGAGGGATTGGGGGCAGGAGGAGAAGGGGACGACCGAGGATGAGATGGCTGGATGGCATCATGGACTCGATGGATGTGAGTTTGAGTGAACTCCGGGAGTTGGTGATGGACAGGGAGGCCTGGCGTGCTGCAATTCATGGGGTTGCAAAGAGTCGGACACAACTGAGCAACTGAACTGAACTGATCTCCCTGTATATGGTGGACCAACAAGTTTGTTTGGGTGTTCATAAAATGGTAAGGAAAACCTCAAACTTTTTGGTCAACTTGATACCTTGTACTCTGCCTATCTATATGATAATTTAAGGTGCATATGTGGGTGTGTGTGTGATCAGTCGTGTCCAACTCTTTGTGATCCCATGGACTGTAGCCCACTAGACTCCTCTGTCCGTAGAATTTTCCACGCAAGAATACTGGAGTGGGTTGCTATTTCCTACCTCGGGGGATCTTTCTGACCCAGGGATTGAAGCCACATCTCCTGTGTCTCTACTGCATTACAGGTGGATCCTTTACCCACTGCCTCATTAAAAGGCTGCTGCTGTTGCTAAGTTGCTTAATCATGTCCATCTCTGTGTGACCCCATAGACAGCAGCCCACCAGTCTCCTCCGTCCATGGGATTTTCCAGGCAAGAGTACTGGAGTGGGGTGCCATTGCCTTCTCTGCAAAAAAAAAAAAAAAGGCTAGCTCCTATGAAAGAAGAGCAGATAGAAGACTCCATGTCCAAGCACATGGCAGGACTCAGCTGAGGCCAGTGGGGGAATGGGGCTGAGTTGAGTCGAAGAGCACTCCTCTATCAGTTAGCTCTTGCACATAGCAAACCGTCCTACAACTTTGTAACGGAAAGCAGCAACTGGGTTTTTAGCCCACAGTTTCGATGGTTGTCAGTTTATGCTGGACACAGTTGGGCAATTCCTTTGGTTTTTGCTTGATTGTCAGCTAGAGGGGTTCTGCTCTCAGTAAGTCTTAGCCTCCACGTGTCTTTCACCTCCTTTTATCAAGTTCTCTAGTCAAGGCCATCATGAAAGAAAGCCAGTTATGCAAGAACCTAAGTGAGAGTAGACGAGGTTTCCTGAGACTGAAGCACAGACACAGTGTAGGGTCCCTTCTGCTGTATGTCACTGGCTACAGCAAGTCACAAAACCAGCCCAGAGGCATCGATCAAGATGGCAGAGCAAGAGGCATGAAGCTCACCTCCCACTACAGCACATCCAAAAACACGGAAGCAAAAACAAAAAACCTGTATGTGGAACAATCATCACTGGAAACCACCTGGAAACTGGCAGAAGAGCTCCTGTACAAACCAAGGCTGTAAGAAAAATACACATGCAACCAGTTAAGAAGGGACGACGGGAGATTGGATCTGGACCCATGTTGCTGGAAGGGGACTCGGAGGAAAGGGAAGACTGATTGGGCAGACACCTGGCCTCGGGAGTGAGTGGTGAGATCTGTAGATTGGGTGCCCCGTTCTGGGGTTCCGCATTCAAGTCCCCTTTATTGGAGGTTGGAGAAACGCTGGGACTACAGGAAGGCTGGGGGAAGCCTGGACTCTGCTCTTGAGGAGGGCGTGTGCCCTGGCTTCACCCCGAGGCAGGGCAGAAACAGGTCTGCTCCAGCGGCCGGGATTCCCTTGGCTGGCACGCCCAGACCAAGTGAGTGCCCTGGCCACACTCCTGGTCACAGTGCAGCACTGGATCTCAGGTGGCCACAAGCAGGGAGAGGACTCGACGGACCAGCAGACCAGGGGATACAGAGGCAACCAGGCCGGGCTGGAGGCTAGGAGGGTGCTGGTGGCCGTCGCTGGTACCCTGATGCATGCTGAGAGTCCACATGGGCCCCACAGCCCTGCAATGTTGCTACAGGGTGAGGGGGCGGGGGACGGGGGGAGGTGAGCATGGCGACTGGGGACAGTTGTCGCTGTGAGGGACAAGGAGGACTCACACCCGAGTCTCTCTGAGTGGAGGGATGGACACCATCGCAGCACGTGGGATACAGCCGGACCTCTGTCTGGGGCTGACGTCTGACCTGAGCCAAGCCTCAGGTTCTCGCAGGCCCCACTTGCTTCAGCCCTCCGCCTCCCTGGGGCAAAGGGCCTGAGGATGGGAGAGTGGGAAACACGAGTCTAAGGGGAACAGAGCCAACTCAGGCCGAAACAGCCAGGCTTCTGCTTTAGCAACTGTAGTTGAATTCCATCCCCGATAGGGCAGTGACGGCCAGTGAGCACAGGGCAAGTCCCACCTCACCCCTGGATCCAGCTCCAGCCTCTCCTGTCGCCAGCCCCCCACTCCCCCCTACCAAGGTGAGAGTTGCCACCACACACTGAGGAAGGACAGGACCTGGATCCGCAGCAGATCCAGCCCTCTCACCAAAGACATTAGGCACACACAGCCTGCACAGGGACACTGTCTCATAAGAACACCCCTTCAGGACCACAATAGATAACTGCTTCACCTAAACTCATAGAGGCAGAGAATGCTAAGAAAAGTTAAAAAGCAGAATGTTCCTTGTTGTTCAGTCACTAACTCGTGTCCAACTCTTTGTGACCCCATGAACTACAGCACGCCAGGCCTCCCTGTCCTTCACTGTCTCCCTGAGTTTGCTCAGATGCATGTTCATTGAGTTGGTGATAAATGCTCTCAGTTGAAAGAGCAAGAGAAAATCTCCCCCCAAATAAATAACCAAACAAATAACCAGCTTTCCAGATAAAGCATTCAAAGCATTGGTGGTAATAATGTTAAAAAAAAAATTAGAGAAAAGAATAGGTATATACAGTGAAAATTTGAATAAGGAACTAGGAAATATAAAGACACAATTAGAAATGAATAATTCAATAGCTGAAATAAAATACATACTTAGAAGGAATGAATAGCAAATTAGGTGATAGAGAAGAATGTATAAATGATCTGGAAGACAGAATAATGGAACTCACACAAACAGAACAGCGAAAAGGAAAACCAGTTTAAAACCTAAAAACAGTTGAAGAGCTCTCTGGGATAACGTGAAGCCTGCCAACGTTTGCATTATAGGGGTCCCAGAGGAAGAGAGTGAGAAAGAAATCAAAAGTACTTGAGAAAACTATGGCTTAAAACTTTCTAAATCCAAAGAAGGAAACAGGTATCCAGAAGCACAGAGGGTCCCAAACAGACTCACACTAGGACACTATAATTTGAAGGGCAAAAGTTAAAGAGAAAGAGAGACAGGCAGCAAGAGATAAACAAGAGTCACACACAGGGGGTCCCCACAAGACTCTCAGCTGATTTCTCTGTGTAAACTTTGCAGGCAGCATAGGTGCCGTGATACATTCAAAATGCTGAAGGAAGGAACATGGAGTCTAGGGTTACCATTTAGACCAGAAGGAGAGATAAAAAGCTTCTCAGACAAGCAAAAACTAAGCTTTCACCAATACTGAACCTATCCTGAAAGAAATGTTAAAGGGTCTTCTTTAAATGAAGAAGAAATAAGAATCAATAGGAAAGAAAAAAATCCTACTAGGAAAGGCAAATATATAATAAGGATTGACAATAAGCCACTCACATAAGCCAGAACAAAGATTAAACAGAAAAAAAAAAAAAAACTGTTAAAAAGAAATTATATCTACAATAAACAATTAAAAGATAAACATGAAGATATAAAAGGTGGCATCAAAAACACTAAATATGGGGAAGGGGTAAAATAATGTGATCTTTCAGAATGTGGTTGAACTTTAATAACTACCAGTTTAAAAGAGTAGCTATAGTTACCAGTCAACATGCATGAGCCCCATGATAACCACAAATCAAAACTTACAATACCTACACAAAACCTAAAGATAAAGGAACACAGGCCCACTACCAAAGAAAATCATCAAGCCACAAGGGAGGAGGTAAAAAGAAAAAGGAATGAACAGAGAACTTCAAAAGCAATCAGAAAACAAGTAATAAAATGGCAACAAGTATGTACCTATCAATAACCACTTTAAATGTCAATGGACTAAACGCTCCAGTCAAAAGGAATAGGGTAGCTGACTGGATCTTTTTTTAAAGGACCTTTCAATATGCTATGTGCAAGAAGCTCACTTCAGAACTAAATATGCAGAGATTGACAATGAAGGGATGAAAAAGATATTTCATGCAAACGGAAATGACAAAAAAACAAGGGTAGCAAAATTCATATCAAGATAAAATAGACTGCAAAATGAAGGCTATAACAAAAGATTAAGAAGGGCATTATATAAAGATAAACTGATTAATACAGGAAGAGAGTATTATACATGTTAACATATATGGAACAAACACAGGAGCATCTAATTATCTCAAAAAAAAAAAAAAAAAAAACAGAAAAACTAATTTGAAAAGATACATGCACCCTAACGTTCACAGCAGCACTGTATACAATTAGCAAGACATGGAGACAACTCAGGTGTTCAAGACAAAGAATATGTATAAAGAAGATGTGGTATATTTGCACAATAGATCATTACTGAGTCATAAAAAGAAGGATATTCTGTCATTTGCAGCAATGAAAATGGACCTACATGGTGCTGGAGCAGTGAGCGAACCAGAATAGAAAGCAGACGTCCAAGGTCAGTAGAAGCAGCTTGAGGAGACACCCCACGTTCAATGTCAGGAGCAGTGGCCTAGAGAAGATGCTCCACGTTCAAGGTCAGGAGCACTGGCCGAGAGGAGATGCCCCACATCCAAGCTGAGAAGCAGTGGCCAAGAAGAGATGCCCCACGTCCAAGATCAGGAGCAGCAGCTGAGAGGAAATACCCCATGTCCAAGGTAAGAGAAACCCAAGTAAGACGGTAGGCACCGAGAGGGCATCAGAGGGCAGACAGACTGAATCCACAATCACAGAAAGCTAACCAATCTGATCACACGGACCACAGCTTGTCTAACTCAATGAAACTAAGCCACGCTGTGTAGGGCCACCAAAAATGGATGGGTCGTGGTGGAGAGGTGTGACAGAGTGTGGTCCACTGGAGAAGGGAATGGCAAACCACTTCAGTATTCATGCCTTGAGAGCCCCATGAACAGTATGAAAAGGCAAAAAGATAAGACACTGAAAGATGAACTCCCCAGGTGGGTAGGTGCTCAATATGCTACTGGAGATCAGTGCAGAAATAACTCCAGAAAGAATGAGGAGATGGAGCCAAAGCAAAAACAGCACCCAGTTGTGGATGTGACTGGTGATAGAAGAAAGGTCCGATGCTGTAAACAGCAATATTGCAAGGAACCTGGAGTGTTAGGTCCATGAACCAAGGCAAATCGGAAGTGGTCAAACAGGAGATGGCAAGAGTTAACATTGACATTTTAGGAATCAGTGAACTAAAATGGACTGGAATGGGATGGCCTAGAGAAGATGCTCCACGTTCAAGGTCAGGAGCACTGGCCGAGAGGAGATGCCCCACATCCAAGGTGAGAAGCAGTGGCCAAGAGGAGATGCCCCACGTCCAAGATCAGGAGCAGCGGCTGAGAGGAAATACCCCATGTCCAAGGTAAGAGAAACCCAAGTAAGACGGTAGGCACCAAGAGAGGGCATCAGAGGGCAGACAGACTGAATCCACAATCACAGAAAGCTAACCAATCTGATCACATGGACCACAGCTTGTCTAACTCAATGAAACTAAGCCACGCTGTGTAGGGCCACCAAAAATGGATGGGTCATGGTGGAGAGGTGTGACAGAGTGCACACCAAGAGAGGGCATCAGAGGGCAGACAGACTGAATCCACAATCACAGAAAGCTAACCAATCTGATCACATGGACCACAGCTTGTCTAACTCAATGAAACTAAGCCACGCTGTGTAGGGCCACCAAAAATGGATGGGTCATGGTGGAGAGGTGTGACAGAGTGCGGTCCACTGGAGAAGGGAATGGCAAACCACTTCAGTATTCATGCCTTGAGAGCCCCATGAACAGTATGAAAAGGCAAAAAGATAAGACACTGAAAGATGAACTCCCCAGGTGGGTAGGTGCTCAATATGCTACTGGAGATCAGTGCAGAAATAACCCCAGAAAGAATGAGGAGATGGAGCCAAAGCAAAAACAGCACCCAGTTGTGGATGTGACCGGTGATAGAAGAAAGGTCCAATACTGTAAACAGCAATATTGCAAGGAACCTGGAATGTTAGGTCCACGAACCAAGGCAAATCAGAAGTGGTCAAACAGGAGATGGCAAGAGTTAACATTGTGAACTAAAATGGACTGGAATGGGTGAATTTAACTCAGATGACCATTATATCTACTACTGTGGGCAGGAATCCCTTAGAAGAAATGGAGTAGCCATCATGGTCAACGAAAGAGTCCAAAATGCAGTTCTTGGATGCAATTTCAAAAACAACAGAATCGTCTCCTGTCTCTTATACACATCTCTCCCTCTCGCTCACTCTTGCATCTCCAGCCTTCTTCTTAATTTCATTTCTGTAACTTTGAGCTTCCCAAAGGTCAAACCTACATCTCATCTGAAGAACATTTTTCAAATGACTTCAGAAATAATCACAGCAGTGAGAATCAGACCCTTCTCCTGCCCACCAGGGATTTTCTAGATAACTCTCATACCATTTCATGGACCTCTGGCATTTTATCTTAGATATTCCCTTGCGTTCCAAAATTCAGCTTCATGGAAATGAATTTTTAAATAATGCCATATCCCCCTGCAAAGTGTTTTCTAGTCTATTCTATTTCTTTTTTAAAAATGCTGGTTGTGACTAACTAAATTGATTTCATGACTCAAGCGGTTTGGAAAACACTGTTTTAATAAAATATGGGTCAGACATTAGGGTTCGGACATGGTGAGGGAAGTAGAGTCAGGCCTTTGCTTCCACCAAAACACCCAGCAGAGCGTAAGGGATTATACACACCAATTACAGCCACATAAAATACAGATAAGGTCATTAAAAAAATGCCAAAAATTAAATTTAAAGTGACCTACTACTTTAATATTCGTTAGCTTTTTTTTTTTAACTGTAAAGTCATTTAAATTCACAATAAAAAAAACTATCACACACACAAAAAAGGAATTTGTTTTCCTGAGTAAGAATCAAAAAAAGAGATGGCATCTTTTAGGACATTCAATAATACCCTCTGGGGTAGCTTGATAATAACTAAACATTTTTTCCTGACACCCAAACTCAATGTATCAGAGATCTAAATGCACAAGAGGAAAAAAAAATTAAACCACAGAAACAGTAAAAGAAAAGAGGTGCATTTTTTGTTTTAATAATCTTGGAGTATGGAGGAACTTTAGGTATGAATCACAAAACTGGTTACCGTAAAAAAAAAAAATGCATAAATTGATACCATAAGGAAAAAAGATGCATAACTTTGATTTTAACTAAAGATTGAAAGCTTTTTCATGGAAGTAAAAAATAAAGACAAGTGACAAACTGGGTAAATTTTTGCATAGCACCTGACAAAGAGCTCATTCCTTTAATCTATAAAGGGCTCAAACAAATCAATCAGAAGCAGTAGACAAATGTGGGCAAAGTGTATGTGAATAGGCAGGCATGAAGGGATGTAAAAGCATACATCTACAAATGTAAAAAGCATGCTCAACTTCACTAAAGACCAAAGAAATACAAATCACAGTAGCGATATGCCATTGTGCTTCAATTATAATAGACTGTCAAAAATAACAAAAATATTGGGAGCTCCCTGGCAGTCTAGTGGTTAACATTTGGTGCTTTCACCACTGTGGCCCAGGTTCAATCCCTGACTGAGGACTGAGATCCTGTAAGCTGCTCACAAGGCAGTCAATAAAAGAGAAAATATCAATANATTGATGCTTTTGAACTGTGGTGTTGAAGAAGACTCTTGAGAGTCCCTTGGACTGCAAGGAGATCCAAATTGTCCATCCTAATGGAGATCAGTCCTGGGTGTTCATTGGAACGACTGATGCTGAAGCTAAAACTCCAATACTTTGGCCACCTGATTGGAAGAGCTGACTCCTTTGAAAAGACCCTAAAGCTGGGAAATATTGAGGGCAGGAGGAGAAGGGAAGACAGAGGATGAGAATGTTGGATGGCATCACCAACTCAATGGACATGGGTTTAGGTGAACTCTGGGAGTTGGTGATGGACAGGGAGGCCTGGCGTGCTGCAGTCCATGGGGTTGCAATGATTCGGACAGGACTGAGTGACTGACCTGAATTGACACACAAAGAGAAAATGTTGTTGAGTCCTGTATCTAGCCTGTTTCACATTTCCTCCTGTTGCAATCCCACTCCTGGGGCCATTTACACATTAGGAAAACCATGTGATCTGGGAAAAGAAGAAAAACTCATCAAAAGGTTGTTTTTCCAGTTAAGCTTTGAAAGATGAGTCAATTGAATATACAAAATCCACTTGAGGCTCTTCTGATATTACAGTTAACACTATATGTATTCTTAGACACAGAATTAACTGAAATCCTTGNTGTGATCTGGGAAAAGAAGAAAAACTCATCAAAAGGTTGTTTTTCCAGTTAAGCTTTGAAAGATGAGTCAATTGAATATACAAAATCCACTTGAGGCTCTTCTGATATTACAGTTAACACTATATGTATTCTTAGACACAGAATTAACTGAAATCCTTGAGACCAAAGGAAATAGAACTCATGGATGCCCCAATTCCTTTATCTCAGTGATTTTCAACTCTTTTTAATAACGGAGCCCTTTTATTAAAAATGGAATTTTAGATGAAACCCTAATACGGAACACCAATGAAAGCATATCTTAGCAATATGTATTCACTTCCTAAGTTCCTTTTTCACAACACTTATTTTAAAACCCATCATTAAAAACAATGAGGTTGTTCTGATTAAACACTAACTCAGGAGTTATGATCTTAAAGCAGCCTGAGTGTTTTAATATATTTTGGTATTTTGTTTGAGTTGTACTAAGTGAAAGAGGAAAACCTTTCACACAGATAAGCGTATTCATTTACAGAGTTTTATGTGAGTGAAAAATCAGTGTCCTGGGGTTAAAACAAAATCTTACTATGGGGTTACTGTCTTATTAATGGCATGTTTGACCTCCCTGGTGGCTCAGACAGTAAAAGTGCCTGCCTACAATGCAGGAGACCCAGGTTCGATACCTGGGTCGGGAAGATCCCCTGGAAAAGGAAATGGCAACCCACTCCAGTACTCTTGCCTGGAAAACCCCTTGGACGGAGGAGCCTGATAGGCTACATACGGTTCGTGGGGTCGCAAAGAGTTGGACACACTGAGCAGCTTCACTTTCACTTTACATTTCAAAGGTATGTAAACAGACACAGAGATAGATAGAGAATAGATGTGAAAGTGAAAGTGATACTTCTTCAGTCTTATCTGACTCTTCCTGATCCCCTGGACTGTAGCCCGACAGGCACCTCTGTCTGTGAAATTCTCCAGGCAAGAATACCGAAGCGGGTTGCCATTTCCTTCTCCAGGCGATCTTCCTGACCCAGGGACTGAACCTGGGTCTCCTGCATTGCAGGCAGATTCTTTACCATCTGAGCCACCGGGGACCCAGAGAATAGATAGGGATGTATACAAACTATGGAAGTAGGTTTATTCCATTTACTTCAAAGTCTATGGACATCCACATACAAAATAAGTTAACTCTTTGGTAGCCGTTTTTGTATGTAAATTTGTTAGATGATTTAATGAACCATGTACAGTATTTTAAATGATAGTTTATAAAGTAAATGTTTTTAAAAGTTAACTTATGACTTGTGTAGTGCCAGTTGTCCTACAGGAGTACCTACCATTCCCTAGAATCCAGCTTTGAAAGAACTTTGCGGAAAGGTTAGAGAAGGCAGGAATATAAACATGTGTGATCTTGGGAAGGAACGTAGGACAAGAACTTGGCGAGCTAACCTATGTTCAGGTCTCACCTCCTTCAGTTCAGTCGCAGTGTGGTCTTGGCCGCATTCCTTAAGCTAATGGAGACTTAGTTTTCCCTTTTTTACTTTTAAAAACGTTTTTACTTGTTTATTTATGTGACTCTGTCAGGTCATCACTGCAGTGCTCAGGATCTTTCAGCTCAGGCCTCTCTGGGGGCAACCCCCGGCTTGCTAATCATGCTGCCTGGCCTCCAGTGGTTTCAGTGCCCAGTGTTCATTGCTCCACATCACGTGGGATCTTAATTCCCAGACCAGGGGTCGAACCTGTGTCCTCTGCATTGCAAGGCAGACTTTTTAACCACTGGACCACCACCAGGGAAGTACCCCCCTTCTTTAATATTAGTATTACAACCCTCACTTCATCCAATTGTTATGGAGCCTTAATAAAAGTAAATTCTTTTTTGTCAACCCTGTTTAGTCTCTTCTTATACCAGGAGTAAAAGAAAGATCACATCTTTGATTTGCTCAAATGTTTCTCTAGACACCCCCATGTTTTAATGGCATCAGCCTGTCAGCTTGTATCTACCATGTTTGTAATTCAGGTAGCAAATTGATTTTTGAAAGCACTCTGGGCCTGCTCTGTCCATGTCGGATAAGCTCCAAGCATTAATTATGCACCAATATTGATGTTTTTGTCTGACAAGGTCTAATGTCACCATATTCAAATCTGGCTGCTTCCTTGTTAGAAAACCCCTCGAAATGTGGCCTTGGAAGAGACAGCATGTGTCACCTGCAATGTTTGAGATGTCCCCACACTGAAGCCCTCAATTAGAATTAAAGACAACGCCTTTGTTCTGAGCCCCAAAGAGAATGAGCTGGCGTGATTCACGAAAGCAGCTTGAGATGCGACTCCATCGAGCCTTGCTCGAAAGAAGGCAATCAGGTCTTCTTCTGGTAGGCTGCACATGGCTGTGTGAACAATCTGAATACATTTGGGTTTGCAGAATACACAAGTCGGGTATTATGGTTTGTATGGGGAAGTCTTTCTGTTTGCTAATTGCTATGATCGACCATAAATATCCAGCCAGATCTGCCTGGTTTCACAGAATTGTTAGGAGAATTGGGATTAACTTATTTTTAAAAGAGGATGATAATCATACAAAGGCCAGTTTCCCTAACTTGAACTGATCTTAAATAGGCCATTCTCATTGGAAAGTTCTTATTGGACTCATTTAATTTACCCAGTAAGTAATCACTACACTCTGACTATATGCCAGACACTATTCCAGGCACCTGGGACACCAGAAGACACAGACAGACAGGGCTCTTGGGGAGCATTTATTTTAATGAAGCATCTTATAGATGTGCTCATTTCCAAGACTTTGGCTAAGATGACTTTCCAAGGCTGAGAGAGGCAGTTGAAAGGGTCTCTTCTCTGAGTTTATGATTTTTATTAAAATAAAAGAGTTTGCTAATTTCATCTCCAGTAACTGAGCAACATACTCAAGAGTTATGAATATAATTAATGCTTCTTTCATACTGAGCTATACTATGAATGCTTTTCTGATGTCAGAGAAATAGAGGAATGTTACAGGGATAATTATTTCACTTGCTCTGCATTTTCTGAGGGGGAACTGGGTTAAGATGATTGCTAATGCCTGTTTACCCGTGTGCGTGCTTTGTTGTGTCTGACTCTTGGCAACACAAAGTCAGACTCTTGTGTCTGACTCTTGGACTGCAGCCTGCCAGGCTCCTCTATCCACAGGGTTTTCCAGGCAAGAATACTGGAGCAGGTTGCCATTTCCCACTTCAAGGGATCTTCCCGACCCAAGGATCGAATTCCAGTCTCAGGCGTCTTTCTGCATTGGCAGGCGGATTCTTCACCACTGTGCCACCTGGAAGCAGTGTAAGAATAAAGGAAAAGAACCTTCATTCCTGGTGATGAACGCTAATTTAAGTGATATTACTTCTTTCACTTTTCACTTTCCTGCACTGGAGAAGGAAATGGCAACCCACTCCAGTGCTCTTGCCTGGAGAATCCCAGAAATGGCGGAGCCTGGTGGGCTGCCATCTCTGGGGTCGCACAGGGTCGGACACGACTGAAGCAACTTAGCAGCAGCAGCAGCAGCAGCATAAGTATTCAAAACATGGAGGGGGGATTTTTTCATACTCTAAAATATTTTCTGCTTTATTGTTTTCTTTCTTTTGCGTTCAACAACATTTTTGAGTATATTCCTTGTCCCAGGTACTGTATGAGATTAGGAGGATCAAAAATGAAATATGGTCTTAACACTCAGGAAATACACAATCTCATTTTTAAAAATAAAAAGGTAAGGGAAGTCAATTTAGCACAGAAAAGTGAAAGTGTTAGTCACTCAGTCGTGTCTGACTCTTTGCAACCCTATGAACTGTAGCCTGCCAAGTCCCTCTGCCCATTGAATTCTCCAGGCAAGAATACTGGAGTGGGTAGCTATTCCCTTCTCCAGGGGACTTGAACCCAGGCCTCCCATATTGTGGGAGGATTCTTTACCATCTGAGTCACCAGGGAAGAACTGACATTTAATTTCTTCTTGGAAGTCATAGGATGGTCACAGAGCAATGAACCAGATATCTGATGTAATCCTGAGCATTTTCTATGTCTCTTTGGGAGGCCACTGAACCCCTCTCTGTTTAAGTTTCCTCATCGCAGGGAAAGAATTTCACATAGTTGGTTTTAAGAATAATTTATAATTGTTGATGTGAAATGTGATGATAACAATAAACCTACAAATCAGAATGATGAGCCATGATGGCAAAAATTTGTGGTAATTACTGTACACCTGCCAAAGTGCAGAAATGTGGAATAACTTTTCTAAAGCCATGCAGTAGTTCAGGCCGCATCTGAACCTGAGATTCCATTCCACTAGAGTGAACACTTACTGTGCGTCGAGCACTGCACTTGGTGTGGTGGGAGTTAGACGGATTAATAAGCTGTAGGTCTAGTTCCCATCTCACAGGGTTTACAGCCTGCTGCGAGAAACCAGCACCCTGGAACATGAGAGACGTGCATCAAGTTGACAACTCCCCGAATGGAAAGGCCGGATGAAGTCAGCTCGCACGGCTCTAGAGCGCGTGTAGAGAGATTTGACCTTGAATTTGCAGCCAGTAAAGATCTTGGGCTGCGGAGTGTATTCCAGAGAAGCCATAGAGGCTATGAGAAGAGCGGATGGGAGAGGGCTGAACATCTGGAGACCAGATCCACTAGAAGCCTGCGGCATCAGAGAGGGAGCACGGCTCTAGAGCGCGTGTAGAGAGATTTGACCTTGAATTTGCAGCCAGTAAAGATCTTGGGCTGCGGAGTGTATTCCAGAGAAGCCATAGAGGCTAAGAAGAGCGGATGGGAGAGGGCTGAACATCTGGAGACCAGATCCACTAGAAGCCTGCGGCATCAGAGAGGGAGAGAGTCGGAGGCTGATGTGGAAGGTCTGAGAGCGGCTCCTCCATCTCCCAGGTGGATTCAGATTCCAGGAAAGAAGAAAACATCCAGACGCAAGTACTGTGAGGGGGCAAAGGACGCCCCACATACCAGCCTACAGGGTCCCCGTGGGAAGGAAAGGTACTGAGCGTGAGAACAGGGGACACCCCCTCTCCACGGTCGAATCCCCGCTGACAGCCCCGGCCCACCCACCCAGGGTAGGAGGGGTCACAGCCTGGGCACTCGCTGGGCCCGCTTTTACTAGAGAGGGCAGTTCCTGCGCCTCCAGGGCAGGCCCCATGCTCCCCCACTGCTGTACATCCTGCCCCACACTCAGGCAAGGCTCCCCCATCCCAGGAGAAGACCACATCCTCTGGCCGTCCCAGCTTCTACACCAGCCAGAGAGGCGGCGTGGGTCTCCAGTCCTGGTCATCCCTCTCTTCGCCCAGCCTGCTGCTCCCAAGAGGCAGGTCTGATGCAGATGCAGTGGAAGTGTTGGGCCCTCTTTGTGGGACACGACTGAAGCGACTTAGCAGCAGCCACAGCCGCAGCCTCAGCCATGTGCCTTCCTCTCCCTTTGGTCAATAAGCCGGAGAACAGGCTTTGTGGGATTATTTACAAAGTGGGATCCCGGACTCCAGTCTCTTTATTGTTCTACAGATATAACTCTTAGTTGGGGATCCTGGGAAAAGGAGGGCAGATAGAATAGTAGGATCTAAGCTTTTATGGGTGTCTTGCTGAAATTTCATCCCCAGTGCACCAATATCTTGTCCTGAGTACCTACTATGTACAGGCATTTTGCATATAGTCAGACCTCAAAACTGGCCCACAGTAGGCAGTGAATAAATGTTGCTTCTTTTCTTCTCATTCTGATTCAGTCTTTTTCCATGTCAGGAATGAAAGAGGGATCCAAGTTTCGATTTGTTCAGATTCTAAGAGAAGTAGCTATTATTTCCATTTTATTGATGAGAATAAGAGGTACTGAGAGATTCGAAATCAGGCCTATTGGATGTCAAACCTTTGAGTCCTTTCAATACAACTCAAGGAGAATGTGGATGTCCCCTTCTTTTTATCCTCGCATCCACCCTACCCTTTCTCACTTCCTTTATTTCCCTCCCACATCTCGTTTTGAAATGCTGTGAAGGGAACTGACTGTGCAGCTTTGCTTGCTTTTATCTTGGTGGAACGCATCTGGCTGGCTGTATAACGTAATGGTAGCTAGTTCACTCAGTACTTACTATGTGTGAGGCTCAGTATTAGTAGCTTTACATATGTGATTTCCTTATATCCTTCCATCAACATTACAGCATTACATTCTAATAAAATCCTTTAAAAATTGGGAAATGGAGATGAAAAGCAGCAGTTAGCCTACCTAAATTCCCCAAAGTCATAATGAACAAACTAGGATTTGACTTTTACAAGCCATGTGTGAAGACAGCTACTCTGGCTCAGAACTGTTCGTACATGTCAGTAAGGCACCCTCTACCTCCACTCTTCAATATCTTCCCCATTGCTATCTCCAAAAGTCCCTTCCCAGCTTCAAAATCTGTATAGATACCATGTCTCCAAGCAGTTGTTGGGATTTTCTGCACCTGGGAGAAGCTCTGAGAGTAGAAAAAGAAGGAGTCCCATGCAGTGAAAGGACTGTGAGCCAGCCAACTGCAAATCTCATTTCCCCACCTGCTTCTAATAGGCTGATCTCTTTTCCCTTGACATCATCCCTCTGTGACTTTAATAGAGCTGAAGTCAACATCACACCACTTAATCAGTGTTTTCTTTTTATTTGTGCTGAAGCAGAGTTGTGAAGTCAGCAGGAAAGGGGTGAGAAAGGCAAAATTCTGTCTTCCAGGGCTCCTCAGATACCCTACATGCTGTAGGTCAAGGAGCACCCTCCACAGATGCGTAGCTGTATTTTGTAACTGTAATAATAACTATAAGAGTAATAATAATAAATAACAACCTGCTTAAACCCATTATAGGTTATAATGTGTTTCCACATTCATTTGTAATTTTGTCTTTTAAATTGCTCTCTGAGATGGGGATAACTATGATGTGTGTTAAATCAATATTTTTTATAGTTATACTATGTATTATCTTTATTTATATGCGTATGTAACTTTTGACCTTTGAGCAAGTTGTGAATGTCAAAGGAGATAGATAGACCACAGAGCTCAAGTTCAGGACTCCTGAACCACCTTAGCTCTGCCATAAGACTCACTTTTAAAATCTCTGTTTCCCCTCTCTGTCCAACAAACATCATGATTCTCACTTCCCAACACTCGATGAGAAGAGTTAAGGAGAAAGCACATTTAAAATGTTTGTAGATGACAGCATATATGTAGAAGCCCTGAAGACTCAACAATAGTAACAGCAAAAAATTCAAAGCAAATTTAAAAATTCAGTAAAGTTGCAACATACAAAACAAAATCTCTGTTTCCCCTCTCTGTCCAACAAACATCATGATTCTCACTTCCCAACACTCGATGAGAAGAGTTAAGGAGAAAGCACATTTAAAATGTTTGTAGATGACAGCATATATGTAGAAGCCCTGAAGACTCAACAATAGTAACAGCAAAAAATTCAAAGCAAATTTAAAAATTCAGTAAAGTTGCAACATACAAAACTGACTTACAAAATCAGTGACATTTCTAGACAAAAGATCTGAAATGGAAATTAAAACAATCCCATTTATAATATTACAGTAACAAAAATAAAAATACATAGGAATAAACTTTACCAAAAATATGAAAGACTCATACACTGAAAATTATAGACTTATATATAATTCTATATATAATATAGATAAATGGAAAGACATCCATGGATTGGAACATTGTCAAAATATCCATACTACCCAAAGTGATTCATAGATTTGATGTATTCTCTATCAAAATCCCTATGGTATTCTTTACAGAAATAGAAAACATGAGGCTAAAATTCACTGGCAACCATAAAGGCCCACAACAGCCAAGGTGATCTTGAGAAAGAAGGAAAAAGCTGGAGTCATTATACTTCCTGATTTCAATACGTATTACAAATCTACAGTAATCAAAACAGTACAGTACTGTCATGAAAACAGACATGAAGAGTACGGGAATAGAATAGAGAACCCAGAAACAAATTCACAAATTTATGGTCAAAAAAGATAATCTTCAGCAAAGATAATCTCCTCAATAAATGGTGCTGGGAAAACTGAACATCCACATTAGATGAGTGAAATTAGACTGCTATATCATATACAAAAATGAACTCAAAATGGATCAAGGCCTAAAACCATGAAACTACTAAAAGAAAACTTGAGGAAGATGCTTCTTGACCTTGAATTATCCTTGAATTATGCAATGACTTTTTTGGATATGACATCAAAAGCAACAACAGACCTAGACACGTGTGATGATCAGTCCAGTCACTCAGTCGTGTCTGACTCTCTGCGACCCCATGAATCGCAGCACGCCAGGCCTCCCTGTCCATCACCAGCTCCCAGAGTTCACTCAGACTCACGTCCATCAAGTCCGTGAGGCCATCCAGCCATCTCATCCTCAGTCATTCCCTTCTCCTCCTGCCCCCAATCCCTCCCAGCATCAGAGTCTTTTCCAATGAGTCAACTCTTCATAGGAGGTGGCCTAAGTACT
>SJYX01011813.1:394470-404968 GCA_006410675.1 Oreotragus oreotragus
CTCAGCTTTCTTCACAGTCCAACTCTCACATCCATACATGACCACAGGAAAAACCATAGCCTTGACTAGACGGACCTTTGTTGGCAAAGTAATGTCTCTGCTTTCCAATATGCTGTCTAGGTTGGTCATAACTTTTCTTCCAAGGAGTAAGCGTCTTTTAATTTCATGGCTGCAATTACCATCTGCTGTGATTTTTGAGCCCCCTTTTCCAATGAGTCAACTCTTCGTGTGATGATATCAGGCTAAAAACTTTTGCACAGAAAAGGAAACAACCAAAAAGGCATCCTGTAGAACAGGAGGAAACGTTTGTCAACCATTATCTGACAAAACATTAAGGTCCAAAATATATAAAGAACTCGTGGAACTCATGCAATTCAATAGCCAAAAGAATATTAAAAAACTGAAGAAAAGACATGATTATATATTTCTCAAAAGAAGACACACAAATGGTCAACAGGTATATGAGAAGGTGCTGTTGACATCACTAATCAGGAGAATTCAAATCCAAACCACAATGAAATAGTACTTCCCAGCGGGTGGAATGGCTACAAAAGCAAAAGGTAACAAAATAGAAAATGATGGTGAGCACAGGGAGAAAGGGGAATCCATGTGCGCTGTGGGTGGGAATGTAAATTGGTGCAATTGCCATGGAAAACAGTATGGAAATTCCTCAAAAACCTAAAAATAGAACTACCACATGATTCAGAAATCCCACTTTGGGGTGTATATCCAAAAGAAATGAAACTGGTATCTCAAAGAGATAATGTGAATCCCTCTGTTCATCACAGAATTGTTCACGGTAGCCAAGACAGGAAAACAACCCAAGTACCTATCAATGGATGAAGGTGTGAGAAAATGTGAGATGGATGTAGATACAGACGGAGCTACAGACTCAGAGAAATTACCCAGCCTTAAGAAAGAAAGAAATCCTTCCAGTTGCCACAACATGGATGAAGCTGGAAAACATGCTAAGTGAAATAAGCCTGATACAGAAAGACAAATGCCTCATGATCTCTCTTATATGCGGAATCTAAAATAAATTCATAGGAGCAGAGAGTAGAATCACGGTTGTCAGGGGCTGGGGGAGAAGGAAATGTGAAGATATGGTCTAAGGATACAAAATACTTATGCAGGATAAGTACTGATCCCTTACAGAAGGATCTCCAAAGTGTTCATTTGATTCATATTTTTCTTTAGCACAGCGTTTTCCCAATAAATGCTTGTGGGATTGAACTGAATTGGTGGCCTGAGTTATGATAGCATACATATTTTTGTGTGTGATGGTTGAGTACATGGCACCAGAATAAAAGCACTTGGATTCTAATCTCCAGTTCTCCACTGCTGACAGTAATAAACCAACAAGTATTTCAAACATTCTGAGGCATCAGGCACGTGTAATGGGTATAACAGTACCTACCTTGTGGGCTTATTATAAAGAGAAGAAGCATGTAAAATGTAGACTTTAGTGGCAGAATATGGGATTGATATCTGTCAGTCAGGACTATTGAGGTTGGCCTCTCCCTCCTCTCTTGTTCAAATGACTGCCTTTGGAAGCTATGGGATGACCATACAATCCAGTCTAATAGTTTCATCTCACATCATCAACCCATCTGCTGGTGCCAGAAGTATCCTGTAGTATCAGAGGGCCTGAGAGCATTTGAACAATGTTGCCAGTTTCTAAGCAATTGTCTTCTATCTCATTTGTTGCCTTGGACATCAGTAATCAGAGTCACTAACATCTACAGCTGGTCTCTGCTTCTACAGAAACCCCACTCATGGGAAAGAGATGGATCTGAGGCTGGAAGCAGCTCTTGAAAGAGGGAGGCCCATGTGAAGCCAAACTCAGAGGAAATCCCCCTTGGTATTTCTATCTTACTGCTCTGGGAGCTCCCAAATTAAGAAGACACCAACAGACCACCCCATGTACACCAAGCAAGAGAGAAACACAGGACTGGGATATGCAGAGAAAACTCCACACGTCCTTTAGAAACCCCCACACGTCCTTTAGAAACCACTTACCCCACCCATTGTGAAGAGAAGGGCTCTCCTGAGGTTCCACAGGGAGTGGAGTCCTTTCTCCTTAGAGAACCACTGTGCTACCCAGAGTGTTGTATTCAAGCAGCCCTACCTACATCATCTCCTATGTCCTCTTCCCCTATCAAAGTAAACAACAATATAAATAACTTTACTTCTGGTAGAACCATCCTTTCTTCTCATTTGACACCATCATTAACAAGAGTTAAGAGGGGACACACTTTCTTCCTTCCGATAGTCACAGACTCCTCATCACAGTCTGGTTGCAAACCTTCAGAATGAATCCTGTCATGCCCTGCATGCTTCTTTATATCAATCCCCATGAAAGCCAGGACTCTGAAGTCATTTCTCATAACTGGACTCTCATCACTATGCTGTTCTATATATCCCCCAATCCCACCCCTCCTCCCTACTCCCCAGACCCTTCCACAGTGCCCTCTGCAAGTCAGGGTTTTCCCTCCGGAAAATCTCCTAGAGGGGCTTCCCTGGTGGTCCAGTGATTAAGACAGCCTTCCAATGCAGGAGGTGTGGGTCTGATCCCTGATCTGGGAGCTGGACTTCCAAATGCCTCATGTGTACACACACACAGACACACACACAATAAAAGCAATGTTCACAAATTCAATACAGACTTTATAAATGGTCCACATTCCAAAAAAAACACAAAACTCCTATGGCTTCCACAGCAGAGTAGAAGGGCTGGTGCTCCTCTCCTGTGAGAACTCCAAAGTTACAACTAACTGCTGAACAGCCATTGACAGGAGAATGTTGGATCCCAGCAAAAACAAGATACCCCACGTCCAGGGAAAATGGAGAAGCCCCAGTAAGATGGTAGGAGGGCCAAAGCCCATTTAGAATCAAACCCCCATACCCATCAGAGACGCTCAGAGGGCTCAAATAAAACCTTGTGCCCACCAGGACCCAGGGACCCCACAAGAGACTGAGCCAGATCTGTCTTGGGTTGTCTGAGCATCTCCTGTGGAGGGGAGGGTTAGCCGTGGGCTGCCATGGCAACAGCGGCTCTGGCTGCAACAGATCTCGGAGGCGTGACCTGTAAGCCCCACCACAGAGCCACAGAGCAGACAACCCACAAACTGGAAAGAGTGAGAGCAAAGGAATTCTCACACTGCTGCGAAAGTTCTAGAGCCCACAACAGATTTCCCAGCCTGGGAATCCAGCAAAGGGATGGAGAACCCCCAGGGAATTGGAGCCCAGTGGGATCTGATTATGAACTTCCACAGGACTGGGGAAACAGACTCTTGGAGGGCATAAACAAAATCTTGTGTGNAAAGTTCTAGAGCCCACAACAGATTTCCCAGCCTGGGAATCCAGCAAAGGGATGGAGAACCCCCAGGGAATTGGAGCCCAGTGGGATCTGATTATGAACTTCCACAGGACTGGGGAAACAGACTCTTGGAGGGCATAAACAAAATCTTGTGTGCACCAGGACCCAGGAGAAAGGAGCAGTGACCCCACAAGAGAGTGAGCCAGACTTGCCTGTGAGCGTCTAGGAGTCTCTGGCAGAGACGTGGGTTGACAGTGGCTGCCGTGGGGTTGGGGGCACTGAGTACAACAGTCCTGGCGTAAGCCCTTTGGAAGGTCACCATCACCCCTGCCATAGTTTGGCCTCAGACCACTACAGGGAGGGAACACAGCCCCACCCATCAACAGAAAATTGGATTAAACATTTATTGAGCATGGCCCCACCCATCAGAGCAAGACCCAGATTCCCCCACAGCCAGTCCCTCCCATTAGGAAGCTTCCACAAGCTTCTTATCCTTATCCATTAGAGGGCAGACAGAATGGAAACCACAATTACAAGGGCAGTGGCCGGGAGGAGCAACCCCAAGTCCAAGGAGCGGTGGCTGTGGAGGCGCAGGAGGACCTAGAGGAGCTATCCCACGCTGAAGGTCAGGAAGGGTGGTGGTGAGGAGATATCCCTCATCCAAGGTAAGGAGCAGTGGCTGTGCTTTGCTGGAGCAGCCATGAAGAGATACCTCACGCCCAAGGTAAGAGAAACCCAAGTAAGACGGTAGGTGTTGCAAGAGGACATCAGAGGGCAGACACACTGAAACCATAGCCACAGAAAACTAGCCAATCTGATCACAAGAACCACAATCTTGTCTAACTCAATGAAACTAAGCCATGTCCCTGGGGCCACCCAGGAANGATGGAGGTTCATAATATTGTACAGGAGGTGGTGATCAAAACCATCCCCAAGAAGAAGAAACACGAAAAAGCAAAATGATTGTCTGAGGAGGCCTTATGAATATTTGAGAAAAGAAGAGAAGCAAAAGGCAAAGGAGAAAAGGAAAGATACACCCATCGGAATGCAGAGTTCTAAAGAATAACAAGGAGAGATAAGAAAGACTTTCTAAGTGATTAATACAAGGAAATAGAGGAAAACAATAAAATGGGAAAGACTAGAGATCTCCTCAAGAAAATTAGAGATAACAAGGGAACATTTCATGCATAGATAGGCTCAATAAAGGACAGAAATGGCATGGATCTAACAGAAGCAGAACTTTTAAGTTGAAGTTAAGAAGAGGTGCAAGAATACACAGAAAAAATTTACAAAAAAAGATCTTAATGACCCAAATAACCATGATGGTGTGATCGCTCACCTAGAGCCAGACATCCTGGAGTGTGAAGTCAAATGGGTCTTAGGAAGTATCACTATGAACAAAGCTAGTAGAGGTGATAGAATTCCAGCTGACCTATTTCAAATCCTAAAAAATGATGCTGTGAAAATCCTGCACTCAATTTGCCCATAAATTTGGAAAATTCAGCAGTGGTCACAGGACTGGAAAAGGTCAGTTTTCATTCCAATCTCAAATAAAGGCAATCTCAAAGAAAGTTCAAACTACTGCACAATCGCACTCATCTCACACACTAGCAGAGTGATGCTGAAAGTTCTCCAAGCTACGCTTCAACAGTACATGAACCAAGAACTTCCTGATGTTCAAGCTGAGACATGGAACAGCAGACTGGTTCAAAACTGGGAAATGATTATGCTAAGGCTGTATTTTGTCACCTGGCTTGTTGAACTTTTATGCAGAGTACATCATGCATGGATGAAGCACAAGCTGAAATCAACATTGCCAGGAGAAATACCAATAGCCTCAGATATGCAGATACCACCACCCTTATGACAGAAAGCAAAGAGGAACTAAAGAACCTCTTGGTGAAAGTGAAAGAGGAGAGTGGAAAAGCTGGCTTAAAATGCAACATTCAAAAAACGAAGATCATGGCATCTGATCTGATCCTATCACTTCATGGCAAATAAATGGAAAAACCATGGGAACAGTTACAGACTTTATTTTCTCGGGCTCCAAAATCACTGCAGATGGTGACTGCAGCCACAAAATTAAAAGACACTTGCTCCTTGAAAGAAAAGCTATGACAAACCTAGATAAAACCTATGACAAGCCAACATATTAAAAAATAGAGACATTACTTTGCTGACAAAGGTCCATCTAGTCAAAGCTATGGTTTTTCCGGTAGTCATGTATGGATGTGAGAGCTGGACCATAAAAAGGGTGAGCATTGAAGAACTGATGCTTTTGAACTGTGGTGTTCAAGAAGACTCTTGAGAGACCCTGGACTGCAAGGAGATCCAACCAGTCCATCCTAAAGGAAATCAGTCCTGATTATTCATTGGAAGGACTGATGCTGAAGTTGAAACTCCAAGATTTTGACCACCTGATGTGAAGAACTGACTCATTGGAAAAGATCCTGATGGTGGGAAAGATTGAAGGCAGGAGGAGAAGGGGACAGCAGAGGATGAGGAGGTGGGATGGCATCACTGAGTCAATGGACATGAGTTTGAGCAAGGTCGGGGAGCTGGTGATGGACAGGGAAGCCTGGTGGGTGCAGTCCGTGGGGTTGCAGAGTTGAACACAATCGAGTGACTGAACTGAATTGACGGCTTCTACAACTTCACTGGAGGTTCTTTCCACAGCCGTGGGCTGCCTGAACTCTTCCCTGAAGCTTAGAGTCCTCTCTTCCACTGTGCTTAAAGCAGCTGAGGCTGATGGTTTTCTTTTTTCCTCACCACATTTTCTAAATCATTCTTCTTTCCTCCTATACACACACACATAAGAATTGAAGCTGATCTATCTATCTATCTATCTATCTATCTATCTATCTATATATACACACACATAAAACCTCTTTATTGGGATGGTATTGACATACCAGAAAATTCATCCTTTTAAGATTTACAATTTCATGGTTTTTATTGTATTTATAGAACTATGCAACAATCACTGTAATCTAATATTAGAATGTTTCATCACCCCCAAAAGAAACCTTGAATCCATTAGCAGTCACTCTCTCCCCTCACTCTTTGCCTTCCCTGCCCTAGGCAATCACTAATCTACCTTTTGCTACCAGTTTGCCTATTTAGGACATTTCATATAAATGTAATCAGATAACAGGTAACTTTCTGTGTCTGGCATTTTTCATCCAGCATAACATTTTCCAAATTCATCCATGTTGTATCATTGTATCATTGCTTAATAATGTCCCATCCCAGGAATGTATCAAATTCTGCCTCTCCATTCATCAGCTGATGGACACTTGGGTTGTTTCCGCGTTTTGACTGTTATGAATGAGTGCTGTTATTCACCCTGGCATGCAAACTTTTTGTGTAGACATGTTTTTATTTTTCTTGGATGTATACCTAGAAGTGAAATTGCTAAGTCACATAGCAGTTCTGTAATTAACAACTTGGGGACCTGATAGAAGTTCAGCTCTGGCCCTCACCAGCTGTATCGCACTCAATGCATCATTGCATGAGCCTCAGTTATATCTGCTGTAAAATGGGACCAATAATACTAGCCTTTCTTATATCAAAGTGGATGTCTGATCCTTGTGATAGCATACAAGATAATGCAAATGAATGCTCCTTAAAAAGCATAAAATCACTGGAGGTTCTTTCCACAGCCGTGGGCTGCCTGAACTCTTCCCTGAAGCTTAGAGTCCTCTCTTCCACTGTGCTTAAAGCAGCTGAGGCTGATGGTTTTCTTTTTTCCTCACCACATTTTCTAAATCATTCTTCTTTCCTCCTATACACACACACATAAGAATTGAAGCTGATCTATCTATCTATCTATCTATCTATCTATCTATCTATATATACACACACATAAAACCTCTTTATTGGGATGGTATTGACATACCAGAAAATTCATCCTTTTAAGATTTACAATTTCATGGTTTTTATTGTATTTATAGAACTATGCAACAATCACTGTAATCTAATATTAGAATGTTTCATCACCCCCAAAAGAAACCTTGAATCCATTAGCAGTCACTCTCTCCCAACACTCTTTGCCTTCCCTGCCCTAGGCAATCACTAATCTACCTTTTGCTACCAGTTTGCCTATTTAGGACATTTCATATAAATGTAATCAGATAACAGGTAACTTTCTGTGTCTGGCATTTTTCATCCAGCATAACATTTTCCAAATTCATCCATGTTGTATCATTGTATCATTGCTTAATAATGTCCCATCCCAGGAATGTATCAAATTCTGCCTCTCCATTCATCAGCTGATGGACACTTGGGTTGTTTCCGCGTTTTGACTGTTATGAATGAGTGCTGTTATTCACGCTGGCATGCAAACTTTTTGTGTAGACATGTTTTTATTTTTCTTGGATGTATACCTAGAAGTGAAATTGCTAAGTCACATAGCAGTTCTGTAATTAACAACTTGGGGACCTGATAGAAGTTCAGCTCTGGCCCTCACCAGCTGTATCGCACTCAATGCATCATTGCATGAGCCTCAGTTATATCTGCTGTAAAATGGGACCAATAATACTAGCCTTTCTTATATCAAAGTGGATGTCTGATCCTTGTGATAGCATACAAGATAATGCAAATGAATGCTCCTTAAAAAGCATAAAATACCTTCCACCAAAGGATTTTATTTTTTCAGGTCATTTAAGGTATCTCTCAATCCCAAATGTGGAAAAAACAAATTAGGGAACAGTCATAAATTGAATAGCGTTTTTGCAAATGTGCCTGTCTCAAAGGAAAGACAAGATTTAGCTTCATTTCAGCTGACTTTCCAGTCTAATGACCTAGAATTCACTGCTATGCTTTTATTCTCATCCCAGTGTGCTACAGCCCACGTGGAAATGTCTGATAAACCGAGAGCTTCTTTTGATGCCTGGGAAAAGAAGATGCTTTCTATTCCAAGCACCCATGTCTTTTCTGAGTATTTTTCTTCGTATTCTTCTGGGGGTTTTGATCTCACATTATTTCTCTTTTGAGTCAAAGGAAGGGGGAAAAAACCTACAGGACTTTTGAATTATTTATCGTAGAAGGCGTTTAAGGCCTGGTTTCAAAGTTGATATCTAGATTTCTACACTCACTCGTGCATGTTGGGAGGCTGGTCTGAACCCCTGGGGGAAGAGCTCAGGGAAGGTCAGAAGATGCATTCAATGGACACATGAGCCCTCGGACATCCTGACTCAGAATTCTGCGTCCAGGCTGTGATCAGGAGCATCGGCGATGGGAGGGCCGCTGGGGATTCCTCCCGCCACCTGACTCTGACCTCTCCTGCTTTTCTTGCCATGAAAGGGAGGAGCTCGTGGCCTTATTTTAAAACATTATAATTTAATTCAATTTCATTTCAACAGATACTTGTTGAGGTCCTATGCCTATTTTGTGCCACATGTCGTGCTAAGAGTTACAAAGACAAAAATTATTTCCTGGGGAGAGAAATCATGAATACCCAGGACTTAGACTGCTCGAGTGCAAATCCCAGCTCTGCCCGTTATTGGGTGTGAGATGATGGATCTTACATTAGATGTGAGAAAATAGGGATGATGACAAACAATGCAAGAATAATATCAACCATATATTAATAGCATTTTAATCCATATAAAGCACAGAATTCATTGTCTAGCTTGTGGCTACCCATTAACATGCAACTCAAGCAAAAGAAATATGATCCCCACCTTGATGCACTAATGGAGAACATAGACATTAATCAAATAGCTACATAAACCTATAATTACACAATTCTACAGTGGATTGTGTTGGTTGCCCTTCTAACGTCTATCTCTACCCTCCCCCACTGTGTAGTAGCCACGTGCATTTGGGGTGGGAGCAGGAGCTGAACCCAATCTCAGGTCTTCATATGCATCCTAAGTGGCCCAATCCAATCTGTGTAATTCCCATTCCAGCATCACCGAGGTTAAATGTAATTTTCAATCCACTCTGTCCAGCGTCAGAGGTAGTCATGTGACCTAAACCAATGTAACCAAAGGGAAGCCCAGGGCTTCTACAGTAGGGAAGAGAACGCTTGCTCTCTGCCACTGGGTGTGACTGAGGCAGCACTTGACCCAGCAGCATAGTTAGCAGCCATTTTCAACTACTGAGAGGAATCCTATACTGGGGAGGCTTCTGTGACACCCACTTAACAACTATTTCCCAAGTATCCTCCACAAACCAGTCTCTGTGCTCTCGTACACGGATACAAGGTGAGTAAAATAGATATCCCTTGCAAATAAGATACATAAACAAAATGATCTTTGGTGATATTGTTGAACCCCTAGATCTTGCCTTGCCTGAAATCCACAGTATCTTGAGACTATTCAGACAAAAATAGTCTTCAACAATAAAATTAGCAATTAACCTACTAACAATGAGTAAATGATCAAATGATCTGAATAGACATTTCTCTAAGGATAGCATGCAAAAAACTGATAAGCATACAAAATGAGGCTCAATATCAGTAATTGGGAAAATGGAAATAGAAACTGCAGTGAGCTATCACTACACACCCACTAAGGTGGCTAGAATCAAAAAGTCACACACTAACAGATATTAATAAGAATATAAAGAAATCAAAACCCTCATACACTGGGCTGCTTGTTGAACTACCCCCAGTTAGAATCTTGCCCATTGGATATCCAGTGCTTTGACCCCAGTAGACAAGTTCAGTTCAGTTCAGTCGCTCAGTCGTGTCCGACTCTCCGTGACCCCATGAATCGCAGCACGCCAGGCCTCCCTGTCCATCACCATCTCCCAGAGTTCATTCAGACTCATGTCCATCGAGTCCATGATGCCATCCAGCCATCTCATCCTTGGTCGTCCCCTTCTCCTCCCGCCCCCAATTCCTCCCAGCATCAGAGTCTTCTCCAATGAGTCAACTCTTCGCATGGGGTGGCCAAAGTACTGGAGTTTCAGCTTTAGCATCATTCCTTCCAAAGAAATCCTAGGGTTGATCTCCTTCAGAATGGACTGGTTGGATCTCCTTGCAGTCCAAGGGACTCTCAAGAGTCTTCTCCAACACCACAGTTCAAAAGCATCAATTCTTCGGAACTCAGCTTTCTTCACAGTCCAACTCTCACACCCATACATGACCACAGGAAAAACCATAGCCTTGACTAGGCGGACCTTAGTCGGCAAAGTAATGTCTCTGCTTTTGAATATACTATCTAGGTGGGT
>SJYX01011813.1:407183-560302 GCA_006410675.1 Oreotragus oreotragus
TCTAGGTTGGTCATAACTTTTCTTCCAAGGAGTAAGTGTCTTCTAATTTCATGGCTGCAGTCACCATCTGCAGTGATTTTGGAGCCCCCAAAAATAAAGTCTGACACTGTTTCCACTGTTTCCCCATCTATTTCCCATAAAGTGATGGGACCAGATGCCATGATCTTCGTTTTCTGAATGTTGAGCTTTAAGCCAACTTTTTCGCTCTCCTCCTTCACTTTCATCAAGAGGCTTTTTAGTTCCTCCTCACTTTCTGCCATAAGGGTGGTGTCATCTGTATATCTGAGGTTATTTATATTTCTAGGCCTAAGTATAAATGCCATGGGGCAAGAGATGCCTATTTTACCCACCTTGTATCGATATACAAGAGCGCAAAGACTGGTTTGTGGTAAATACTTTGGAAATGGTTGTTAAGTGGGTGAATGTCCCCACGTCTTACTAAAATTATTATCTAAATACCTGTCTCATCTTCTACACTAGGTCCCGCTGTTGGGAAGCACCAGTGGCTGATCATCTACATAGCTCGAGAACCTAGCATAGAGCCTGTGTCAGGGTAAGGCCCTCAGCGTAGAGGGGCTGAATTCTCGGCTTCACTCATCAAGTCAGGCACCAAACTAAATAAGACATCTGTTCCCTGTGAGCACTCACAACTTCCCCAATGCAACTCTTTTGACATACTTACCCAAATCTGTCTTGCACTGTAATGATTTGCAGGAATGCTATCTACTCCTAGGAGATTCTGAGCTCTTCTGAAGAGGCAGGTCCCTTCTCATTCATCCTCAGGGACTCCCACCAGTTGCACAGAATAAAAAGCAGAATAGAAGCTCGAGATCTACACTTGTCAAACTGCAGGTGGATGATTGCATGAATGAATAATCATGAGGAAGGAGAATAACTTGGCAGAGGGAATGAAGCCGGGCTGTTTGGAAGGCTGCAACATGATCTGAGCCAGGCTCAGTTTCCACTAGGTTGAACTGACACTGGGTTTAAGATAGATCAGTAGATCTCTTGTTCTCTTGTTCGCTGTCTTTTCTCCTCCTCCCCAAGTCTGTATTTTCCCTGAGAACTGCACCCATGGCTTCGCTGCTCCCCACTGAGCCCTCCTTGTCTGACACACAATACATGCTCAGTACACGTGCTGCTGACTGCTCGTTCATCCACCCATTAACCCCCAGGGATCTGACTCTCCCTTCCACCTCTCCTGCTTTTAATCCTGAGGAGAGTGGCAGAGGTTCTTTGCCTTCTAAAATCAATTAGGATACCAGTGCAGCGATGATCAGCCTCCTGCCATGTGCCCCCCCACCCCCCACCGCTTCTGCCTTTGTACTTTTCCAAACTGGCTTGAATCATTTAATCTGCAGTTAATTCAAAAGCATCCAAGCCAGGCCCTGATATAGCAGATGACCGAGATAAACAGCTGGAGTACATTTATGAGCAGAATCTCTCCAGATTTTAGTCTATAAATCATTTGTTGTGAAATGCATTCATTGTCTTTAGGCAAGGCTATGACGTGAGGGAAAATTCTATTTATGAATCAAAAATCAGGGGATTAGCCACAGTGTGAAGGAAAGAGACTACAATTAAAAAAAAAAAAAGATTTGTCTCTGAATATCCTCCTAACCTATATCCTTCCACCCCTTTCCTTCACTTACTTTTCTGCATTGAAAATTGAAAAGAACTCAGTTTCATGTTTGTTCCTCAGAATCACAGGCAGAAAAGCAGCTTTTAAGAGTCAGATTTTAGCCACTACCTCAGCTCTGCACACATTTTGGGTCTCAAGTTGACAGTCACTTCCTCCAGGAAGTCTTCATTGATGACTTAGGCTAAATTAGACCCTTCCTGTTCATCAGTTTCATAGCATGAGTTGCTATTATTTTTATTCCTCTTGCTACAGTTTTCAATATATATTTATTTGTTTGTCTGCTTGCTTCTCTCCCTCAGTAGACCGCAAACGCTTTTACGTAAGGATTATGAATTTGTTTTCCCCTGTATCCCCAACCCCTAACACAGTGCCTGGCATAAAGTCAGCACTGATAAATATCTGTTTTAATATTTAATGATCCTTTTCCAAGCTCTTTTTCAAAGTGAATCTGGAAAGTCTACCACGGAGGAAAAAAACACTATTTAACTCTTTAGAGTATTTTAAACTTAAATAAATATAGGTTTATTCGGTGTGAACCATTATATATATATTACCTTATATGATACTCTCAGCAATGACTCAACCTTGTAAAATAGATACTACCCTCCATCTTAGTGACAAGCAATCTGTAGCTTGGGAAGGGCAATGCCTTACCCAGCATGTGTCACAGTGATGGTGGAGTAGCATCAGAACTCACGTAGTTTAACTCCCAAATTCAAATTCTTGCCAGTGTGCTCCACGCCCTGAAAATCACAGAGATGCAGAAGGAATTTATTTCCTGATGGAAACTTTTTTCTCGTTTCTGGCTCTCCATCACTATGAGGAACAAAAGACGTGAAAACAACTAAAGACCAAAGAGAGGATTATGTCTTCCTTTTCTCTTTAAAACTTACAGAAAATAGTCAGACACAATTCTAGACATGGTCAATGTTTTTTTTAGACTATGCTAGCATCTGCCTGCAAAAGGACTTTTCAGACAGCCTTGCAGGATATCAGCCCCTGGGGCCAGGTCCTGCTCTACCCGAGATTCATCTTCTGGTGTATTGATCCAAAAGTCTTCACTTTCAACAAACGCTAACAAAACACACCCACACCTGCACGTGCATGCACACACACACACAGATGCATTTGAATGAAAAGTTATGCCCAGCAAAGCTCACAGATGTGCTCATGCATATCTTTTCACAAACAAGCAATCTATTGTCCCCTTCACCACCATGGCAAGCCCAAAATCAGATGAATGTAGAAACATACATGTCTACACACAAATGCATCCTCCTAGGCATTTAACAAATGATCGATGCACCGTTTTTACAACACACAGTCCTCTTACCTCCATTTTTCCACTTTATTCCCGAAGTAACCCATGTGTTATCTAATAAACAAGCTATGTCAAACTCAATCGTTCTATAGGGCTCATAAACTTGAACCTCATAGGATGAGTTTCAGAGGATCTCTGAACCACCCCCCTCTGAAATTGGGTGTGCATGCATCTTTTTCCCCTGGATGTTCACATCCATGTATTTCATCTTATGTCCCTCTCTTCTCAAAAAAAAAAAAAAAAGAGAGAGAGAGAGATTTTGGAACACCAAGTCATGGGAACAATCTCACTAGTCTGATATTAAAGATACTAATGAATATAAAGCTTATAAAATGCCTCTTTCTCCATCTCCTCACTTATTCACACATCTGTAATGCTGTGGAGCTCACCTTGCAATTATGACTTTTTGATAGACATAGACATGGAGCACAGATATGTCTAAGCTCATATCCACTAACACCCACTTATTTTTTCCCACCTGCCACTCTCTTGTGATGGAAAAAGAATAGAAACTGACATCTGAGCCCACTGACTTCATGGGGAATTTCACACATTTTCTCTACCTCCTTGAGTCATGAGGTCATATATAGGTTATTCATATGAAACTGACTCAAGTAACCTTTTAAATTAAAACTTTGGTTTCTTACTCTGCACCAAGTCGATACGACAAGTGATAAGAAAGTCACTCAGTCGTGTCCAGCTTTTCGTGACCTCATGGACTATGCAGTTTATGGAATTCTCCGGGCCAAAATACTGGAATCAGTAGCTGTCCCCTTCTCCAGGGGATCTTCCCTACCCAGGGAGTGAACCCAGGTCTCCCACATTGCAGGTGGAATCTTTACCAGCTGAGCCACAAGGGAAGGTAAGAATACCAGAGTGTGCAGCCTATCCCTTCGCCAGCAGATCTTTCCAACCCAGGAATCGAACTGGGGTCTCCTGCATTCCAGGCAGATTCTTTACCAGCTGAACAACCAGGGAAGCCCCAAGTCAATATAATGTTCTGAAAAAGCGGATTGACTTCCTAAAAAGATCATCAGATCCATCTTTAACAGCTCTATAAACAGATGTCTAAAGAGACAAGTCATTTTCTCTTCCTGCCTGGAATGCACTTCGTCCAAAACTCCGCATGGCCTCACTCATTCACTTCCTTCCATCTCTATTCAAATGACACATTATAGTCTACCTCACTCCTGACCTCACAGCAAAATGTCAACCGCCACTCTCCCTACTCACACCCATGATGCTCTGGCCCTTCATGTGTCTCCCTCTTCAGTACTTATCACCCGAGAAAGGGAAACTGTTAGGCGCTCAGTTGTGTCCGACTCTTTGCGACTCCATGAACTGTAGCTAACCAGGCTCCTCTGTCCACGGAATTCTCTAGGTAAGAATACTGGAGTAGGTTGTCATTCCCTTCTCCAGAGAATTTTCCCAACCCAGAGATCAAACCCAGGTGTCCGGCACTGCAGGCAAATTCCTTACCGCCTGAGCCACCAGGCAAGCCACTTAGACACATTGGATTTTATTTCTGTGGTTTTGTGCTTAGTGTTTGTCTCCCTTCACTAGAATGCAACCTCCATGAGGTGGGGACTTCATCCATTTAACTTGCTGTTCCAAAACCTAGAAAAGACACACAGTGAATATTTGTTTTGGAAACTTAAAGCAAAGAATTATAGAAGTATCAGTAGTCTCTTGAGAAAGTGAAAAGTGAAAGTGAAAGTTGCTCAGTTGTGTCTAACTCTTTTGCGACCCCATGAACTATACACAGTCCGTGGAACTCTCCAGGCCAGAATACTGGAGTGGGTAGCCTTTCCCTTCTCCAGGGGATCTTCCCAACTCAGGGATCAAACGCAGGTCTCCTGCATTGTAGGCAGATTCTTTACCGTCTGAGCCACCAGGAAAGTCCAAGGTAGTTCAGTTCAGTTCGGTTCAGTCGCTCAGTCGTGTCCGACTCTTTGCGACCCCATGAATCGCAGCACGCCAGGCCTCCCTGTCCATGACCAACTCCCAGAGTTCACTCAGACTCACGTCCATCAAGTCCGTGATGCCATCCAGCCATCTCATCCTCGGTCGTCCCCTTCTCCTGCCCCCAATCCTTCCCAACAGCAGAGTCTTTTCCAATGAGTCAACTCTTCCCATGAGGCGCCCAAAATACTGGAATTTCAGCTTTAGCATCATTCCTTCCAAAGGAATCCCAGGGCTGATCTCCTTCAGAATGGACTGGTTGGATCTCCTTGCAGTCCAAGGGACTCTCAAGAATCTTCTCCAACATCACAGTTCAAAAGCATCAGTTCTTCGGCACTCAGCTTTCTTCACAGTCCAACTCTCACATCCATACATGACCACAGGAAAAACCATAGGGTTGACTAGACGGACCTTAGTCGGCAAAGTAATGTCTCTGCTTTGGAATATACTATCTAGGTGGGTCATAACTTTTCTTCTAAGGAGTAAGTGTCTTAATTTCATGACTGCAGTCACCATCTGCAGTGATTTTGGAGCCCCCAAAAATAAATTCTGACACTGTTTCCACTGTTTCCCCATCTATTTGCCATGAAGTGATGGGACAAGATGCCATGATCTTCGTTTTCTGAATGTTGAGCTTTAGGCCAACTTTTTCACTCTCCACTTTCATTTTCATCAAGAGGCTTTTTAGTTCCTCTTCACTTTCTGCCATAAGGGTGGTGTCATCTGCATATCTGAGGTTATTGATATTTCTCCCGGCAATCTTGATTCCAGCTTGTGTTTCTTCCAGTCCAGCGTTTCTCATGATGTACTCTGCATAGAAGTTAAATAAGCAGGGTGACAATATACAGCCTTGATGTACTCCTTTTCCTATTTGGAACCAGTGTGTTGTTCCATGTCCAGTTCTAACTGTTGCTTCCTGACCTGCCATTAAAGAGCTTCAAGCTCGAGTCATCTCCTAAAGACTGTACTTTTGGTTTATTCTCACTGCCTTGCTAATGTGAATTTCATAACCTTTCTCTTTGGCTCACTTCCCAGAGACAGGAGTGAGAACTTGCTTAGTATTAGGGAAGGAAAACTCCTTGACAAGTTCCTTAACAATAAGGAAATTCACTGGCTTATGTTACTGACAAGCACAGAGACAGACTGGGGCTTCTCTCATAGCTCAGCTGGTAAAGAGTCTGCCTGCAATACAGGAGACCCCAATTTGATTCCTGGGCCAGGAAGATCTGCTGGAGAAGGAATAGGCTACCCACTCTAGTATTCTTGGGCTTCCCTTGTGGCTCAGCTGGTAAAGAATCCGTCTGCAATACGGGAGACCTGAGTTCAATCCCTGGGTTGGGAAGATCCCCTGGAGAAGGGAAAGGCTACCAACTCCAGACTTCTGGCCTGGAGAATTCCATGGACTGTATAGTACATGGGGGTCACAAAGAGTCAGACATGACTGAGCGACTTTCACTTCACTTCACTGACTGGATCTGGAGATCAGAAAAGTCATAATGGAGCTAATTTCCCCCTCATCTTTCTGCCCTTAATTCTGGGATGTTGGCTTTATTCTAAGGCTGGGAACCACCTGAGTCCAGGCAGGAAAAAAAAAATAGACGTACTCTATTTTCCTTTTTATTTTATTTTTTGTTGTCCGTGACAAACTGCTTGCAGGAGTGTAGTTCCCTGACCCACACAGACGGACCGCAGGCCACAGTAGTGCAAGCCCTAGCTACTGGGCCAGCAGAGACGCCCCAGACGCAGTGACGAGAAAAAAAAAAATAGACGTACTCTATTTTCCTTTTTATTTTATTTTTTGTTGTCCGTGACAAACTGCTTGCAGGAGTGTAGTTCCCTGACCCACACAGACGGACCGCAGGCCACAGTAGTGCAAGCCCTAGCTACTGGGCCAGCAGAGACGCCCCAGACGCAGTGACGCAGTTCAGTTTTAATCGAATTTTTATCTGAATGATTGTATACATCCAGTTCTGGAACTTTATGCAAATAAGTGGGGGAAAAGTGGAAACAGTGACAGACTTTACTGTCTTGGACTCCAAAATCACTGTGGATGGTGACAGCTGCAATGACATTAAAAGATGCTTGCTCCTTGAAAGAAAAGCTATGAAAAACCTAGACACTGCATTAAAAAGCAGAGACATCACTTTGCCAACAAACGTCCACATAGTCAAAGTTATGACTTTCCCAACAGTCATGTACTGATGTGAGAGATGGGCCATAAAGAAGGCTGAGCACCAAAGAATTGATGCTTTTGAACTGTGGTGCTGGAGAAGACTCTTGAGAGCCCCTTGGACAGGTAGGAAATCAAACCAGTCGATCCTAAAGGAAATCAACCCTGAATATTCACTGGAGGGACTGGTGCTGAAGCTGAAGCTCCAATACTTTAGCCACCTGATGCAAAGAGCTGACTCACTGTCAAAGACCCTGATGCTGGGAAAGATTGATAGCAGAAGGAGAAGGGGATGACAGAGGATGAGATGGTTGGATGGCATCACTGAGTCAATGGATATGAACTTGAGCAAACTCCAGGAGACAGTGAAGGACAGGGAAGCCTGGAATGCTGCAATCCGTTGGATCACAAAGAGTGGGACATGACTTAGTGACTAAACAACAAAATAATTGTAGATTCACATGCAGTTCTAAGAAATAATACAGAGTTCTCTAGTACACTTTGCCCAGTTTCCTCCAATGAACAGTTTGTAAAACTTTAATATAACAACACATTCAGGATACAAACATTGGTGTTATCCATTGATTTGATTCAGATTTCCCCCACTTTACTGTACTTGTGTGTGCTAAATTCTGTACAATTTTAGTTCCACCAACTCAGTCAAGAAACTGAACGTTTCCAAAATCTCAAGCATCTCTCATATTGTCCTTTCATAAGCATGCTTACTACAGCCTATTGCCACCATCCCTAACCTCTGGCAACAACGAATCTGTTTTCGATTTACAAAGTTTTCTGATTTCAATAATGTTACAAAAGCAGAATTATATAGTATGTAACAATTTTGAATGGATTTTCTTTACTCAGCATAATTCCCCAGAGAGTCATCCAGGTTGTTGCATGTATGAGAAGTTTGTTGCTTTTTCCTGCTGAAAATTGAGTACAATTTCATAGTGTGGTTACACCGGAATTTGAGTTTGTTTAACCATTTACCTGTTAAACAACATCTAGGCTGTTCTTGTGATTATGAATAAAGCTGCTATGAACATTTATGTATAAGTTTGTATGTGAGCATAAGCTTTCCTTTCTCTGGAATAAATGCTTATGAGTGCATTCTCTATGACATACATTTGAGTAATTCAGTTTCTCTGAAACCTTGTCAGCTTTGTATGTTGTCACTATTATTCTAGGATAGCAAAAATTACTAAGTGAGGCTATGTCAAACTAAAAAGATTCTGTACAGCAAAAGAAACCATGAACACAGTGAAAAGACAATCTACAGAGTGAGAGGAAATATTCACAAATTACATGTCTGGTAAGGAATTAATAACCAAACTATATGAAGAACTAAAATAATTTTTTTTAAACCTGCATTAAAAATGAGTAGAGGAACTGAATGGACATTTTTCCAAAGAAGACATATCAATGGCCAACAGGTATACTAAAAAGAGTCTCAAATATCACCAGTCGTCAAGGAAATGCAAATTAGACCCCAAAGAGATTCCACCTGGCACCTGTTAGAATGGCCATCATCAAAACCCCAAGAGATAACAAGTACTGGCCAGGATGTGGAGAAAAGTGAGCCCTTGGCTCTGCTGGCAGGAATGTGAACTGGTGTAGCCACTGTGGAAAAGAAAATGGAGGTTACTCAAAAAACTAAAAATAGAACTACCATAGGATCCAGCAATCTCACTTCTTAGGCACATATTCAAAGGAAATGACAGCTATTCTGAAAAGGTATCTGTACTTTCATCTTCACTGCAGCACCATTAACAGAGCCAAGATTTGATATGGCAACAACCGGAGGGTGTCCCTCAACAAACAGATGATGGGTAAAGATGTGGCATGTGCACACACACACACACACACAGCACAGCACTCAGTCAAAAAGGCAGGAAATCCTTCTCCACAGACGAAGAAGAATTAATCCGTGCAACACAGATGGCCCTTGAAGGCATTATGAAATAAATACCACACAGAGAAGAAATATTGTTAATTTTTACTAAGGAGGTCTGCTGGGCTAAGTTTTCCTAAGTACAAGAGTCCCCATTTTTCTTAATAGGAAAACCCAAACTCCTTGACTCTGCTTTTAAGAACTTCCAAGAGTTGCTACCTGTCTCTCCAACGTTACCCTTGTTGTTCAATCATCCAAAGAATAATCACTGTGTTCCATGGCCCACTCTGGGCACTGAATAAACAGCAGTGGACCTCGTAGGGCCTGGCGTGTGGTGAGGAAAACATAGACAGAGTGACTAATACACTGGGCTTCCTGGTGGCTCAGTGCTAAAGAATCTGCCTGCAATGCAGGAGACGCAGGAGACGTGGGTTCAATCCCTGAGTCAGGAAGATCCCCTGGAGGAGAAAATGGAAAACTACTCCAGCATTCTAAGTGTGATGTTGTCATAACAGTTGGCTGCAGAGCACAACAGGAATGTGATGTGGGGTTATAACCTCCACTAGAGAATGGAGAAGACTTCCGCAAGGAAATGACATTTAAATCTAGTGACAGGTTGCTAGACCAAGAGGTAGAGGGGGGAGATTGTAGGCATAGGGATCCATATAGATGGGCTTCAGCAGTGGAGATGAGGCTGGCCCATCAACAAACTGAAAGGTCTCTGAGGCTCGAGGTACACGTGTGGATGAGACAGGCACAATGAGCTGGAGGGGTAGCTCCAAACGAAAGAATAAAGTGGACCGTTTCACACGCTGCTGATCACAGACACGATTCCCTGCCTCCTTGCTTTTCTTTATACAATGGCTGGCCCTTGATTGCCAGCCATGCTCTCACACTCCTGGGGCAAACGCTCTTTATATCAGAGTCCAAACCTGACGCTAACACCTCCAGGAAACCTGCCCTGTTCTTAGAAGGAACTGACTCCGCTCCTCCCCCTTGCCCTGTGCATCTCTGCCATGAGCAGACACGTGTCTTCAGCACCCCTCTTGGCATGTTACACACATGTTACACTGAGGATGGGGCTGCAACATCCTCCCCCTCATCTCTGTCTCCCCATCATCCAGCTTACAACATACTAGTTCCCCTGATATGAGAACACTTTGATCTCTTCCTTTGATTTCTTTGTTGTGCCACACACCTAATCAAAGTCTATTGGATGTGTACTGGATGAATTGAGCAATGAGGAAGAGAAAGACACCATTTCAGAAGCAGGGGCGGCCACAAAAAGACCAAGGCTGAGGTCAGCCCAGAGTCTCCAGCAGCTGGACGTGGTCACCTAACTGCAGCCCTTGCAGCTGGACCACGAGTCCTTTCTTGACACAGGATTGGAATAACAACTGAGGTTGTTACCCAAGGTTGGCCGTTGATCAGCAAATGCTCTCTGTAAGTTTGTGCCACGGGTTCAACATGCGGCAGGACGTGCCTATCTCACTGTAGCAGCATCCCATGGAAGTTCATTATGGTCACAGGTATCTCCCAGCCCAGGCCCCAGGTGACAGCCACAGCTGTCACACAGCCTCACCCCGTTATCAGCTGCCAGTCCGGCACTTCCCCACAGCGGCAGCTGTTAGCACCCTGTGGACAGGTCCGGGCAATGCCTGCCTTGCTCACCCTGACCCCACTGGTCCTGGGGGTCCGGGTGATATCATGGGTGCTCTGTGGCTTCCGTCATTACTGAAGATGGCTTCAAATGATCTGAGAAAGACAAATGAAACCAACCACCGGGACTCGCTTCTCCTGTGTTAGATGCAGCCCATGCATTGAATCGGAGTCCATCCTCTTTGCTAGTGTAGGCACTTAATGCTTTAATGCAAAATTTAAAGATCTAAATGTACAGGCTAATGGTGTTCAGAGCTGGGACATGAGCAAAAGTTGGCAATTTTGAGTCCAACTGGATTGGATTGGAGATACTCAGATCAGTTTTGTGGGCACAGGTCAATTACTCTGTACTCTCTGAACTGGGTGTCTATTTATTCCAGGGTGAGGAGGAAGGAGCTAACGATTTAAAAGCCTCGTCTGGTTCTAATATTCAGAAGTTCCCATTGTAGACTAACAGATACACTTATTCTGAGCCAGCAATTCTACTGGGTCTTTTCATGTCTGCTCTCTATCCTCACATCTCTGTAGATTTCTATATGCCCACAAGTCGTTATGTTCCCGACAAGGAAACTGCAAGGGGATGGCAGCAGAGGGGGAGTGAACATTCCGAATTCACATAGATAATTTAAAAGCCTCGTCTGGTTCTAATATTCAGAAGTTCCCATTGTAGACTAACAGATACACTTATTCTGAGCCAGCAATTCTACTGGGTCTTTTCATGTCTGCTCTCTATCCTCACATCTCTGTAGATTTCTATATGCCCACAAGTCGTTATGTTCCCGACAAGAAAACTGCAAGGGGATGGCAGCAGAGGGGGAGTGAACATTCCGAATTCACATAGATAGCAAAGGATCAAAGGCAGCACTGGATTAAATCCAGGGGTCCAGGGGGGTCTGACTCGGGCAACATCTTCTCCGACCTCAGAACTATCTCCACAGTGTATGCAAATGTCCCTGCCAGCCCCGAGAGCCCGCAGCGCATCCTACGTCATCTCCAGCAGAAGGAAGGGGGAGGGATTAAGCTGCAGAACGAGAAACTGAAATTAGAGTAAAAAGAAATGGCCTGAAAGTACGCAGGTACCAGAGTGGAAATAAGAACGGATTCGTTTCTAAAGACACAGGTGCCCTTAAGCCCAGAAAGTTTGAATCTGGTCCAAGCCGGACATGGCACAGACTAGGAGGCCTGAAAGCCTCTTTTCATGTTGGAGGGAAAGAGTCAAGTTTGGAAATGAAGATGAGCAGAGAACGAGAAGCAGCCTTATTCACGATGGTCTTGAACTTCTCACAGGTTTTCTCGAAAAAATTAAAGCCCCAACCCCTTCATTTTAAAGAGTATATTTTATTTAAGAAGTTGTTTCGTTATTATGTCTCCTATAAATTGCCTGAAAATTATTTTCGTTATATAGAAACATAATGAACCTCATCACATATATGAGAAAACTGAGGCCAAGCCAGCTTTAGACAAATTGCATCCTGATCCCTAGATTCGGTTTTCACACCTCACTGATGTGGCAGAGACAGCTGGTTGGCTACCCAAGGGCTATGTTTCCTTTTTTTATCCCTTAGTAGCAGACTCTTATTTCATTTGCAGCAAGGCATTAACTAGAAAACAACAGTGATTGTTACCCAATGTTGAGCGTTTATCAGCCAATGTTTCCAAGGCTCCCCTTCAACAAGGGTTGATCATATGACCAAGTTCTAGACCAAGGGTAAGTAGACTTTTGTGGGGTGATTCCAAGAAGATCTTTTAATGGAACCAGAACCAACAAGAGCAGAACCAACCCCCCCCCCCTCCGCCCGTCCTCATGAGCCCTAGCCATGAAAGGCAGAAGCTCCATCCACATCTTGGGCCATCAGGACAAAACCAGGCACTGGGAAAAGCTAGAATAGTAATGGGAGGCTGAGCGCCTGAGGATCCCATGGTGGCCATGCCAACACTGGCTAGCTTTTTTCTGGAATTTTTTTATGTGAGAAAGAAAAAGATTATTTCTGTAAAGCCACTGTCACTTGGAAGAGGATTTCTTCTACACGTGACTAGCCCAAATCCCGGACTTCCTGGGTGGCTCAGTGAGAAAGAACTCGCCTGCCAACGTCAGCGTTGTTGTTTTTTAGTTGCTCGGTCATGTCCAGCTCTTTGTGACCCCACGGACTACAGCACGCCAGGCGTCCCTGTCTTTGACCATCTCCTGGAGCTCACTCAAACTCACGTCCACTGAGGCGGTAATGCCATCCAGCCATCTCATCCTCTATCGTCCCCTTTTCCTGCCTTCACTCTTTCCCAGCATCAGGATCTTGATAATGAGTTGACCCTTCACATCAGGTAGCCAAAGTATTAGAACTTCAGCTTCATCGTCAGTCCTTTCAAGGAATATTCAGGACTGATATCCTTTAGGATTGACTAGTTTGATCTCCTTGCTATCCAAGGACTCTCGAGTCTTCTCCAACACCTCAGTTCAAAAGCATCATTTCTTTGGCACTCAGCCTTCTTTATGGTCCAGCTCTCACATCCACATGTGGCTACTGGAAAACCATAGCTTGGACTCTACAGGTCTTTGTCAGCAAAGTGATGTCTCTGCTTTGTAACACGCTGTCTAGGTTTGTCATAGCTTTTCTTCCAAGGAGCAAGCATCTTGTAATTTCATGGCTCCAGTCACCATCCACAGTGATTTTGAGCCCAAGAAAATAAAGCCTGTCACTGTTTCCATTGTTTCTCCAATGATTTGCCAATGTTAAGATGTAGGTTTAATCTGGGGTTATGAAGTTTCCCTAGAGAGGGTAATGGCAACCTACTCCACTATTCTTGCTTGGGAAATCCCATGGGCAGAGGAGCTTGGAGGGCTATAGTCCACGGGGTCACAGAGATTAGGACACGACTTAGTGACTAAACACACACATGCACACACACACCCTTAACCCTAGTGATGACAACCAGATGTCTTAATTTGAGAAGTGAGGCAGAAAGAGATTCTACTGACTATGAGACCTGGTTCCTCCATTTGCTTCATGTGGCAAGAAGAGGCAAGGCATAATGGACATTACCTAACTCATCAAACGCTCGCTGCCGCCAACTATATGGCAATCTCACTTTATGTCTCACTGACAAAGACGAAAAGCTGCCGTTAAACGATAACATGACCCCGATGGTACAAGGCAAATCAACCTGAGAAACGTTAAAATGTGAGGGGAAAACAACCTATGCAATATGCGGATGCAAAATTTAGTGAAGTACAGAACTTGGATTTAAAATTCATCAGATCAACCCATCCTCCCATTGTTATTCTGAAGAAAGGAAAACGGAGGCCCAGCTCGGAGGAATGACTTCTCCAAGTTCAGCAACGGAAACAAGAGGAGAATTGTTCCTGTAAATCAAGAATTCCTTAGTAGATCCCAAAAGAGACCACATTTTTGCTCATGTTACCTTGACTGCTAGTGACATGTTTATTTGATCGCCCACCTGTTCCTATTTTTCTCCCTAAAATATGCGGCACGGAATAAGCAGAGACAATGGCCCTTACCCTCCCCCACATGATGGGCTCAGCAGTGACAGGAGATGATGGAGGCCGATTTCACAGCAAATCCACACTCTTGCATTACAGGACCTTGGTCGACAGCTCTGAAGGGGACAGGGACGCCAGGTGGCCACAGAGGAGCACAGGTGGGAATCTTCTGAAACACCGGAAGCAGAGGCAGCCCAGCAGCAGCAAGTCTGGGGCTCCAAGGAGACTCAGGTGAAATCTCTGCTCCCTCCTCCTGCGCAGTGAGGAGGCACTGGTGAATGTGCTCAAGACAGAGGACACCAAGGACCCAGACACCCAGTTATCAGAGAGGGAAGCAGCCCGAGAAATGATGCCTCGCTCCAGCCTACATGCGGCTGGAGTGCTTCTCATCTCTCACAGTGTGACGGGGCTCGAAAGACCACACTTTTACCAGTGAGGTTGATTCTGGAGTCAAAGAAACAGTACAGAGGCCAGTTCAACCATTCACATAATGAACACCAGGGACTTGGACTACAGAAGTGAAGCCGGATAGAATAACAGGGATGACCCAAGCAAACATCAGTAAAGCTTCTAAAGTATCAAGCTTCTGAAGTCATTTTCATGGTCTGGGGACTGTTTTCTCCTCTGCTGCAAAAAGTCGATGTCCTCACTCTCGACATCTCTCAGTGCAGTCCATCCTTTTAGGCTATGCATAAATAAGGTGCAAATGGCGAATAGCAGTGTAGACGGTTGACGACAGCTGCATTCATACAGGGGATCCAAGCCAGTCTAAATGACCTCGTTTTGGTGGTGAAATGTCAGCCATCACCGTCAGAATGGAGAAGTGCGCCTCAGTCACCAGAACTCCCATCGTTATCGCCTTCCTCAGCAGCCTTTTCTGCACTGGGGATGCTTGCAGGGAAAACAGGCATGGCTTCCCCAATTTTTTCTTAGCCAAAAAATTAAAATCTAAATATAGGGTATATATGTGTATATATATATGAATGCTCAAACTAGTGAAAGTTTTGCACAATAGAGCAATGTAAACAGAGGCAAATGATTACACTTAAAAATACACAAGAGTGTGGATTGGACTCACATAGCACAGGAAAGTAGAAATGTCTAGGAGGCCTGCTTTAATGAAGACATAAGAATAGTCCATAATTAGCAGAAGCCTTGAAATTGAATCTTTCTCTGATACTTTAGATCAAATAAGATGAAGTTCATGAAAAAGCTCTAAAAACTAGAAAGCACTACAGACATGTTTTCTTGAACATGATTGTTTGAATTGGTTTTGTTCTCACAGTGTACTGATTGTACTGCAATTGAGTCCTCCCTACAATCAGAGCTAGAATTACTTTACCTTACCAAAGGAAAAAACAAAGCTTCAGAAAAGTAACTAGCCCAAAGCCCTTCCTCAAATCGTACAGCTATCAAGATTGGGGTGGCCTTGAAGTTGAAATTCCAATACTTTGGCCACCTGATGCGAAGAGCTGACTCATTTGAAAAGACCCTGATGCTGGAAAAGATTGAGGGCAGGAGGAGAAGGGGACGACAGAGGATGAGATGGTTGGATGGCATCACTGACTCAGTGGACATGAGTTTGGGTAAATTCCGGGAGTTGGTGATGGACAGGGAGGCCTGGCGTGCTGCAGTCCATGGAGTTGCAAAGAGTCGGACACGACTGAGCGGCTGAACTGAATGGAACAAGATGGGGGACTGTGGGCAGAGGGTGGAGTTCCGAGGGGCAAGACCTCTTCCTTGCCATTGATCCCAAGGAAAGGGAGACAGAGGGCTTCCCTGGTGACGCAGCACTAAAGAACCTGTCTGTCAGTGCAGGAGGTGTGAGTTTAGTCCCTGGGTTGGGAAGATCTCCTGGAGAAGGAAATGGCAACCCACTTTAGTATTCTTGCTGGCATAATCCCAGGGAGAGAGGAGCCTGGTGGGCTCCAGTCCCTGGGGTCGCAAAGAGTCAGGCATGACTTAGTGACTGAACACACACACAGCGGGGAAGGCAGAGCTGGTGTTTATTAAGCGTTTGCTATTGTCAAGGGAAGCTTTTAGACATCATCGCCTCACATGCTCCCTGCAACAAACCCAAGTAGGTACTGTCTTTATCTGCACTAAACTGATGAGAGGTTCCCAGAGATTAGAAACCTACCCAAGGTCACCTTGAGAAGGCGGAAGAACCAGATCTCAGACAGAAGTCTGGTAAACACCAAGGACATGGATAGCCTTACCCAGTCAGGAGTTTTCCCACCCTGCAACTGTACAGATGTGTTTAGTTCATCTGGAGTAATAACACCTCTCAGTACCTCTGGGGAAAAGAGGATCTTCAAGTACCTTCAGTCTGGATAGATATTCCCCTGCCAGGAATTCAATTCTGTAATAAGCAAATGGTCTCCCTTTCTCTGTAAACCTACATTCCACCAAACAAATATATTAATAATGAGGCCTCTGAAACATTCAGACATTATTTTTCCTATAGCCTTACCCAGTCAGGAGTTTTCCCACCCTGCAACTGTACAGATGTGTTTAGTTCATCTGGAGTAATAACACCTCTCAATACCTCTGGGGAAAAGAGGATCTTCAAGTACCTTCAGTCTGGATAGATATTCCCCTGCCAGGAATTCAATTCTGTAATAAGCAAATGGTCTCCCTTTCTCTGTAAACCTACATTCCACCAAACAAATATATTAATAATGAGGCCTCTGAAACATTCAGACATTATTTTTCCTACAAATCCTGGACCGTTTAGAAGGAGATCAGACTTTGTTTGCTTAGCAGGGAAGCTGTGTCAGTGATTTGTTCCAAAACATAGAAGGACAGCAATGGAAACGTGGTGTGAGAGACCAGAGAAGAAGGGCAAGGGCAGGGGTGAGAGGGGAGTCGGGGAGAGGAGGAAGGAGGGGGAGGAGAAAGCAGGATGAGGGAGGAAAGAGGCTGAAGGAGGGAGCAGCTGCTGTGAGTGCTGGGCTGAAGATGCCTTTGAAACAGAGACACCAGGTCAGCTCTCAATACAGCAGCTGATCCTCGGCTACTAGAAAAGGAACTGGAGTTAACACTTCCGTCTGTCCAGAAAGGCAGCTGGAAGATGCAGATAAAAGAAGGGCCACTCATTTCCTCCCTCCACCCCTCCACCCCACATTGCCCACAACTTTGAATGCAGACGAATGCAGGGGAGAGACGGGGTGCTGGGCCCAAAGACAGGGGTGGGCCGGAAGGAGGGAGCAGCCTGAAAGCTGATCAAAAACACTTTCAAGTTAAGATTAAACTCTGCAGATTGCAGGAGGCCAATTTAATGGGAAACGTTCCCTGTTCTCCCTGTCCCCTCCTCTGGCTTCCCATGGGAAGGGGACTGGGCTGTGATGTTGCTCATCAGAGAAAACCGTGGGTACCAGATCTTATCCAAATGAGCTGCTGTGAAAGGCTAAAAGGTAGAACTGGGGAAAAAATAGTTTACAAAGTGTTGAAAGGGAGAGAAGGGTGGGAAAGGGGGATTTTAATTATCCTGCATCCTCTCCGTGGAGGGGCAGGACTCCCAGAGACACAGAAAGGCCATTAGCTCGGAAAGAGAAAGCCAGCCCAAGAAGCAGGGTATCTGGGTTCCAGCTCCAGCTCAGTCCGTTTGGCTTTTCTGGCCTCAGTTTCCCCACACGGCAACTGGAAAGGGTGGGACACTGTTGAGACTGAAATTGTGCTATATGGAGCACGGTATTCAATACTATATTTGGTGTTGTTTAGTCACTGAGTCATGTCTGACTCTTTGCAACCCCATGGACTGTAGCTCACCAGGCTCCTCTGCCCATGGGATTTCCCAGACAAGAATACTGGAGTGGGTTTCCTTCTTCAGGGGATCTTCCTGACCCAGGAATCAAACCCAAGTCTCCTGCATTGTAGGTGGATTCTTTACCACCGTGCCACTGGGGAAACCCTTCAGTACTATATTACTATGTATAAATAAACAAGCAAGTGACTAGATAGCGCTAAAGATAGATAGCTCTGAAGGACTGTCCGTATGCTCAGACCCTCGGGTGATATTCTGCACCTCTCAGGGTTACATGTACACATCCTCCTGGCTGACCAGATTGAGCATGTGGTGAGTATCACTCCACAGGGCTCTGGAAGCGTGTTAGCATGTCTCCAGCCAGACAGTCATGAAATCAGTGGCAGAACCAAGTATGGCTAATTGGATGTCCTGTAGGATCTCCGAAGAGAAAAACAAATATCAAATGACTTCACTCGTCTGTGGGATGCAAAAAAAAAAAAAAAAAGCAAACAAAATTTCTAAAAACTCATAAATACAGAGATCAGATTAGTGGCTACGAGAGGGAAGTGGGTTAGGTAGTGGGCAAAATGGGTGAAGGGGGTCAACTGTATGATGCTGACTAGCAACCAGACTTGAGAAGAGGAGCACTCTGTAATGCATACAGATGTAAGACGATAATGCTGTACACCTGACACTTTTATAATAAAAAGAGAGAAAGAAACCGATGTCCTGAGTACTCTAGCTACAAGGAACTAAATTCTGCCAAAGCCACATAAGCCCATAACTACCCACAACCACCCAGCAGAGCCTTGAGGAGAGAGGGTGGCCCAACCCATACCTTGACTTCAGCCTTATGAGCCCCTAAAGGCAAGGACCTAGGTAAACTGTGCCTGCACTCCCGATCCATAGAAACTGTGAAATAATAAACACGTGTTTCTTGAAGCCACCAAGCTTATCTTAACATTGGTAACACCAATAGATAACTAATACAGTAAGAAAAATGTTTAAATAATACTACCATGGGATAATGGTGGTTTAGTCACTGTCATGTCTGCCCTTTGTGACTCTATGGACTGTAGCCTGCCCAGCTCCTCTGTCCATGGGATTTCCCAGGCAAGAATATGGGAGTAGGTTGCCATTTCTTTCTCCAGGGGATCTACCCAACCCAGGGACTGAACCTGGATCTCCTGCATTGCAGGCAGATTCGTTGCTCATTGAGCCAGCAGGGAAGCCCTAACCATACTGTGGAGTTATGCAATAAATAATTGTTGAAAGAACTGTGATAATAATCGTAGTCATCAAGACATAACTGAGATGTCACTCAGTGCCTCCTTCTAAAGGAAGCGTCCCTCAACACAGCCCCTGTTCACACCATGTAACCTGACTCCCTCCAGCAACAACAGGCTCAGCCCTGAGCAGCAAAACTATGTAAGGCACGTATGTGTTTTTAACTTTTCTCATAGACCCGTTAAAGATGTAAAAAGACAACACTGATTTTAATAATATTTTATTTAACAAATATGTAAAAATACCGTTTCAACACATGGCACCAGCCAGATTTCAAGTGTTCAATAGCCTCATGTGGCTGGTGACAGTGGAGTGGGGTTAGCTTGACAGCTGTCTGGGGGTGACTGGTCCATAGATCGGCTGTCTATCAGAGAATCAGCCCTCTGATTTCTCCCGACGAGATGAGCTGAATCAGTCACATTTTTTCTCTAGGCAATTCAAACCAAGAAGCATAGAAAGACTCCCAGTTGGTGTTTGGAGGGGCTGCAGTGGAAAGGTGAGGAGATCTGCAGAGGCTGGGAGGGGCTGGGAGCGAGTTTCAAGGTGGAGGAAAGGGTCTCAGAAACTGCGGAAGCAAAGAGCAAATGGCAACAGAAAACAGATAAATGGAGTGTAGCTGAAAGCATGGTAATAGCTAGTTTATCGGAGTGAAGAAAGGGCCCTTTCTCCATTCAGCACATATTTATGGAGGATTTCCCACGCACTGAGCACTGTGCCAGGCACTGAAGTATAAATAACAAAATGGAGACAGTTCTTTTCATCAAGGAATTGATGTTCTAGTGGAAAATACAAGATGTGGAACAAGTAGCTATCCAAGTAAAAGTGTAGCTACCCAAAGGGCTTTGGAGGAGACTTCAGGGCACACTGTATGCATGCGTGTGTGTAAGTCACTTCAGTCTTGTCTGACGCTTTGCAACCCCGTGGACTGTAGCCGACCAGGCTCCTCTGTCCATGGGATTCTCCAGGCAGGAATGCTGGAGGGGGTTGCCATGCCCTCCTCCAGGGGACCTTCCCCACCCAAGGATTGAACCCCCGTCTCCTGTGGCTCATGCACTGCAGGTGGATTCTTTACTACCGAGCCATAGGGGAAGCCCTACATCCTTTGGAGGGCCGGTGAAAGCCTCTTAGATGAAAGGGCAGTGAGGCTGGATCCTGAGAAAGAAGCAAGGATCTTCTGGTGGCAAGAAGAGGCAAAAGTGTCCAGGCAGAGAGATGCATGCAGGAAGGCATGGAGGCAGCAAAGACCCGGGTACTCAGGGGCTAAAGGAAAACCATGGACAGAGGGGTAGTCTTTCTTTTTTAGAGTTTTTTGGATGTGGATGATTAAACTTAAAGTCTTTATTGAATTTGTTACAATATTGCTTCTGTTTTGATGTTCTGGCTGCAAGGCATGTGGGATCTCAGCTCCCTGACCAGGGATTAGACCAGAACGCCCTGCAGTGGAAGGCAAAGTCTTAACCGCTGGTCCACCAAGGAAGCTCCAGAAGCTTAGTCTTGAAGCTGAATCTGGCCTCTGTACCCAACACTGAATTAAATCTCAGAGACAGAGTTTTGGGTGAAGTAAAAAAGAATAGCTTTATTGGTTGCCAAAGGAAGAGAGCCATATCTGGCTGATGCCCTCAAAACTGTGTGTCCCAGCCTGGAGGGCTTAGTGAGGAGTTTTATAGCAATGGTTCAAAGAGGGGGAGGGGATCAGCTCATGGACACTCTTCTGATTGGCTGATGGTGAGGTAAATGGGAGTCAGTTCAGTTCAGTTCAGTCGCTCAGTCGTGTCCGACTCTTTGCGACCCCATGAATCGCAGCACACCAGGCCCCCCTGTTCATCATCATCTCTCGGAGTTCACTCAGACTCACGTCCATCGAGTCCGCGTTGCCATCCAGCCATTTCGTCCTTGGTCGTCCCTTCTCCTCCTGCCCCCAATCCCTCCCAGCATCAGAGTCTTTTCCAATGAGTCAACTCTTCTCATGAGGTGGCCAAAGTACTGGAGTTTCAGCTTTAGCATCANCGCAGCACACCAGGCCCCCCTGTTCATCATCATCTCTCGGAGTTCACTCAGACTCACGTCCATCGAGTCCGCGTTGCCATCCAGCCATTTCGTCCTTGGTCGTCCCTTCTCCTCCTGCCCCCAATCCCTCCCAGCATCAGAGTCTTTTCCAATGAGTCAACTCTTCTCATGAGGTGGCCAAAGTACTGGAGTTTCAGCTTTAGCATCAGTCCTTCCAAAGAAATCCCAGGGCTGATCTCCTTCAGAATGGACTGGTTGGATCTCCTTGCAGTCCAAGGGACTCTCAAGAGTCTTCTCCAACACAACAGTTCAAAAGCATCTATTCTTTGGTGCTCAGCCTTCTTCACAGTCCAACTTTCACATCCATACATGACTACTGGAAAAACCATAGCCTTGACTAGACGGACCTTAGTCGGCAAAGTAATGTCTCTGCTTTTGAATATGCTATCTAGATTGGTCATAACTTTTCTTCCAAGGAGTAAGTATCTTTTAATTTCATGGCTGCAGTCACCATCTGCAGTGATTTTGGAGCCCAAAAAACTAAAGTCTGACACTGCTGTGAGAGTCAGCATCATCAAAATGCCAGTCTGGAATCCCTGTGCTTGCGGAAGGCACTCAGTTAACTTCTCCCACCTGGTGGGGGTTTCAGTATCTGCAAAACAGCTCAAAGAAAATTGTTCTGTGCTTTCCTTGACCGGGAAGCCAGACCCTGTCCCAGGGCTGTACTGCTGTTTCTTAACTGCCCCTTCCCTGGTCTCTACATCCCCTCCCTTGCCTAATCAGCAACTGTTGAACCTGCCCTTTCAAACTCAGGGGAGATCTTGGAGGCTGAAAGAAAAGTGAAGTCGCTCAGTCGTGTCTGACTCTTTAAGACCCCGTGGACTGTAGCCTACCAGGCTCTTCCGTCCATGGGATTTTCCAGGCAACAGTACTGGAGTGGGGTGCTATTTCTTTCCTGTCATCAAGAAATGAAATACACAGAAAGGCTTTTGTTCCCAGGAGCCCAGCAGGGTCTTGCTCAGTTTCAGTCTGAAAACGGACAGGACCCCGAGTCGAGGCCAGGAAACTGGCAAGGAGGCACAGGCGCCACAGGAGCTGGAGGCCCTGAACTCCTGCCGGGGCTCCAGGGGTCACCATGCTCCCAGGACCGCCCTCCCAGCCCAGCATCCTTGGGGCCTGGCCCATTCCTGGATGCTAGACCTTTGATGAGTTTCATGAGAACTTGTTCCCCATTTTAACCTCAAACATATCTTTAAAATAAATTCACTTTTGTTGAAATAGTTTGAAGAGGGTTTTGTCTCTTTCCAGAAAATAACCCCAGATTTTAACCCCAGTGCCCATTTCCTCTGGAGAAGGCAATGGCACCCCACTCCAGTACTCTTGCCTGGAAAATCCCACGGATGGAGGAGCCTGGTGGGCTGCAGTCCATGGGGTTGATAAGAGTAGGACACAACTGAGCAACTTCACTTTCCCTTTTCACTTTCATGCATTGGAGAAGGAAATGGCAACCCACTCCAGTGTTCTTGCCTGGAGAATCCCAGGGACAGGGGAGCCTGGTGGGCTGACGTCTATAGGGTCTCACAGAGTCGGACCTGACTGAAGCAACTCAGCAGCAGCAGCAGCCCATTCTCTCCCTGGCCAGGGGCGCCCACCTTGCCTCAGTGGTGGGTTCATGTCACCATCAGGACAAGTGCCAACCCTGTGCGAACAGACGTGACCCTGACCAGCTCCTTACACTTGAGGCCCGACACTCCTCATTCCTATCAGCCTGGTCCTGACCTAGTCACCGTAACTCTTCAGATGAAGCTTGACGATGCTGCAGTTCCAGATGAGACGCCCAAGGTCACAGCCAGCAGAGAGTCTTTATCTGCCTTCAAGGAGCTGGCCATTTCACAGCCAGGCCTGGTTCACTTTGCAAGCATGAGATGAGAGTCTGCTCTTGTGGGAAAGGGTAAGGAAATTGATGTTGACAAGGGCCCACCGTGTTCCAGGATCCTCACTGACACGATTTCATGTGACTACTCACAACCACCCACAGAGTCAGGTATTATTGTGGATGAAACGAGGACCTCTTCGAGGGCTCGAAGGGGGGCTCTTGTCTAACACTTGAAAATGAATTGTCCGAGGAGACACACGTGCTGACAAGGCAAGAGATCTTATTGAGAAGGGGAGCCTGGGCAAAGAGCAGGAGGGCAAGGGAACCCAGGAGAACTGCGCTGCAGTGCGGCTCACAGTCTCAGGCTTTATGGAGATGGGATTAGTTTCCAGGTTGTTTCTGGCCAATTACTCTGGTTCAGGGTCCTTCCTGGTGGTGCATGCATTGCTCAGCCAAGATGGATGCCAGAGAGGAGGATTCTGGCAGGTGGCAGGAAACGTGATATCTCCTTTTAACTTTTTCTGAACTTTTCCAGTTGATGGTGGTTTATTAGTTCCATATTCCTTACCAGGACCTCCCATCATTAAAATAACTCACACAAATAGTTACTATGGTGCCTGGCCAGGGTAGGCAGTTTTAGTCAATGTATTGCCCCTAACATTACCTCCTTATTTTATAGAAGACGGATCTGGGATTCATAGGGACTAGGTCAAACAGATTGGTTCCAAATAGGAAAAGGAGTCTGTCAAGGCTGTATATTGTCACCCTGCTCATTTAACTTCTATGCAAAGTACATCTGGGCTGGAAGAAGCACAAGCTGGAATTAAGATTGCCAGAAGAAATTTCAGTAACCTCAGATATGCAGATGACACCACCCTTATGGCAGAAAGTGAAGAGGAACTAAAAAGCCTCTTGATGAAAGTGAAAGAGGAGAATGAAAAAGTTGACTTAAAGCTCAACATTCAGAAAACGAAGATCATGGCATCTTGTCCCATCACTTCATGGGAAATAGATGGGGAAACAGTAGAAACAGTGTCAGACTTTATTTTTTGGGGTGCAGATGGTGACTGCAGCCATGAAATTAAAAGACACTTACTCCTTGGGAGGAAAGCTATGACCAACCCAGACAGCATATTAAAAAGCTTTGTCAACAAAGGTCTGTCTATTCAAGGCTATGGTTTTTCCAGTGGTCATGTATGGATGTGAGAGCTGGACTATAAAGAAAGCTGAGCATTGAAGAATTGATGCTTTTGCTTACCTCTATTATTTTTTTAATTTTATTTTTATTTTATTTTACTTTACAATACTGTATTGGTTTTGCCATACATTGACATGAATCTGCCACGGGTGTATACGAGCTCCCAATCCTGAACCCTCCTCCCACCTCCCACCCCATATCATCTCTCTGGATCATCCCCATGCACCAGCCCCAAGCATTTTCCATGATCCAGCGGATGTTGGCAATTTGATCTCTGGTTCCTCTCCCTTTTCTAAAACCAGCTTCTAAAACTAAGCGCAGGCGGCTGCGAGAGGAGCTACCCTGTGTCCGAGGTCAGTGGCAGGGGCCTAGAGTGCGAAGCTGCGACAGCGCAGGAACGGCCAAGAGGAGCTACCCTGTGTCCGAGGTCAGGGGCGGCGGCCGAGAGGAGCCACCCTGTGTCTGAGGTCGGTGGCGCCGGCTGGGTGGTTGCTCCTCCCGGCCGCCGGCCCTGCCCTCGGGCGTGGGTGGCTCTTCCCAGCTGCTGCCCCTGACCTCGGACGCAGGGTAGCTCCTCCCGGCAGTCACTGACCTTGGACGCAGGGTAGCTCCTAAACCATGTAGCTCCTCCAAAATAATTCTGGTGTGTAGAAAGTCAGTGATAAAGTTCTGCACAAAACAGAAATATCACTTGTATCATTCTGGACTGCCCTGAACAAAGGAGGCAAATAACCATACCGCAACAAAATGGTGATGTGAGTTCAGCTGGTCCTCAGCCTTCCTCTTGGTGATCTTCTTGCCCTTCTTTATAAACTTAGAGATCACTTGAGCTTTATCTTCTCCATCCGGGAAATGATCTCATTTCATACATTTTAATTGTCATCACCTTACTATGCGGCTGATCTACTTTGCTTATGGATGTTAAAAAAGAAAAATTCATTTCCCCAAGACTTATATTTCAAAATATTTCAAACAGATAAGCCAGCATCTTTTTGTCTAGAGACTACCAATCAAGATAAATTCTTTCTTAAACACTTAGCCTTGAAATCAGAATTTAACAATTATTAATTGATTATTTTCCAAGTAAGGGAGTTTTCATGTTCATGTGCCTGATACTTAATATATATGTTAGTGTATTGGGGCCCCATTAACAGCTAAAAATTTTTAGTCAATTTCAAAACTTCTTTCCCAACTGTAAATCTGTATCTGCTTAAGGTTGTATGTTTCCCCATCAGTTATGAATGCATAAGAAGGGACTTCCCTGACAGCCCAGTGTTTAAGAGTCCATGCTGCCAATAAAGCGGGTGTGGGTTCAGTCCCTGGTCAGGAACTAAGATCCCACATGCTGTGTGGCTGGGCCAGAAGATTTTAAAATGATAATAAAAGAATTTTTAAATGAATGCATAAGGAACATTTCATAGTTGTGAAGTATAGCTTTAAAATAGTAACGCAAAAATGTTAGCTTCTTTTATTTTTTGTTACATCTTTACAGATTACAGTACTGTGATGAGTCCGTTCCTGCAACTTTTAACCCACATACAGAGCTTCTTGGTCCTCAAAAGAAATCAGAACAAATCCGAAGAGACATTGGATTTTGGTGTCCAAGGCATCTTAAGACTTCTGGGGGACAAGGCTATAAGTTTCTGGGAATTGACCAATGTGCACCTCCATGCCCCAACATGTTTTTTAAAAGTGATGAGCTAGAGTTTGCAAAAAGTTTTATTGGAATAGTTTCAATATTTTGTCTCTGCGCAACCCTTTTCACATTCCTCACTTTTTTAATTGATGTTAGAAGATTCAGATACCCAGAGCGACCTATTATATATTACTCTGTCTGTTACAGCATTGTATCTCTTATGTACTTTATCGGATTCTTGCTAGGCAACAGCACAGCGTGCAACAAGGCAGACGAGAAACTGGAACTTGGGGACACGGTTGTTCTAGGCTCTCAGAATAAGGCTTGCACCATTGTGTTCATGTTTTTGTATTTTTTCACCATGGCTGGCACTGTGTGGTGGGTGATGCTTACCATTACTTGGTTCTTAGCTGCTGGCAGAAAATGGAGTTGTGAGGCCATTGAACAGAAAGCAGTGTGGTTTCATGCTGTTGCATGGGGAATACCAGGTTTTCTCACCATTATGCTTCTTGCCATGAACAAAGTTGAAGGAGACAACATCAGTGGCGTCTGCTTTGTCGGCCTTTATGACCTGGATGCTTCTCGCTACTTCGTCCTCTTGCCACTGTGCCTTTGTGTGTTTTTCGGGCTGTCTCTTCTCTTAGCTGGCATTATTTCCTTAAATCACGTTCGACAAGTTATACAACATGATGGCCGGAACCAAGAGAAACTGAAGAAGTTTATGATTCGAATTGGAGTCTTCAGTGGCCTGTATCTTGTGCCATTAGTAACTCTTCTGGGATGCTACGTCTACGAGCAAGTAAACAGGATTACCTGGGAGATAACTTGGGTCTCTGACCACTGTCATCAGTACCATATCCCATGTCCTTATCAGGTAAAAGCTATCATTTGTATTATTTCACTGTTTAATTTTAACATGGCATTCCCTGGAAATATCTTTGAATTCATCATGAAGCTAAAATTAGATTTCAGGTGAGAAAATCCAATAGAGGGAAATGTTCCCTAGGCATCAGTTGAAACGGGGTTGAAACGGGGATGAGTGTCTTTAAGAGTTGTTTCCTCAAGTTTTACCTTCAGTTACACTGATAGTAGAGTGCCTCCTTTAGCTGTTCTTTTAAAAATTAAGTTAGATTGCAAAGGTAGATGAATGGTAATGAAGAGTAGAGTCAGAAGAACAGGTTCTTATTATATGGAGAAGAAAAGTAGCTTTTGCTAAATTGGGAGTAGCTTTTAATTCTTTAGTTAGTTGAGAAAACCCTTACGTGGGCTTATAATAAGATGATATGTAATATATCATATTTTACTCATATATACTTTAAAAAAATTTTTATTTTTACTTTACAATACTGTATTGGTTATTTCACAATCTGTATGGAAATACAAAAAACCTCGAATAGCCAAACCAATCTTGAGAAAGAAGAATGGAACTGAAGGCATCAACCTGCCTGACTTCAGGCTCTACTACAAAGCCACAGTCATCAAGACAGTATGGTACTGGCAAGAAATTAACACGGAGAAATCGCTTGCATTCCTATACACTAACAATGAGAAAACAGAAATAGATATTAAGGAAAAATTCCATTCACCATTGCAATGAATAGACTAAAATATTTAGGAATATATTTACCTAAAGAAACAAAAGACCTATATATGGAAAACTATAAAACACTGATGAAATAAATCAAAGATGACACAAATAGATGGAGAATATACCATGTTCATGGATCGGAAGAATCAATATAGTGAAAATGAGTATATTACCAAAAGCAATCCATAGATTCAATGCAATCCCTATCAAGCTACCAATGGTATTTTTCACAGTGCTAGAAGAAATAATTTCACAATTTGTATGGAAATACAAAAAGCCCCAAATAGCCAAAGCAATCTTGAGAAAGAAGGATGGAACTGGAGCAATCAACCTGCCTGACTTCAGGCTCTACTACAAAGCCACAGTCATCAAGACAGTATGGTACTGGCACAAAGACAGAAATATAGATCAATGGAACAAAATAGAAAGCCCAGAGATAAATCCACACACATATGGATACCTTATCTTTGACAAAGGAGGCAAGAATATACAATGGAGAAAAGACAATCTCTTTAACAAGTGGTGCTGGGAAAACTGGTCAACCACTTGTAAAAGAATGAAACTAGAACACTTTCTAACACCATACACAAAAATAAACTCAAAATGGATTAAAGATATAAACATAAGACCAGAAACTATAAAACTCCTAGAGGAGAGAGAACATAGGCAAAACACTCACCTACATAAATCACAGCAGGGTCCTCTATGACCCATCTCCCACAGTAATGGAAATAAAAGCAAAAATAAACAAATGGGATCTAATTAAACTTAAAAGCTTCTGCACAACGAAGGAAACTCTAAGCAAGGTGAAAAGGCAGCCATCAGAATGGGAGAAAATAATAGCAAACGAAGCAACATACAAAGAGTTAATCTCAAAAATATACAAACAACACCTGCAGTTCAATTCCAGAAAAATAAACCACTGAATCAAAAAATGGGCCAAATAACTAAATAGACATTTCTCCAAAGAAGACATACAGATGGCTAACAAACACATGAAAAGATGCTCAACATCACTCATTATCAGAGAAATGCAAATCAAAACCGTAATGAGGTACCATCTCATGCAGGTCAGAATGGCTGCTATCCACAGGTCTACAACAAGAAATGCTGGAGAGGGTGTGGAGAAAAGGGAACCCTCTTACACTGTTTGTGGAAATGCAAGCTAGTACAGCCACCATGGAGAACTGTGTGGAGATTCCTTTAAAAAACTGGAAGTAGAACTGCCATATGACCCCGCAATCCCACTGCTGGGCATACACACTGAGGAAACCAGAATTGAAAGAGTCACGTGTACCCGTGTTCATCACAGCATTGTTTATAATAGCCAGGACATGGAAGCAACCTAGATGTTCATCAGCAGATGGATGGTTAAGAAAGCTGTGGTACAGATACACAATGGAATATTACTCAGCTATTAAAAAGAATACATTTGAATCAGTTCTAATGAGGTGGATGAAACTGCAGCCTATTATACAGAGTGAAGTAAGCAAGAAAGAAAAACACCAATACAGTATATTAACACATATGTATGGAATTTAGAAAGATGGCGATGATAACCCTATATGTGGGACAGCAAAGGAGACACAGATGTATAGAACAGTCTATTGGACTCTGTGGGAGAGGGCGAGGGTGGGATGATCTGAGAGAATAGCATTGAATCACATATATTATCATATGTGAAACAGAGCACCAGTCCAGGTTCAATGCATAAAACAGGGTGCTCTGGGCTGTTGCACTGGGATGACCCAGAGGGATGGGATGGGGAGGGAGGTGGGAGGGGCATTCAGGATGGGGAACACATGTACACCCATGGCTGATTCATGTCAATGTATGGCAGAAATCACTACAATATTGTAAAGTAAATAGCCTCCAATTAAAATAAATAAATTTCAAAATAAATAAAATAATAAAAGAGGGTGAAGTATCAGAGAGATAGTTTTTTGTTGGCCTATTAGAAAGCATGTTTTGAGAGGAGGAGGCTGCACAGCAAGGACCAGAGGGCAGTGTCTCGGTGCTGACAGTGGTTCCAGACAACAGCCAGCAGAAGTAAGGGACCACAGTCATAAAGCCGCTAGGAAATAAATCCTGCTGAGGACTGAACTTGAAAGGGAACCCCAAGCATCTGATGAGATCACAATCCTAGCAAGAACCTTGGTTTTGGCTTGCAAGACCCTGAGCAAAGTATTCAGCTCACATGTACTTAGACGCCCGACTCACAGAAACTCCGAGATAATAAATTTGTGGCAACTTGTTATGTGGTAGTAGAAAACAAATATGTCATCTTTCCTATCTCAGCTCATGTCATTTCTTTCAAGAAGCCTTTTCTAAACCCTGTAATGCCCCATTATTGTACTTGATTTTCTTAATAGCTCTTAATAGAATTTCAGTTCAGTTCAGTTCAGTCACTCAGTCGTGTCAGACTCTTTGCGACCCCATGAATCGCAGCACGCCAGGCCTCCCTGTCCATCACCATCTCCTGGAGTTCACTCAGACTCACGTCCATCGAGTCCGTGACGCCATCCAGCCATCTCATCCTCGGTCGTCCCCTTCTCCTCCTGCCCTCAATNTACCTGACTTCAGGCTCTACTACAAAGCCACAGTCATCAAGACAGTGTGGTACTGGCACAAAGACAGAAATATAGATCAATGGAACAAAATAGAAAGCCCAGAGATAAATCCACACACCTATGGACACCTTATCTTCGACAAAGGAGGCAAGAATATACAATGGAGTAAAGACAATCTCTTTAACAAGTGGTGCTGGGAAAACTGGTCAACCACTTGTAAAAGAATGAAACTAGATCACTTTCTAACACCACACACAAAAATAAACTCAAAGAATTGATGCTTTTGAACTGTGGTATTGGAGAAGACTCTTGAGAGTCCCTTGGACTGCAAGGAGATCCAACCAGTGCATTCTAAAGGAGATCAGTCCTGGGTGTTCATTGGAAGGACTGATGTTGAAGCTGAAACTCCAATACTTTGGCCACCTGATGTGAAGATCTGACTCATTTGAAAAGACCCTGATGCTGGGAAAGATTAGGGGCAGGAGGAGAAGGGGACAACAGAGGATGACAAGGTTGGATGGCATCACCAACACGATGGACATGGGGTTGGGTGAACTCCGGGAGTTGGTGATGGACAGGGAGACCTGGCGTGCTGCAGTCCATGGGGCTGCAAAGAATCGGTCACAACTGAGCGACTGAACTGAACTGATATCAAACATAGGTCTTCATTGGAAGAACTGGGTTTTAGACCCAAGTTCATTTGACTCCAAAAAATACCACCTTCTGAGTCTCTGAACCAACTCCTGAAATGTAAAGATGTGTAAGACCATCTCTGTCTTCCTAAGCTCTATATTGTCATTGCTTGTTGAGAGTTCTTCCCTAGCAAACTAGAAGCTCCTAAAGATTACAGTCCCAGCCATTCAACACAGGGCTGGCATATAGTAGTTTCTCAATAAACATGAGTTGTTGGAACAAATGATGAGGTAGCCAGAGATATCAACACCCAACTTCTCTTCTGGCCTGAGCACTCAGAATTTAAGTACCCAACTTGACTCAGATCTAATCAACACCAAGGGATGCTCAGCTCTGCATATCTGGGACAGGTGGACCCCAGTCCCTAAGGATGCTGGCACAGTCTTATCTCTTCCTGGCCCTCAGGAGAGGGAGAAAAACCAAGGGGTGGTGGGCAAAAGACTATCACTAAGGCTGGATTGACAGTGGGGCAGAGGGAGCCTCAGGTGACCTCTGCCAGCTTGTCCTGAGGCTCACATGAGTCAGGGAATCAGAAAGATAAAAGTCTTTGGGAGAACAAAGGAAAATAAAACTAAATAAAAATGAAGATGTGCTGCCATTAGTGTTGGTTGGTCTCGATCCTAATTCCTTCACATCTAGTGCCTGGTAGCCACTAAAGGATCTTTAATAAACAGTGGTTAAATCAGTGGGTGGATAGATGGATGGACGGATGACTAAATGAATGACAACTGAAAAGAACACTGGCCAGGGATGAAGAGACCTAAGTTCTAATTCCTGTTCTGCCAAAACCCTTCTAACAAGGGATTTAGTCCCTTAGACTCCATGTCTTCATCTCTAAACCCTGACTCAGAACACCTCTGTTGCGCGAGCCTGAGCACCACAGCTTCCTTTCTATGTGATTCTGGAGAGCTTGGAAACCCCTTTATGATATAATCTAGCAGGATTAAGACAGCAACCTCAGGCATGCCAAGAGCTCCCATCACAACCCCATGCCCAGGATGAGATCAGTTGGCACCCTTCCTCACCCTGACCCCTGACACGACAGCGTCTACACTGGTTCTTGTAGGCAATGCAGAGGGCATCATTTCTCACTGAATCCCATTTGGCTAAGAGAGATTTTCAGTGGGACTCTGGGGCTCAGATTGAACTGGCATGCAGAAAAGAACACTCCGGAACAAGTACACACGGTGGGCCTCCCGACATGAAGTCCTGCTTGTCCCGCTGGCTCTAATCCCAGGTCTAGGTCCTTCCTTCCTTCTTTCAGTAAGTGTTTATGGAGTACCTATGCATCAGACACTGTACTAAAGACTAGCAATTCGTGGTGAATGAAAGAAACCCATCCTCCGTTCTCTCGATGCCAGTAATCTCCCACAGGATCCAGACAAAGTTCAAACAACCACAGCAGTCCTCAAGTGCCATGAGGGAAAGTGCGGTGAGCGCTGAGGGCATATAGCAGGTCTCCAGGCTAGTCCAGGGAGTCAGGACAGGCTTCCCCGAAGAAATGGGATCTGAACTGAGATCCAAGGGATTAGCGGGAATCGGACAGGTTCAGAGAAGAGACCTCCATTTACAAGAGCAGGAACGCACAGCACCTGTTTTCCTGGAGTCTGCAGCCCACGGGCTGCTTTTCCTCACTTTTGGGAGCTCTTATTCCAGTTTCATCTGTCAATTTCTCTAAGTCTTTATCACACTTTATCAAAATGTGTATCAGTGTGAGAAAGCGAAACGTGCCTGAAAGTGCGCGGAGTGAAGGAAGGTGAGCTTGGACTTGCTTCTCGTAAATCACGACTATTTCAAATACTGCCTTACACGTTTTTCATTAAAGCGTAACATTTTCATTTCCAGCATACAGCTGGAAAGAATGCATTCTTTGAGATGACAGGTCTATACATTTTTAGTCCAAGTCAGTTTGGGATTAAGAAGTGTGGATTCTGCCTATAAATGCTCTTTTATAGTTTAATTCTTAGTACTGGGAAGAGCCTTTTAGGTATATTGTTCAAATAGAAAAGTAATGTTCATTTCTATGGTAATTGTTAAGAGTTGCTTGTGAATTTAGGGAAATGTTTGATTCATGTAAAATATAGGCTATTAAGTTTCAATTAGCCCTACATTATAATACTGTCTAAAACTCATTTTATATGAGTTTGATTATAAAATGTTTTTATTTTGTGAACGTGAAAGGATATTGACATTACCTTTAATGAATTTTTCCAAATGATCACAAGTGATCCAAACACAGGTAAGTATTGAATTAGCCAAAATATTGACAGATGACTACTTTAAAGTCTCAAGGCTGTCTTACTTCATCCTCCCAAACTAGACCAAATGTACCTCCAACGTACTAGATTATGTATTATTAGACAAATGCCCTTATTGTCCCCTAGATTTGTAAACTCCTCAGAGGTGAAGCTGAGGTCACGCTCATCTTTGTGCTCCCAGCCTCTTACACAGGGTCTAATCCATGGGGGAGAAGCAACAAAAGGTTTGCTAAACTAAGCGCAGGAATCCTGTCTTATTCCCCATGAGATACCATGCTTAGCCAGTACAGAGGTGATGCTTGATGAAGTTTCTGAAGTTAGCAAAAATTGATTTTGAAAATAAATTATTTGTACTTTGAGGTGTTAAGAGTATACATAAAGAGTTAATTATTTTCTGATAAAAGTGGTTACCGATTAGGAGTAAAACTCACGGAAAGAGAAATAGCAGTCGTAAGGACATCCGGCATCACGTCTGTGCTTTGGTGCATCAGCTTTTGTTGTTTTACCTAGGGTCACCCCAAAGAGCGATGTCCCCGAAAGTGGCCCAGTGCAGAGCAACAGCGTGCAGGCGTCCAGTTCTCCAGAGCCAGGCAGCCTCAAAGGCTCAACATCACTGCTTGTGCACTCGGCTTCAGGAGCTGGGAAAGAGCAGGGCGCTGGCGGTCAGTCAGACACTTGAAAGCCAGGCCATCGGGTTCCTGAGAAGGGGATTCCTGCCACACTGGAGGTGACAGTACACTGTCTACGAGAATCACTGTTACACTCTGCTTTTGCACTTACAGCTGCATCGCCTCTTGTTACACCGAAAACAATAGATTCTGAGAATGTGATTCATCTCACACGGAGGTTAATGGCAGCAATATACCCACCCCCCAAACGGGAATGTGCAGGTTAATAATATTTTTCAAGTTGTGTGGGAGGAGAGACTGTTAGAGGAATCTTCATTTTCTATTTATGAAGATTCTTCCGTGTCAGAAGTGTTTTAAATTGTACTATGCTGTTTCACTTTTCTAGTATAAAGTCAAGATTTTTCTTTGCTGAAGTATTTAAAACTTAACTGTATATCATTTTTATATATTTGAAAATGAATTTTTATGTTTTGAACTTTTTTTAGAAATCTTAAGTCTATTCAGATATTTTTATTATGTTATTCCAATAGCTGGTTTTAGCACTATTGTGGTAGCTTTTACATTGAATTTCTAAGAAAATAAGTATTCTTTTGTAGTATGAAAAGTAATTGATACACTGAAATTCATTTATAGTGGAAATTCAACTTAAAAAACCTATTTACCTTATCATCTTCAATGTGTGAATTTTATGAAGTCTAGTTGTTTTAGGAATTTCACAGATCTATTATGCAACTGAAATAAGGTGCTTACTGAGTGTCCAATGTTGATAATATTATGCTGCTGACTGATCCTTCTGATTTTTTAAAATGAAATGTTCTGAAGGATTAGTAGATGAATTGTTACTCTTTTATAAATTAAGCCAAGTGCAAGATAAATTGTTACTGTTTTATAAATTAAGCCAAGTGCAATTGATTTCCTTTTTTAATATATCATGACTACCCAAGATTGTGTTTGTATGACCATTTACAGTTGCTTATACATTTAACTTAGGTTTTTTTTAACATTTCGAATACTACAGACTTTTTGCATTTTTGCAGTATCTTTCTCAGACATAATGTAGAATTCATCTGTGCAGCTAAATAGAATTTTGCTGAATATTCAAACATGTGCTAGCAGTATTAGTGCCAAACAAATGGAAAAAAACTATAGTCCTGATAAACAGAATAAAATGTATTTCATGTAACATACTTTGAAATTTTAAAGAATTTTTTCAGTGAATATCTTTCCCTGAATGAAACTTTGTTATACTTTTGGCTTTTTTCTCTTATTTAACATTCTGTTAAAGCATAAAAAGAAAATCTTCATGTACTGTATGAAAAATGTAAATATTGACTTTTCCACATTTTTTAACTTTGTATACAAAAATTTTATGTGATCTTTTCAGTAATAAAATGTTCTCTGCATATGAGATTATAGAGTAATCTATGGTTATGCACAGTGTTCCTGGCCCAAGAAGTGGTATCGTTTTTCAGATTGGTGGTTCCATGACTAATAAGCCAGAATAGGCTCTTTTTTACCTGGAGAATCATAAGACAGTCAAGCCTTGTGTTGTTTCTCCTTTGTCATAGTTTCTTCTCAAAGTATATTTCCTGTTCAGTCGCTGAGTCACATCCCACTCTTTGCATCCCCTTCTTTGGCAACCCCCTGCAGCATGCCCGGCCTCCCTGTCCTCCACCGTCTCCTGGAGTTTGCTGAAGTTCATATCTGCTGAGTTGGTGATGTATAGTATAATTATCGGAGAAGGCAATGGCAACCCATTCCAGTACTCTTGCCTAGAAACTCCCATGGACGGAGGAGCCTGGTAGGCTGCAGGCCAGGGGTCGCTAAGAGTTGGACACGACTGAGCGACTTCACTTTCACTTTTCGCTTTCGTGCATTGGAGAAGGAAATGGCAACCCACTCCAGTGTTCTTGCCTGGAGAATCCCAGGGACGGGGGAGCCTGGTGGGCTGCCATCTATGGGGTCACACAGAGTCGGACACGACTGAAACGACTTAGCAGCAGCAGCAGTATAATTATAGAACTGTTTTTGTCATAACTTTTTAAAGCCAACTGTAGACCTGGGATATAGGATAAAACCAAGGGAACTCAGGACCCTGCTTTCACTCCTGACAATGAGAAATAAAACAAGATCATCCTGAAAACATTAGAAAAACCTAATAAGATCATGTGAAATTGCCAGGTTAAGATTTGGGAGAAGAGAAATTCATACTGCCAAGCCCAACATTTGGAGCTTCTTTTGCCTAGGAAGCATTTGACAATTCAGAAAACCTGGCTGAGACATTGAATGGTGCCGTTATCAGCCTCAAACTCTGGAGGACAAGGACAAGGAGAACAGAGTAAGAATTGTGACCTCAAAGGGATGCATCCTAGGGTAGGTGAACTATAAGGAAAGCAACTCTGCTTTGTTATCTGGGTGGACTAGAAAAGTCTCTAACCCTGGAATTAGAATAAGGTGGTTTTAGGTAACTGTGACCATCAGGCACCAGGCAGAAGCAAATGAAAATTTTCTCTGGAGGAAGAAAATGTCATTTTACCTACTCTGTGGATACTTTTTCAAATACAATGTCCATCATATACTCAGACATACTCAGATATGCAAAAACAATACATGAACAAGAATTGGTACAAGCATCAGACAAGAGAAAAATATTGAGAGATACTCCTAAATTGCCAGGCATAGGTTCATTAAACTAGTATAATTTAAAAAGAAAAGAAAACAATAGTGAGATACCACTGCACACCTATTAGAATGGTTAAAATCCAAGAAATTGACAACATCAGTTCCTGCTGAGGATGCTCCCATTTGTTGCTGATGGTTTGCAAAATGGTGTAGGCACTTTAAAAACATTTGGACAGTTTCTCATACAGCTAAATGTGGTCTTACCATATGATCCAGCAATCACACTCCTAGGTGTTTAACTGACTTATAAAGATACACTACCCTTGACATGCAGTATAAAACCCTCCACTCCTTCAGTCTCATCAGCACATAGTGACTTCCTCCCTTGACACACACTACCTCCACCAGGTGAAAGTCGGTATCAGCAGTGATAAGTCATAGTGAGAGTACGTACCCTTCCTATGATGTGCTGAAAACGGCACTTGACCTCTGTGATCTTCCTCCCCCAAATCTCTAACTTCACTCTAGTCATGACTTCTCCAGTCACACAAATCTAGGCAGATGGGAGTTTTTACAAAATACCGGACCAGTAGTACTCCTCAAAACTCTCAAGTTCGTCAAAAACAGGCTGAAAAACAGTCACGCACAGGAGGAGCTAAGGAGCCATGATGTAATGTAGTATCCTAGAAAAGAAAAGCTACATCAGATAAAAACTAACAAATTCCGAATAAGGCATGGGCTCTAGTCATTCAGTTCAGTGGAATGCTCATTAATTACATGTGCAGTAAGTTCCTCCCCTCTGCTGGCTCTATGTCAACGGCATTCCTTTTCATCAGTTGCTGGACATTGTCGATGGATGCTCCGATTTTCTTGTTTTTCCTCTCCTTTTGTTCATGTCTGAGTTTTTGTTCTCTAAGAAACATTTGAAATGTTTCTCTAAGAAAACATTTTGAGCTTATCTTCTAAATTCCTGTTGAATTTTTATTTTGGCTATCATTTTTTAGTTTCGCAGAGCATTTTGTAGTACCTTCCTGTTTTCATGACTTTGAAATTATGTATGCCATTTTTGAAATTATGTATGCAGTCTTCCTACATTGGAAGATACATAATTTGCTTTTTAAAGGTCATAGAAAACATATTAATGTTGAATTTTTATTTTGTAACAGATGACTTATTAAAGTCCTTTAGGCCCTAATAATTTTGTAGTTGATTTTTCCTGGATTTTCTAGATAAGGGAGCTTTTCGTCACAAATAATGATAATTTCATTTCTCACCTTTTAGCTAACTTGATCTTGAAGCCAGTAATCATTAATAGTGAATAGTAGCAGGTATTCTTGTTTATTTTAATGAAAATGCCTATAGATAACAATGTTGGCATTTGATATAAGGTAGGTATTTTTAACAATAAAAAAATCCTGTTCCATTTGACAATTTTTTTTTAATTGGCAGTAGGTGTTGAATTTTATCAAATGCCTTTTGCTACCAGTGTTGGTCAAGGGGGGCTAACTGCTGTCACAAACAATCCTCAAAATTTTAGTAGCTCATACATAGAAAATAGGTAACTTAATAAGGACCTGCTTACAGCACAGGGAACTCTTACTCAATACTCTCAATACTCTGTAATGGCCTGTGTGGGAAAAGAATCTAAAAAGTGAGTGCTGAGTCACTTCAGTCGTGTGATCTTCCTCCTGTGACTTTCCTTCCTTCCTGTGACTTTTTGTGACCCTATGGACTGTAGCCCACCAGGCTCCTCTGTCCGTGGGGAGTGGATATATGTATAAATGATCCACTTGGCTGTACACCTGAAACCAACACAACACTGTAAATCAACTATACTCCAATGATTTTTCTTTAAAGTTTAGTATTCTAAAATCTGCTTCCACGCTTCCCTGGTGGCTCAGATGGCAAAGTGTCTGCCTGCAATGCGGGAGACCAAGGTTTGACTTCTGGGCTGGGAAGATCCCCTGGAGAAGGAGGTGGCAACCCACTCCAGTATTCTTGCCTGGAGAATCCCATGAATAGAGGAGCCTGGTAGGCTACAGTCCATGGGGTCACAAAGAGCTGGACAAGACCGAGCGACTTCATTACTTCATCGCCACTCAGGACAAATGCAGATGTTCTTGAGGTAGCCTGCCAAGTGAGTCCTCAAGCACCCATCACTTCTGTCTGGTGACTCTGCTGTCTGTCAGGGCTTCAGATTCTCCTCCAGATCTCTGCACCCCGCCAGTAGGTGGAGGCGGAGAGAGAAAGACCAACCACCTGCACACAGGGAAATACGGCTTGAGCGGGGGATTGGCTTGCTTCACTTTGAGCTACATTCCNTTTTACATATGGTAACGTGTATGTTTCAATACTAGTCTCTCAAATCATCCTACCCTCTCCTTCTCCCGCTGAGTCCAAAAGTCTTTCCTTTTCGTCTGTGTCTCCCTTAAACAGGGCAGTGATGACACAAGATTTGGCTTAGTGTCAGGCTCAGAGTAGAAAACCAGCAAGTGGAAAGGATTCTTTCTTCCTTTGTCCGTGAACGTGGAAGGGTTGTAACTGAGCATGTATCGAATAAGGAATGTCAGACGCCATAGTGGTCACTGGATAGTAATCCACTGTCCAGTACACAAAGTTCCTGAAAAATACTCTTCCAGTCACTGTTAACATGCCTTCTGTGGCAGACAACTCAGTTGCATCAAATAACGAATGAGCACACTCGGATAAAATACGTGCTGAGGTTGGGGAGGGGTTAGAGTTATTAATCTCTGAAAAATAGGGGAAGATTACTTTCCCATCAGAGCTTTTGTGACAGGTTAGTCCACAAACCTCTTACAATGATACTTAACCTATAATAAGTAAACAACTGGTGAAAGTGTCATTATTATGCATGATGTTATTACTGTTGTTTTCTATTTGGTGCCTAAGAGCTCCAGTTTCAGTGTAAATAAACCTCCCCCATATTTTAGACCTGTCTCTTATACACATCTTAAGGGTTGTAACTGAGCGTGTATCGAATAAGGAATGTCAGACGCCACAGTGGTCACTGGATAGTAATCCACTGTCCAGTACACGAAGTTTCTGAAAAATACTCTTCCAGTCACTGTTAAAATGCCTTCTGTGGCAGACAACTCAGTTGCATCAAATAATGAATGAGCACACTCGGATAAAATACGTGCTGAGGTTGGGGAGGGGTTAGAGTTATTAATCTCTGAAAATAGGGGAAGATTACTTTCCCATCAGAGCTTTTGTGACAGGTTAGTCCCCAAACCTCTTACCATGGTACTTAACCTATAATAAGTAAACAACTGGTGAAAGTGTCATTATTATGCATAATGTTATTACTGTTGTTTTCTATTTGGTGCCTGAGAGCTCCAGTTTCAGTGTAAATAAACCTCCCCCATATTTTAGACGATCTGCAAAAGCAGACACTTCTAAATATGCTATAGCCTCAGAAGAAAATCAGACAGTCAAGGACACGAAAACCATTGTTTTGCCTTTCTGAATGAATTTGTTTTTTCCTCCTTAACTGATTCTGCAGATTGGAAAGCTGAANCAGTTTCAGTGTAAATAAACCTCCCCCATATTTTAGACGATCTGCAAAAGCAGACACTTCTAAATATGCTATAGCCTCAGAAGAAAATCAGACAGTCAAGGACACGAAAACCATTGTTTTGCCTTTCTGAATGAATTTGTTTTTTCCTCCTTAACTGATTCTGCAGATTGGAAAGCTGAAGCTTACAAAAACAGGATTTTTAAAAGGAGGAAATGATTTTTTGCTGTCCATAAACATGCTTTCCAGCCTCCCAAGTAAGTTCTGGATGTAGGAATGTATTGGTTAGTTATTGCTGCATAACAAACGCAAAATCCTGATGACCCATTACAGTGAGCTTTTATGTTCTCAGGTCTATCAGTCCACTAGGGGTCAACTTGTTTAGACTAGGCTTGTCTGTGGTGGTTCTGCTGTATATATCTCTCATCCTCCTTTAATCAGAGTGAAAGCTGAGAAAAGTTCTCTTGGTAATGGCAGAGGCAAAGAAGGCAAGTGGGGAAATAGAGGGTTTATGAAGTCCCAGGCTTGGAAATAGCACATCATTATGTCTGCCTCATTATATTGGCCAAAGCAAGTTACATGGCTGAGTTCAAAGTCAAATAAAGCAGGAAGGTTGGGGATGGGAGGCAGAGGAGGGGTGTGCCCTGCATTTGTGAAAAGAATTCCAGAGTCACTCACAACAAGCATGAATATCAAGAGTGGCAAAAAACCTTGGGGCCAGTAAAGCAATTTACTCAGGGCAGAATGTGGGAGCCCAAGGAATTTAGGGGATTATAGAGCAAGGGGAATTGTTGCCTGGCCACCAAGGACCCAGCACAGGCCAGGCATCCTGGCTGCGTAGATGTCCAGGGGCTGAGCCAGGGACACACTCATAAAGTCCATACACCCTCAGGGAACACTGAGAAAGCAGACCAGTGGAGCATGGGGGTGCTGGTGGACCAGAAATTTCTTTATATATATATAGAGAGAGACCATTTTTAAAGTCTTTATTGAATTTGTGATAGCATTGCTTCTGTCTTATTTTGGTTTTTTGGCCATGAGGCATGTGGGATCTTAGTTCCCCAACCAGGGATGGAACCTACACCCCGGCATTGGAAGGTGAAGTCTCAACCATCGGACTGCCAGGGAAGTGCCCCCTCACCATTGGGAAAAAATTTCATAACTGAGAAGCAGGGGAAGAAGTAAGAGGATCCCATGATTCTGGAGGGGAGAGCGACCACCAATAAAAAGAGAAGCATCTGGATGGAGGCCCATGAGGTCCAAATTTCCACCTGGCAATATCAGATTGACAAATGTAAGGGCCAGTGGAAATTAGCTCACCTTTCCCACTTTGGGGAAATGAGAAGGATGGGGGTAGACCAAATTTTGGCCTGTCTACATCCTAAGTTGGGGCTTCCCCAGTAGCTCAGTCGGTAAAGAATCTGCCTGCAGTGCTGGAGACCCAGGTTTGATTCCTGGGTCGGGAAGATCCCCTGGAAAAAGAAATGGCAACCCACTCCAGTATTCTTGCCTGGAAAATCCTATGGACAGAGGAACCTGGCGGGTTTCAGTCCATGAGGTCGCAAGAGTCAGACACGACTTAGCGACTAAATCACCACCACATCCTAAATCGATCACATTTAAATCTGAAAATCAGTGAGTTATTTGAATGTACAAGATTAACTTTCCTGCCTCTGGCAGAAATGAGGACTCGCGAGCTAAGGACAGTTCCCAGGAAATAATGAAAGTGACATCTAAGCATGGTTTATAGATGGTTGTGACTATAAACTTGAAACCTCAGCTTAATATGTGTCTACTTCTGTACATTGTAGTCTCTTTCTCTCTCTCTCTCTCTCTTTTTTTTTTTGCTGGACTTTGTCTTACTTTTCATCAGAAGATCAATTACATCGCTAATGAAAATCTTTCAAAGGCTTGTGTCAAAGCCCCGTGCAAAGAACAGGAGAGACACCCTTATGGAAATTGGAGCGTGGCTCAGACCAGCTGGCTTCCCGAGCCCCTCCTCTGCCCTGAACACTCACAAATACTGACAGATGCTTTTCTGCATCCGCTAATGCAGAGGGAGTCTGGTTGTCTAGCGTTCTCCAGGGGAAGTTTTAACTTGTGGCTGAGTGCATTGATTACGTTTCTTTTCCTTTTCATTATGTGTTTCTGGGAGCGGGTGGAGGGTGGGAGAGTAGCCCAGATTGGAGCCAGGCTGTCCTCACTTGACTTACCAGTATTTGGAAGGCATTTAAGATTTTTTTCCCTTTTCTATTGGAATGAGAGTGAAATCCAAAATTCCTAGCTGTCTCTAAATACCAACTGACTAAGCTTAAAGACTCCCAAAATAAACAGCTTAGCATTCCGGAAAGTTACCCGAGACCTGGGGGTTTGGGGAATAAAGCACGTACCTCTTGCCCTACTCGCTCAAATTCTGTTCTATCAGCCCCTGCACTGCCAAGGAAGCGGACGTGTGTTTGTTTTGTAGCCATTCGATAGGGACGAGGATCGAATATTTTGGCTTGTGACACTGGGGCCCCAAAATAGAATGTGATGTTGGCAATAAGATGAAATCCAAATTCAGCTAGGCTAGTCCCCACCCCTCCTTTCTACAGTACCTGCCCCATACCTATCTACCCTTAGGGGTAAAGTCAAGTCCCAAAGTCCCCCCATGCTTCCTCCCACAACACACTAGCCTACCCTCATGACTCCTAGCTCTTTCCTTCTAAAAAATAATTTCATTTATTTACTTATTTTTGTCTGTACTGGATCTTCATTGCCATGCAGGCGTCTCTCTGGTTGCGGCGAGCAGGGGCTTTTCTCCATTGCAGAGCCTGGACTCTCCACTGCGGTGGCCTCTCTCCTTGTGGAGCGTGGGCTTCAGTAATTGTGGTGCGTAGGCTCAGGAGCTTCAGTTCCCAGGCTCCAGAGCACAGGCTCAGGAGCTGAGGCACTCGGGCTTAGCTGCTCCGCAGCACCTGGAACCTTCCCAGATCAGGTACCAAAACCATGTCTCCTGCACTGGCAGGCAGATTCTTTACTACTGAGCCATGAGGGAAGCCCCCTCCTAGCCCTTCAGTAGGGTCCATTTTAGGGTCAGTGACACTTGACATTCCCTGCTCTGAACAGACATTACTAATAGATCAGAGCACATGTTCCCGCAGCTCTCAAATGCAGCCTCACCATTCTCTGCTCCAAGCAGCCAGAACTGATCAACAAAAACTGGCACTTAAGGTGAAACAGCTTTGTAGTACCAGATGTAGATTCTATTTTGAACCTCTAGGCACTCAGAATGAAAATAATTATAATAATAGCTACTGTTTATTGAGCAAGCCCTATGTGAGATGTTTTTCAAACGTCATCTCATTTATGCCTTTCTGCAACGTTGTAAATTAAGCATCGTGTTCCCCCATTTCACAGATAAGAAAACTCAAGGAGGTCAAGTAATTTGCAGAAGGTCACACAGCTGGGAAGTGGGGGAAATGGAGTGACAGTCTAGTTCTAAGTGGAGGGCATCGGGGTCTTGATTTCTCCAACAATCTACCGCGTCCTACAGCTGGTTTGTCCCTAATGTCCTGTGCTGTTTCACACTCTGAGTTCCTCATTTACATAACTCCTTTTTCCTGGAATGCCCTCACCCTTTTCAACGGGTAGAAACCTTCTTATCACCAAAGAACCAGCCACATAGGCATTCCGTCCTTTAGAAAACCTTTCTTGGTCCAGATAAACTAACCCTATCCTTTTGCCCCACTGCCTCCGTCAATGTCCTAACATCTAGTGGATTCTGACTATTCAAATTCCTCTTGAAAGCCAAGTCTCAGCATTATTTATTCTTCTATGTCAGATTCATACTGAATGAATGGATGGATGGATGGGTTAATGAATGCAATTCTCTTCAAACATGAAGACATAACTACCTGATGCTATCCAATGAAGCACATTCAGAGCAGAGATCCAGACCCCTAAAACTGGCACTTAAGGTGAAACAGCTTTGTAGTACCAGATGTAGATTCTATTTTGAACCTCTAGGCACTCAGAATGAAAATAATTATAATAATAGCTACTGTTTATTGAGCAAGCCCTATGTGAGATGTTTTTCAAACGTCATCTCATTTATGCCTTTCTGCAACGTTGTAAATTAAGCATCGTGTTCCCCCATTTCACAGATAAGAAAACTCAAGGAGGTCAAGTAATTTGCAGAAGGTCACACAGCTGGGAAGTGGGGGAAATGGAGTGACAGTCTAGTTCTAAGTGGAGGGCATCGGGGTCTTGATTTCTCCAACAATCTACCGCGTCCTACAGCTGGTTTGTCCCTAATGTCCTGTGCTGTTTCACACTCTGAGTTCCTCATTTACATAACTCCTTTTTCCTGGAATGCCCTCACCCTTTTCAACGGGTAGAAACCTTCTTATCACCAAAGAACCAGCCACATAGGCATTCCGTCCTTTAGAAAACCTTTCTTGGTCCAGATAAACTAACCCTATCCTTTTGCCCCACTGCCTCCGTCAATGTCCTAACATCTAGTGGATTCTGACTATTCAAATTCCTCTTGAAAGCCAAGTCTCAGCATTATTTATTCTTCTATGTCAGATTCATACTGAATGAATGGATGGATGGATGGGTTAATGAATGCAATTCTCTTCAAACATGAAGACATAACTACCTGATGCTATCCAATGAAGCACATTCAGAGCAGAGATCCAGACCCCCTGAGTGAAGGTCTCAGCTAGGACACACAGGGCCAGGTGTCAGATTCAAAAGGCTGGGCCAGAGGAATGATGGATGGGTACGGCAGCCTTCTCACTGGTCCCCACCTCTGTCTACCGCCGCCCTCCATCCCTCCCCAGCTCTCTTCCACACTGTCCTAGGGTTACCTTTCTCAGAAAAATATCTGGTCATATGCTACTCTCCCTCCACAAAAAAAAAAAAAAAAAAAAAAACTTGACAGTTGCCTTCAGGGAGAAAAATGCCCAAACTTTTTAGCACGGCACACAGGCTCTCCACCACTCAAGCCCAGGCATCCTCTCTAAAGCCTTCTCCAGCTTCTGTCCAGTCCACGCCTGATATCCCAGTAGCCTTGAATCTCATGAGGAGCCAGTCGATTTCCTCTGTGTGGATGCTTACTTATGTTCCTCTCCCTTCCTGTGATGATCACTCCTTCCCTTTATCCTGGGGAGCTATTTCTCATCTCGATGACTCTGCCCAGTCATAACCCTCTCCTGGCTCCCAGACCAGGTTAGGAATTCGCTGTGTGCCCATAGCCCCTACCTCAGCCATGACACTTACCTGTACACCCACGAGGCACAGACCATGTTTGATGAAGGGAGATACAGTGTCCGAAGGGACTGGATTCAGAATGAAGGTCTGTATTGAGGAGTAGATTAAGGTCAATGGTTCAGAACAGAGACCAGGATGGCAATTTGGGTTGGAACTTGGTTTCTATGCATTGCCAGCATGTATTACAGGGGGCTAGCAAGTACAGTGGGAAAGATTGAGGGCAGAAGGAGAAGGGGACGACAGAGGATGGGATGGTTGAATGGCATCGCCGACTCAATGGACATGAGTTTGAGTAAACTCTGGGAGCTGGCAGTGGACAAGGAGGCCTGGCGTGCTGCAGTCCATGGGGTTGCAAAGAGTGGGACAAGACTGAGCAACTGAACTGAACTGAGCATGTGTGGTGGACAGCACAGCTTAATCCTCTGACCACTCTGGGCAGGAAGGAGGATTGCAGCCTGCAGCATCGTTTGAAAAGAACAGTCTAAAAGCCTCTCTCTACCAATGGGCGTCCCCCCGGACCCTGAGTCTCTGGTCTGATGAGATGTGCACTGACTCTCTCTTTCTGTGCCGCTCTGATAATGATACTGAACTTGAACTAACAAGCCTTGACTTTCCATCTCCTATTATCATGCTTGGTACAGTTGGCTGGGCTGGGTCCACCACTTTTTAGCTTCAGGGACCCAATCGCTTTCCTTCTTCTATTTTCAACTCACTATAGAAACAATAGGATTTCCCTGGTGGCTCGGACGGTAAAGTGTCTGCCTACAGTGTGGGAAACCTGGGTTCCATCCCTGGGTCAGGAAGATCCTCTGGAGAAGGAAATGGCAACCCACTCTAATACTGTTGCCTGGAAAATCCCATGGACTGAGGAGCCTGTTAGCCTACAGTCTACGGGGTCGCAAAGGGTTCTACACGACTGAGCGACTTCCCTTTCACTATAGAAACAATACCATCAGATAGTTACACCTTCGGGGATGTGTATACAAGCCAAGTTCCATGCTTTACTTGCATCATCACAGTGGACCCTCCCAGTGTTTTTCTGGTGCCCAGAGAAGTCAAAAAATGTGTCTGGTGACACACAGCTACTTGGTTTACTGACCAACATTCCAAGCTGGTTTTCTCTGGCTCCAAAGTACTGAGAAATTCCTACCTTTGTTCTTAGAAAACTTCTCCTCTAGAGACACAACCTTCTCCCTGCGAGGGACTATGAACTGCCAGCGGACAAAGAAAAAGCCACCTTTAATACATTCGCTCTACCCCGGTCTTTTTCCTTTCTCAATAAATCCATTTAAGAGTAAAGTGTTTGATGGACAGTTTAATAGAGCTCTCCTTAAACCTGGCCACATTAATGATTTCGGGCTGGCTAAATGTCAACTTCCGTAGCTCGATAGCCATTTTCCTTCCTTAACAATCAGCGTTTCACTCGGGCTTTTCTATTTGGTGGACAGGGTACAGTGCTTTAATGGGTCATCTCCAAGTCAGTGGACCTGGGATTTAAGCTGGACTCACTGTGTGACCTTGAGTGAGTCACTTAACCTCTTTGAACCTTAATGGCTCTAAAATGATGACAGTCATGTCCAAGTCCTGCCTACATATTATGAAGAAGCCTTTCATCACGTCTGTAATGATCATTGAGCTCCTTAGACAAGAGACCGAGACACATTAGTAAATGTTTAGCCCCACTGTGTTCTTAAGTGTGAAAGTGCGACATTTCTTCGTATCATTTTGCTACCTACTGGCACTCAGGCCCTGTGGACAAGTTCTGCCACTAAACTTGCAATGATCCACAATTTCCAGGAAACTGGAAGCCTTTCAATGCCATTCTTGTCTTTTTTGAGCTAATGTTAATTAAATGATCTCCTATAAGAAAAGGAAAAAAGAAGCTTTATCCTGATTCTTTCATATACTAAATGCCATAGACACTCAGCCCCCACGTTACCAGATAGAGATATTGAGCCTCAGAGATGTTAAGTAACATTCCCATAGTCACACAGCAAGCAAGTGGTACAACTGGACAATATGGCCTCCAAATCGATAGAGGCCAGGTCCAGGGGAGGGCAGGGCAGAGTGAGCTGGGAGCTTCTCAGCAACAGGGCAGCTTTACTCTCTGGTTACAGAGTGAGTTGAGATGTTTAAAGCCTTGGAATCTATGTTCAAAGCCGTAAGCAACAATCACTTTTATTTTCTAAAATCTTTTCTTACTTTTAAATGCCCTGACTCTGGCCCACTTCCAAAGCCTTGGGTTATATGTTTAGATAATAAAAATTGTCATTCCAGGTCCTGCTTGTGTGAAATTGCTGCTGCAGTTCAGCACAATGTCCTGTGGGGAAAACAGAGCAGAAAGCTTGGCACAGGAATGGCAGTCTTTATTAGATAATATCCCGAGACGGCAGACATATCTTTCAATACGGAGACTCCTCACCTATTTGGGAATTCAGATAAACTGACCATCTCACCCGTTCAGAACCTGCTCTGGACCACACAGTGACACAAACTCCAAAGACACAGGTTCAGCAAGCACTTACAGGCTCCATCTCACTTAAACCTCACGACCAGCCCTTTGTTGCCGAGGAGGAAACAGAAGCTCAGAGAACCTGAGTGACTTGATGAAGGCCACACAACCAGCAAGCAGCGGTGGTGGTGTGGGTACCACAGCAGCATGTGCTTAATCACGGTTAGATGGAAAATGCAACAGTCACAGCTTCACGACCCAAAGTGATAACTACCAGCTTGGGAGTTCTGTTCCAAGGCAAGTACCACCTTCTCTTGCTTGGTTTATTTACGCCAAATTGACAGTAGAGATCTAACCTTCACTGCCTGGTGGACACAGCAATGCAGAAGCCCCGAGGAGGCTGCAGACACAGCAGCAGGGAAGGAGATTAGTGACAGGATCACAGATCTGGGAACGCGGGTGTCTGGGTCTTCATTGCGGTCCATTGGCTAGTTCATAGCTCGTAGGTTCTCAGCGGTGAGTCGAAAAGTTTGACTAAGTGGCCTCTGAGGATGCTCTGGGCTAGAGAGCATACAAAGAAAAATAAAAGAAGACACTGTTCCTGTTTTTGAAGAACGTACAGTCTCCTAAAGGAGACAGATGAAATACACAACAAATGGACAAGGCAGGCAACACGAGTGTTTGATAGAGGCGGGTGCGGGGAGTTTTCACGGGAGCAAGAATGGAAGGGCTCATTCCAAACCCAGATAAATCGTGGCGAGAGTCTTATGGCTAGAACACTGTACATCTATTTTTTTTTTAATGCTGAATAATGCTTTCAGATTAATGATACTGGATAGACCAGACCATTGGATAGGCTGATTTGCTAAGTGTGAAGTGCTTGATACCTCAGTTATACGGACAGTTCACCTATCCGGAAAGTCACCTGACTTTTCCCCCTGCCGTCAGGTTTACAGCCCAATAGCTCAGTGTTCCTGCATCAGGGGCTTGTACTCGGTAATGCTTCTGGCTTGTTCTGTTGTAGAAGCCAATTTATTTTATCCTTGTGAAATAAAATCCAGTTGTCTTTGATTCTCTCTTCTGAATCACATCTAATTTGATTCTTTATTAGAGTTAGGTGTTTTTTTTTTCTTTTTCTTTTGTCTGAAGTTTTACAAATTGCCTAGAACTGATGGAGAAGTGAGCTGATATGATTGGAGAGGCTTCTGAAACCAAATAAGAACCTGACGGCCCTTGGAGAAGCAGGGGAGCTCGAGGTCTGACCCCTGTCCCAATAAGGGGCTCTGGCAGAAGGGAGACACAGCCTGCCCTCTGAACTCTGGTTATGGGAAATTTTGAACCCAGGACTTGAAAATCTTCCTGTGACCTAGTTCCTATTTTCATCACCAGCCTCTGCCCTCTCCTGCAACCCAGTGGGTATCTCGGGCCATGCTGAGATATTTCATTGTTCTTCTCTTTTCCATTATGGTTTATTACAGAATATTGAGTTTAGTTTCCTGCACTGCACAGTAGGACCTCGTTGTTGATCTATTTCATATATAGTAGTTTGTATCTGCTAACCCCAAACTCCTACTTCAGCCCTCCCTCGCTTCCTTTCCCTTTTGGTAACCCCAAATGTGTCTTCTATGACTGTGAATCTGTTTCCATTCATACGTAAGTTCATTTCTGTCATATTTTAGATTCCACATACCACTGACATCATATATTGTCTGCCCTTCTCTTTCTGATTCAGCTCCACTTAGTATGACAATCTCTGGGTCCATCCGTGTTGCTGCCAGTGGCATTATTCCATTCTTTTTCATAGCTGAGTAGTATTTCATTTGGAGAAGGCAATGGCACCCCACTCCAGTACTCTTGCGTGGAAAATCCCATGGATGGAGGAGCCTGGTAGGCTGCAGTCCATGGGGTCGCTGAGGGTCAGACACGACTGAGCGACTTCACTTTCACTTTTCACTTTCATGCATTGGAGAAGGAAATGGCACCCCACTCCAGTGTTCTTACTTGGAGAATCCCAGGGACGGTGGAGCCTGGTGGGCTGTCATCTATGGAGTCTGGCTGCAGTCCATGGGGTCGCTGAGGGTCAGACACGACTGAGCGACTTCACTTTCACTTTTCACTTTCATGCATTGGAGAAGGAAATGGCACCCCACTCCAGTGTTCTTGCCTGGGGAATTGGACAGAGGAGGCTGGCGGGCTACAGTCCATAGGATTGCTGAGTCAGACACAACTGAAGCAAATTCCCACACACGCACATGCTATACAGCAGGACCTTGTGGTGTACCCATCCTATTTTTAAAAGACTGCATCTGCTAATTCTAACCTCCTAGTACATCTTGTGGAGAAGGCAATGGCACCCCACTCCAGTGCTCTTGCCTGGGATATCCCATGGATGGAGGATCCTGGTGGGCTACAGTCCATGGGGTCATGGAGAGTTGGACACAACTGAGCGACTTCACTTTCCCTTTTCACTTTCATGCACTGGAGAAGGAAATGGCAACCCACTCCAGCGTTCTTGCCTGGAGAATCCCAGGGACGGGAGAGCCTGGTGGGCTGCTATCTATGGGGTCGCACAGAGTCGGGCACGACTGAAGTGACTTAGCAGCAGCAGTATTTCATTGTGTGTATATACATGCATATTTTATATCGCATCTTCTTCATGCATTCATCTATCAGTGGACATTGAGTTTGCTTCTTGGCTATTGGGAGTAGCGTTGAGAGATGTTTTGTTGTTATTCCTTGCCTTGCTTCATGATTTTCCCTTCGGCAGTACTTCATATCCCATGCCCTCTGGCTGGAAGACACAGCTACTCCACCCCTCCCAGCCCTCAGCCCTTTACTCTCCGCTTACTCCCCTCTGCCTCTGGAAATCATCCCTGCTGCTCCTACCTCTAGGTGAAGCACCGCCTCTCCGGGTGCCCTCACACAGGTGTATGCCTGGACCGTCCTACAAGTTTAACCACTGGCCCATCTTTCCCTTGTCAGACTGCAAGTTCCCCGAGAGAAGGAGTCATCATTGCCCACTCTCTGCCTTTTATTAACACCAGCTATGTGACCTTAAAGATGTCATATAGCCTCTCTGCGTCTGTTTCTTTATTTATAAACTTAGGATAATAACATAGAACTTTTGCATGGATTAAATATAACTGTATGCAAGAAGCTTACACACAGCAAGTTCACAATAAATGTTAGTTGCAGTCATTACTTGCTACTGTGCTACCAGCACTCAGTACAGTGCTTGGGATAAAATCCTTGCTCAGGAAATACTTTAAAGGAATGAATAAGTAAACCTCATGCTCCACAGATTTCACTGTCCATCTGAAAACCAGAAGGGACCTCAGGGATCAGTCAGCATCTATATAAACTGTTTTCTTGCACATTCGGCATTTATAATTTTTATTCAGAAAAGTGCAAAGGATTATAAAAACAAAGGAGCCTTGCTCGCCCTGCTCCCCTAAATGAGATCTTCTGCTCTCAAAGCCTTGGTGCACAGGGGAAAGAGCCTGAGCTGAGAGAGGGGTGGGGACTTCCTCAAACACAGATGATCAGAGGGTGAAAAAAAACGTGAAAGAAAGTGATAGTCAATCAGTCCTGACTCTTTACAACCCCATGGACTGTAGCCTGCCAGGCTTCCCTATGCATGAGATTTCCCAGGCAAGAATACTGTAGTGGGCTGCCATTCCCTTTCTCCAGGGCAAGGATCAGACAAACCCAGGTCTCCTGCATTGCAGGCAGATTCTTTACCAGAGAAGCCCAATCAGAGGATGGGGAAAGGTTAAATACAGTAATTCACTCACAGCTCCCAGCACAGTGCCTGTCACTCATGCAGTGAAGCTGGACATTGGCTGGTTATTACCCTTAAAGACCGCTGCTCCCTTTTCCCCTCTGCTAGGTGGCCCAAGGCAGCCTTAGCCTCCATCCTTGGGGTCCCCAAGCTTTTGCATGCCTTGCTTTCTGGCCCTCGTAGAAACAAAGATATTGGCACAGGATAAACACCTCAGTTTCCTGATCTCTGATCTTCAGCACCCAGTGTGGGACACCTCGTCAGAGCACAGTGATGTTTGCTGGTTTCTCTGATGCTCAACCTACCCTTGGATGGGTGAGCCAGCTGGATTTGTGTTTGTCAAAGAGGGAGAGAGTCTTGCCCTTGGGTTTGCATGTGCCCTGAATCTCCTCCATCTTCCTAAACACCCTGAAGGATGGGCACGATCTCCAGCCTCACTGTGCGAATGTGGGAGCTGAAAGCAGAGAGGTGGAGCCCTTTATGGAGGCTGCACAGCTGGGAAGCGTTTGTGCCCTTGTGGGTGGGTCTAGGTCTCAGCTCTCCTGCCTCTGCTGCCTCTCCCGGGCATCACTTCCAGGCCCCTCTCCTGGAGGACCTTTGGAATTCCAGGGCCCTTGCCTTCATGATTTCAGATTCTGTGTCTCATTAAAACTCTGAGATTGCAAATCTCCGATCCATGCATTTATATTCTTTCATCTTTACCCTTGACCCTAAGCATAATTATGGCTTCAATTCCCCATAATAACAGACTCCTGGGGAGCAGAAAGGACCTAGATGTTTCCCTAGTCAATACCCTCCCAGCCCAGTGAGCATGGTTCATACTCTGATTGTACATCGGAATCTCCTGGGAGTTTTTCAAAATACAGATGCATAGGTCTCACCTCTGTCCCCCCACAAATCAGAAATCTGCTGGGGTCCAACTCAGACAGCTCTGTTTACAAACCCCAGAAATTCCTCGGTGGTCTCATGGTTAAGACTACACTTCCACTGCAGGGAATATGGGTTTGATTCCTGGTCAGGACACTAGGATCCTGCTTGCTACTTGGTACAGCAAAAAAGAAAGAAAGGAAAAAGAAAGAAAATACTCGTGCTTCCAAAGGCACTCTACCCCAAGGAGCAGAGTTGGGTTTTTGGCGTCATACATCCCTGGAGTCAGTTATTCCTCTGGTCCCAGTCCCGTGACCTTGAAAGAAATGTGCAACCTCTCTGAATGGCCATTTCCCAATCTATAAAATGGGAAGAAACATTTTGACTTGCAAAGATGTCAGATAAGCCAAATGCAATAAAGCTGGCAGAGCACAGAACACAAAACAGACATTCATTAAATCACCACAACTCCTAGAGTAACTGCCTCGGTTCGGGCTACTTGCTCTTCTATTCCAAGAAGTCAAAATAAACAGGTCAAGTGCTAGTGGATTGCAATAGAAATGAGGGGTTTAGGTGTGAACTCTGGCTTCACAGTTTCACACATTTGTTACTTGGGCAAGTTGCTGAGCCTCAGTTTCCCCATCTGTGAAGTGGGGCTATTGCCATATCCTACAGGAAATAGGAAAGAAGACAGAATGTAGCACTTTTAGTAAAGACGCTGCTTCCCTGGGGGCTCGGACAGCAGAGAATCCGCCTGCAGTGCAGGCGGCCTGGACTTGATCCCTGGGTCAGGAAGATCGCTGGAGAAGGGAATGGCAACCCACCGAAGTAGTCTTGCCTAGAGAATCCCATGGACAGAGGAGCCTGGTGGGCCACAGTCCGTGGGGTGGCAGAGAGCTGGACACAACTGAGCGACTAAGCATGCTTTGCTTTGTAAGAAATGCTAAGTTCACGAACATGGAAATCTACAGCATTCCTGTCGGTTTCTGCTGCCTGCATTTTACGCCTCTGTAACATCAAAACAACACCCCCTCCCCCCTCGCCCCGCCCCCTGATCCAGGCAAACTAGTACAGTCAGATGGGATTTTGAGATGAGTATTAAAGAATGAATAGGAGTCTTCCAGGGAGAGATCGTGTCCAAAGAATGAAAAGGGTAATCAAAACTGGATGGAAAAACAGGAACAAGATGTCCAGAAGATCAAGGTATTTAGAAAATGCAAATGATTTGGTGCTAAGAGGTTTGAGAATATGCTAGTTAGGGAAGGAGATGCAAAGAAGAAAAGTCTCCAGAACGTGGGCAATGGTTGAGAAAAGCAAACAGTATCTACTTACTGTAAATCACTTTGTCAACAAAGGTCAGTATAATCAAAGCTATGGTTTTTTCAGTAACCATATATGGATGTGAGAGCTGGACCCTAAAGAAGAGTGAACGCTGAAGAACTTATGCTTTCTAACTGTGGGGCTGGAGAAGGCTCTTGAGAGTCCCTTAGACAGCAAGGAGATCAAGCCAGTCAGTCCTAAAGGAAATCAACCCTGAATATTCACTGGAAGGACAGGTACTGAAGTTGAAGCTCTGATACTTCGGCCACCTGATGCGAAGAGCTGACTTATTAGAAAAGCCCCTGAGGCTGGGAAAGATTGAGGGCAGGAGAAGGTGGCGACAGAGGACAAGATGGTTGGATGGCATCACCGACTCAATGGACATGAGTCTGAGCAAGCGCAGGGAGATAGCGAAGGACAGGGAAGCCTGGCGCGCTGCCGTCCATGGGGTCACAAAGAGCTCGACACGACTGAGAGACTAAACAACAGCGAGGTCTGAAGAACAGCATTCTCACAAAAGTGGATTCCAGAGGCAACACGCTTAATCCCAGCAAGTCAGACCTCATCAAACCCAGTTTTCTCATTGTACAAATGGCAAAGCTGAGGACCCCAAAGGAGGAAGCTTCACCAAAGGCCACACTGAACATGAGCATCAGGAAGCCAGGACCCCCTCACACTTTTCTGACGCACTGTAGATTCTACCGGCAGGGGTGCTGTGGCCGGTTCACCAACCCTATAGGATCCTTGGGAATCTGTAGTCAGTTGAGGAGGGTCTCTCATTTCACTGGGACCGATAAAGTTCAATCGAATTATCCATTTTGTGTGATGATGTCCCAGACCCATTTCTGCGGGGTCACCACGCTGTTTAAGATGAGCGATACCGGCTGGAGGCCTGCCAATGCACCTGTGGTATTTGGATAACTTCACATATTGCCAACTTCTCATATTTAATATACAACTTACAAGCAGGGCAAAGTTTCACTCACTCTAATCAACTGTAAAATGAACCAGGGACTTGCTGGACCCCTCCAAAGACTTGCATCTGCATCGTACTCATCAGTAATACGGAGTGCTCCACTTCCCAAGATTGGTTATTAATGAGAGCTGGAATTACGGATTTCAATTAAGTGCTTTATGTCCGTCCTGGACCGCAGTGGGCTCCACTCTAGGGAAATAGAAACGCTGAGATGAAATGCAAGCCTCCCTTCCCACCGCCTCGTCTCCCCGGGCGCTGTGCGCTCAGCCCCGTCTCTGCCGGTGAAAGGGCAGCAACATGGTGCAGGGCAGGGAGGAAAGGCACTGGGAGCAAGCTCCAGCTGCACTCTTGACGCCCCCTCCCCTGGGTCTGGGCTTCCTCTGCCGTGACTTGGGCTTGGGGTGAGCTCGGTGTGTCTTAGAGGCTCCAGTACAAATGCAGATAAACATGCTCCCACCAGCTGCCTTTTCTCTCTAAGAACTATTGCAAGATGGGATGTTACTTAATAAGCATAGATTAAGTACCTACTACGTACATGCAAGATGATGTTCTTAAGTTGATACCTGAGAAAACCCTCTGGAAAATGCTTTGAACGCCAACAGGACTGAGTTTAAATCTTGGCTCTGTCCTGACAAATCATGGGTTTTAACCAAGTTTCTCAGCTTCTCTGAAACTCAGTTTCTTCTTCTCTGAAAAATGGGAATCACAGCACCTACAAGTCTGAGGCTTTAATATGATAGCCTGGGGGATGCGCTTTGATGCTCCAGAATGCTAGTCCCCAGATTTGAGTTTAAATCTTGGCTCTGTCCTGCCCAAATCATGGGTTTTGACCAAGTTTCTCAGCTTCTCTGAAACTCAGTTTCTTCTTCTCTGAAAAATGGGAATCACAGCACCTCCAAGTCTGAGGCTTTAATATGATAGCCTGGGGGATGTGCTTTGATGCTCAGGAATGCTAGTCCCCAGGTCTTGAAAAGCTGTCTCAAGGTGGTAGGCATTTCTTGGCTCCCAGTCAACCATCACCCATCCCTAGGGCTCTTGCTGTAACATCTCTCCCGCTATCATAGCATCCAATAAAAGTCTAGTTTTTTACTGTTAATACTGATCCCCAGGGCTTCTCGTGGTGGGTTCAGTGGTAAAGAATCCTCCTGCCAATGCAAGATGTGCAAGTTCAATCTCTGAGTCAGGAAAATCTCTTGGAGAAAGAGATGGCAACCCACTCCAGCATTCTTGCCTGGGAAATCCCATGGACAGAGGAGCCTGGCAGGCTACAGTCCACGGGGTCCCAAAAGAGTTGGACAGAACTTAGCAAATAAACAGCAACAACAGCAAAACACCCATCCCCAGAGCTTTACTTAGCATCTATACGTTCTTAGCCCTTACCAGGTGCTGTGGAAAAAGGCATCATTCCATGAATTAATATCCACTCTCAAGCACTTTTAAAGCTCTACCTTTAAAAACAGCAATAACACAAGTTGAGAATGATTTTATATCTAATGAAGACTGTATAGTGCCTAGTTCAGAGAAATGAGAGGCCAAAGAAAGCTGCGGAACTCAGGAGACTGGGCTGGAATTTAAAGCAGCCAACCAGAGAGGAGGCTCTGGGCACCAATCTGGGGGCCCAGGATGGAACAGGGAAGCACCTTCTCTGACCAGCTTGCAGGGCACCCCCAGGAAAGCCAGGGACTGTGGTATAAGCTGCCGTATAGTGAAGAAACACTGAACTCTCCCAGCTCTGCTGGGTGACCTTGACGAAGTACTTTCCCACACTGGGCCTCAGTTTCCCCACCTTCAAAGTGGGAAAGAAAAGAGATCAAAGTGGGGAGAAAAGAAATCAACCTTTTCAAGGGCTCATGTTGGGGATCACCAAGAATGTAGCATGTGAAAATACTTTGAAAGTTAAAAGTTGTGGACAGGTGGAGAAACAGCAGGGAGAAACCAGACAAAACATGGGCACACACATACACACACACACACACACACACATACATGCCTCGGTGCCTTGAGATCTTCTTTCAGCTCGGGGTGTGTGACCCCAAGAGATTTCACTGGATCCTTCTCACCAGCCACAGTCTCTGACCCTGACTGCCTTTCCCTGAGCTGGGCAAGATTCAGGTCCCTGCTCTCAGCCTCGGGTTCTTTCACATTCCAGGCAGGCCGGCTCCCCCATCCCTCTGTGATAAAGTAAACCCCAAACAAATTTCCGACAGACTCATGACAATCTCGCTGCTCGGAAGGCGAAGCTTCCTTCCTGTTCTCAGCAAGATCCCAAGGAAGTGGGGAGGGAGCAGGTGGGGGACACAGAGGGGCTCCATTGTCTCACTTCAACAGGACAAACAGCTCGGACCAAAAGTTCAGAAACAGGAGGCAACACGGTGATTCTCCTGTGCCAGCGAATTGCTCTGCTGCCTTCAACACAGCAACTTAACCTCTGCGAGTCTCGGCTCTTAGAAACCACACCGCTCTGCAATGTATGGTTTTAAATTAAAAACCACTGGCCCTTTCCTCTTCTGCCATAATGTTCACAACACATTTGTGCAGGAGATTTTGAAGTTTATAAAGCTCATCTCTACCTATTACCATAATCAGTTCTCATAACAAACTCAGGAGGAAAATGGCAGAAGTCTGTTTTTCCACTTTAGAGATTAGAAAACCCGAGCTCAAGATGAGGGAGTCTTGGATTAGGGAAGGCTCTAATCCAGTGACCTGTGTTCTTTTTGAAGCGTGGTGTTCACTTGTTTATTTCTTCCTCCCTGTGCTGGGTCTCCTTTGCCGTGCGGGCTCTTCCCTAGTTGCTGTGGCTTCTCTTCATATTGAGCACGGGTTCTAGGGCCCGTAGGCTTCAGTAGTTGCGGCCCCCGGGGCCCTAGAGCACAGGCTGAACGCTTGCGGCACCCGGGCTTAGTTGCTCCGTGGCAGGTAGGCGTTTCCGAGATCAGGGACAGAGTCCATGTTCTTTACTCCTGAGCCACCAGAGAAACCCTACTTGTGTTCTTACAGGAAAAGGAAGCCTTGGACAGAGAAACGCGCTTTAACCTCCTCCTTCAGATCCCAGATCTACGGGTTCAGATCCCAGACAAACGGCCAATCTACACTGGTTGCTCAAATTCAAGCTTACATACAAATTACCCTAAAGGCCATTATTGATTTTATTTGTAAGTTATTGTAATTTTCTATAAATATAAGAGCCTGTCCCCAAAGGATGCCAGAAGGGTGCTAATATTTTTATTTACATAAATATCTATGAATACGTTTTGTGCCACCATCTATCTGTTGTAAATAAAATGCTGTGGTTTTTAAGTGAAGTCACTCGGTCGTGTCCGACTCTTTGCGACCCCATGGACTGTAGCCTACCAGGCTCTGAGGAGCCTCCCAGTCCATGGAACTTTCCAGGCAAGAGTACTGGAGTGGGTTGCCATTTCCTTCTCCAGGGGATCTTCCCAACCCAGGGATCGAACCCGGATCTCCCGCACTGCAGGTAGATGCTTTACCGTCTGAGCCACTAGGGAAGCCTTCCCTGGTTTTCAAAACCATATTTAAATGGCTCTTTGAAAAGAGGTCTTTTTTTATATTTTGAAAATGGCTTTGTTTTAAANTCTCCCGCACTGCAGGTAGATGCTTTACCGTCTGAGCCACTAGGGAAGCCTTCCCTGGTTTTCAAAACCATATTTAAATGGCTCTTTGAAAAGAGGTCTTTTTTTATATTTTGAAAATGGCTTTGTTTTAAAAATAAAGATAAAACGATTGGAAAAAGGATGGACACCATGGGATGAAAGAGGCCGAGATTAAAGTGGTGTGTTTCCCAGCCAGGGTACAGCAAGGACTGCCGGCGAGCCCCAGAAGCTAGAAAGAGGCAGAGAAAATTCTCCCCCAGAGCCTTCCGGGGAAACATGGTCCTGCTGGCACACTGACTTTGGACTTCTGGCCTCTGGAACTGTAAGAGAATTAATGACTATTGTTTTGAGCCACCTGCTTTATGGGACTTTGTTACAGCAGCCTTAGGAAACTGAGGCAGCAGCACTGGCAGAAGAGAAAATGAATGGCAGATATTCCATCCATCAGGATTCATCTTCCCCTGAAGCTCTGGCCCCTTTTGGCTGATAAAGTCTTTGTGGATTTTATTGCCCACATGATCCCTGCCTTGTTGTGGAAATCAAGCAAAGCCTCATCTCAATCCATTGCAGAGAAGGTTTCTAGAAACATTGGACAAGGTCGTTTTTAAATTTTTTTTCAGTTCGAATTTTAAGTTTTTCTTTATTTTTCTAATGTGTAAATTGACCGCAATATTATGTTCGTTTCAGGTGTACTATGTAATGATTCGGTACTTGCATATATTATGAAATGATCACCCCTATAAGTCTACCAACCATCTGTCCCTATGCAAAGTTATTACAGCATTCTTGACTGTATTCCTTATGCTGTTTATTACATCCCTGTGACCCACACTTTTATAACTGAGGAGTCTGTACCTCTTGATCCCATTCATCTATTTCCCCCACCACCCACTCTCCTCCCATCTGGTAATCACCCAGTTTTTCCTCTGAATCTGAGTTTGTTTTTATTTTGTTTTGTTTGTTTGTTTGTTTGTTTAGATTCCACATGTAAGTGAGACCATATGGCAACTGTCTTTCTGTGTTTGACTTACTCCATTCAGCATAATACCCTCTAGGTACACCGTGTTGTTGCAAATAGCAAGATTTCATTTTTATGGCTGAGTAATATCCAGTATGTATATATCTCACATCTTGTCTGCTCACCCGTCTATTGATGGACACTCAGGCTGTTTCCTTGCCTTGGCTATTGGAAACAGGGCCACAGGGGACATTGGAGTGCATGTATCATTTCAGATTAGTGTTTTTGTTTTCTTTGGGTAAATATCCAGAAACGAAATTGCTGGATCTTATGGCAGTTCTATTTTCAAACTTTTTGGATAATATTCATAATGTTTTCCATAGTGGCTGCACCAATTTCTATTCCCACCAACAGTGCACAAAGCTTTCCTTTTCTCCACATCCTCACTGACACTTGTTATTTATTGTCTTTTTGATGATAGCCATTCTGATAGGTGTGAGGTGGTATGTCATTGTAGTTTTGATTTGCATTTCTCTGATGATTAGTGATATTGAGCATCTATTTATGTGTCTATTGGCCATCCGTGTGTCTTGTTTGAAAAAATGTGTATACATGTCCTCTGCCCATTTTTAAATGGATTATTTGTTTTTTCGGTGTTGACTTGCATGAGTTCTTTGTACATTTTGGATATTATCCTTTTATCAGATATAGTAAGTCAGGTATATCATTTTATCGTATATATATTTTTGACAACTTCCTTGACTATGCAAAAGTTTTTCAGTCTGATGTGGTCCAACTTGTTTATTTTTGCATTTGTTTCCCTTGCCTGAAGAGACATATCTAAAATAAGATTGCTGAGGCCAATGCCTATGTTTTCTTCTGGAAGTTTTAATGATTTCAACACCTGCATTGAAGTCTGTAATCCATTTTGTGTTTACTTTTGTATATGATGTGAGAAAGTGGTCCAGTTTGATGCTTTGCACGTAGCAGCCCACTTTTCCCAGCACCTTTATTAAAAAGTCTGTCTTTCCACACAGTATATCCTTGCGTCCTCTGCAGTAGATTAATGGACCCTGGGAGTGTGGGCTTATTTCCAATTCTGCTCCATTGATCTATGTGTCTGTTTTTGCGTCAGTACCATACTGTTTTGTTTACTATAGCTTTGTGGTGTGGTTTGAAATTGAGGAACTTGATATCTCCAGCTTTGCTCTTCTTTCCCAGGATTATTTTGAATGTTCAGGGTCACTTGTGTTTCCATACAAATTTTTCAAGTGATTTGTTCTAGTTCTCTGAAAAATGCCATTGGTATTTAGGTAGAGACTGCACTGAATTTGGAGATTGCTTTGGGTAACAGTCATTTTAACAATCCATGAGCATAGTGTATAGAAATGCAACATGTTTCTGTATATTAATTTTGTAACTGACAACTTTGCTGAATTCATTTATTTGTTCTAGTAATTTTTTAGTGAAGTCTAGGGTTTTCTGTATATAGTATCTTGTTATATGCAAATAGTGACTGCTTTACTTCTTCCTTCCAATTTGAATTCCTTTTCTTTTTGTCTGATTGCTGCAAATAGAACTTTAGATACTATTTCAAATAAAAGTGAAAAGAGTGGGTATCTTTGTCTTGTTCCCAATCATAGAGAAAACGCTGTCATCTTTTCACCATTGAGGATGATATTAGCTGTAGGTTTGTCATATACGGCCTTTATTACATTGAGGTATACCCCTGTTATATCCACTGTGTTGAAAGTTTTTATCATAAATGGATGTTGAATTTTGTCAAAAGCTTTTTCTGCATCTGTTGAGATGATTACATATTCATTCTTCAATTTGTTAATGTGGTGTGTCACACTGATTGATTTACATGTATTGAACCAGCCTTGTATCCCTAGAATAAACTCTATTCTATCATGGTGCATAATTGTTTCGATGCATTTTTGAATTTGTTTTGCTAAGACTTTGTTGAGGATGTCTGCATCTATGTTTATCAAGGATATTGGCCTATAACTGTCTGTTATTGTACTGTCTGCCTGGTTTGGGTATCAGTGTATGCTGGCCTCACACAATGACTCTGGAAATGTTCCTTCTTATTCAATTTTTTTTAATAGTTTGGAATATCCTAATGCCTAAAGGATAGGCATTAACTCTTTTGAAATGTTTTTTAATCCCCCTGGAAAGCCATCTGGTCCTGAAATTTTGCATTGTAATGTGTCTTGATGCAGACTTCTTTGGATTCATCTTATTAATGTTATATTTGTGCTTCCTGAAACGGAATGTCTGTTTCCTTTCCCAAATTGGGGAAGTTTTCAGCTATTACTTCTTCAAATAAGTTCTCCGCCCTTTCCCTCTCTTTTCTCCTTCTGGAACCCCTGATCCCAGACTGAGAGCCCCTTGGAGTCAGCATTGTGCCCTCCATCCCACATCCGAGCGCAAAGCCAGACCCATGGTGGGGCTGGATGTCCACCTGGCACTGTGGTCCTCAACAGCAGAAACCTGACTTTGCATCCCAGCTCCACCATGGGCTAGCTATCTCCCTGAGCAGCGACATAATTTCCCTGGGCCTTACGTCGCTGATCTGTAAAATGAGGGACCATGATAGCACCCATCTCACAAAATTATTCTGAGGATAAAATGATGGAATCTGCAGAAAGCACTTAGAAGAGTTTCCAGTGAGTGATAAATATTAGTGATTATTAGTCATGATCATCGCATTAAATCTGGATTGAACCATGGAGGCCACATGGCAACAAGGAGCCTTAGAACAAAGAAGCCCAAGGAAGCAGTGAAGAAGGTGGGTGAGCAGAGAAGAGAGCAGTCTTTCCTGGGCACCCTGTTGTGATGGCACAGCCTAGTTGCCATGCATGAAGCTAACTTTCCAAGGCAAGTTCCAGGCAAGTGTTCATCCCAACTCTCTGCCACATATTCGATGCCCTCCTCCAATGGACATGCCCAGGCACTTCCCCTTTATCCTACCCCTGCCGTCTTTTGCCTCTCTGCAGAAACTTTCTCCATCCTTCCAGGCTCTAGTAGTAGAGGAATTCTCTCATCCCTCATTCACAAGAAAGGAGTTAATGTCCAGCAATTAGGTAAGACAAAAATAAACAAAGCTATCAATTTCTGTGCTGACTTAGACTAGTCTTGGCTGCTTGGAGTTCTAATTCAAGCAAGGATCCGAAGCCACATTGGTACCTATGCATAGGAGAGCTATGATGAGACAGACTAGTGATGTCTGACCTGAGATGAGCATGGGAGGATAGCAGTAAGAGTGCCTTGTATCTCCCAGAAGGCCTACTGAAGAAGTGGGAGGTAAACAAAGTTTTACCACCTACTACAGAGCAAGTGTTTTGATTGTATGCATTAAACTTGTTTTATCCTCATAACAACCCTAGGAAATATATGTGTTTATTTCCATTGTAAAGATAAAGGAACTGAGGACCTGAGAGATTACTGAAGAATGCACATGAGCAATTAAGAAATGCCTGCATTTTAAAGAATTTTAAATGCCTTTACTCAAAGGTATGGGGGTATTTTAGACATCCTTGACAGCTGGTGGGAAGACATTTTGATGCAAAAAGAGTGCTTTCAATGTTCCTTAAATCATAACGTGTACATTGTTATATACGGTTTTTTATCCACCTTTGCTTAGAATAAGATAACAGGGAAAAAAAGAAGGGGAAAAAAAAACAGTAGTATCTTAAAATGCAGATGAATCTCACTTTAGGAGCAGGCATGCAGTACTGAAGCTTGAATTCATAGCACACAGGTTAAGGGACAGACATCCCCTGAACAAAAGGATCACTCCGCAGGCCAGGTTGCAGAGGCATCGGAGGAGGGCCCATCCCACAGTCCACTTTGAAGTCAAGTCAGGCCATTGGAAGGCTCTGGCCTGACACACAGGAGATGAGTTCGAGCCTCCCTCCACCAAGAACTCTCTGCATGCAAGTCCCTTCCCATGTCCTGGTGGCTCAGGTGGTAAAGAGCCCGCCTGAATGTGGGAGACCCGGATTCAATCCCTGGATCGGGAAGGTCCCCTGGAGAAGGAAATGGCAACCCACTCCAATATTCTTACCTGGAGAATCCCATGGACAGAGGAGCCTAGCAAGCTACAGTTTACGGCATCGCAAAGAGTCAGACATGACTGAGCGACTTCACTTTCACTCTTCCATCTCCAGCCTTCTATATCTCCATCAGAACCATGAGGGGTTAGATAAGAACTGTGGATCTCAAGGGGGCAGTTTGGACATTTCCAGAGGTACTTTTGGCTGTCATCAAAGATGGAAAGGGCACTGTGGGCGTTTGGATGCTAAGCAACCTACAGCCCTGCCCAATAAATGGGACTACACTTGACTCGATCTGGGGATGTCCCACCTGACACATGGGCTTCCCAGGTAGCTCAGTGGTAGAGAATCCACCTGCCCATGCAGGAGATGTGAGTTCCATCCCTGGGTCGGAAAGATCCCTTGGAGGAGGAATTGGCAACCTGCTCCAGTATTCTTGCCTAGAAAATTCTGTGAACAAGAGGAACCGGGCTACAGTTCATGGGGCTGCAGAGAGTTGAACACGACTGAGTGACTGACTTCACTGCAAAGTGGGCTGTAGGATGGTCCCTCCTCCGATGCCTCTGCAACCTGGCCTGTGGAGTGATCCTTTTGTTCAGGGGATGTCTGTCCCTTAACCTGTGTGCTATGAATTCAAGCTTCATGCTCTGTCTTGAAAGCAGGACTCCGACATGGGCCAGACTGTGGACTGGGAGCTATATGCCCAAGATCTATGGAAACGACACACCAGCTGGAAAACCAGGCCCTGGGAAGGAAGAGCCCCAGGGCTCTCCATCTCCTGAAAGAATACCCTAATTATCTGCGTAATCGAACAGGATCATACATTCTATTACGCTTATTGGGGTATGACCACAGGCCTATTAATAATTGTCCACTGTTAACTACCTAGGCTTAAGCCATATGAATCACTGGTTAACTTTGATTGCATCTTTCTTTTTCCTTTGTTCAGACTAGTTTCAGGGAATTTGGGGAGGTGGGTTTGGGCACGTACTCTTAGGGTATATAAGGCTTTCACAAAAACTGGTTGGGGTCCTTGGCTAAGAGGAGACTCTGCCTTGGGCCCACTGGTGTAATAAACTGCACTCCACTATCTGCGTTGTCCTTCTGAGCAAGTGTGTTTCCCGGAACGCGTGGCTACAACAAGCATGAACAAGCATCTGACAGGTAAGTGCAAGATCCCTTCTGGGCCCAGATCCTAGTTCCATTCACAAACAGACATGAAGAATTTTTGCATGATTTTACCATACCCTGAATTTTCCAGGAATGCAACTACCATGCAATGAAGGCAGGATTGTACCTTGCTTTGTTCCAATCTCCACTGAGAAAATGACAGCTCTGGAGGCCAGGCTGTTCCTGTATTTGAGTGGCCAGTTCCACGTCTTCACTCCCGTTTCCATCATTTTCCATTATCTGACAGCTATTACTTCTCCTCATCTAGTCATCACCTCTCATTCGCATAGCAACATGCATATTATTTTATTACAAATTACTCTGCTTTTTATTTTTCATTTAGTTTGTCATACAGACATTATATAGATTTTTAAAATGAGATGTCTGGGGCTAGGTTATCTAATTTATGAATTCCATTTCAGGATAATAAAGGGCACGTCACAAAATATTAGTCTGGAACATTTGAGAGCCACTGGGTCACATGACTCTGGGTCCCTCTCAGCTCCTGCAAAGTCTGGATATCATGCAAAGTGGAAACACTCCCTGATCACGTGCCATATATTCCAGGCACAGAATGAGGTAAATTATCTTCTTTTCCACAAATCATCCTCATGTATCGAATGTTCCTGAGCCTTCCCAGAGAGCATAGCAATCTGCAACACTGAATGCATCCTGTCCAATCCCATGAGGGACAGAATTGTCTGGAATTGGAGTTTGGGCCCATTTTGAATGGTTCAAGAATGCCGTGGTTCCACTAAGTTGGAGCTGAGCACGTGCTGCTTTAAAATTTATAGTGTAATTGATTTCTTTATAGGCTATTCAGGCCTTATTATTTATTAATCCACCGTCAAGGTTAATTTAAACTACTTCTCAATAAGGTGATCTGACAACATCTTTGTTTACCAGACTGACAGCCTTGGTGAGTAAAGAGGGAGCTGAGCGATTCCTCTCCCCTTAACAGAGCGCTCTGAGGTAAGGTCCTTCCACCAGGACAGTGTTCATTTTTCAGTGGGGAATAAAGGCCACCTCCCCCATCCCTGGCTTCCTTCTTGGTGGGGACACAGATCACAAGGCTTTGCCCTCTGTTCCCAAGGACGTGCGTACCGAGTGGCCGCTGAGCAGCCTCCACTTCTCCAGGACCATCCTCTCCTTCCCATCCCCACTGCCATCACCTGAATCACTTCACTGCCGTCTCCTCCTCAGCCTGTTGCAGCAGCTTCTTAACTGGACCCCTTGCCTCTACACTTGCATCCTCCCCGTTCATCCCAGGTGACCTTTCCAAAATGCAAGTCCTGGCATGTCACACTCCTGAGGAAAGCCTTTCGATGGTTCCCAAGGGTCACGTTCTGAGCCTTCCCTGTCCCAGTCGCTGCCTACTCCTCCAGCCTCGTCTCCTGCAGTCCCTTGTCCGTCCTCTTGCACTTGGTGCTCCATCAGTATCATGCAGCATGATACTGTACCCTGTAATCCTCTTCATCTTGCCACACGCTGATCATCATGGAAATTAAAGCACTAATGCAGTCTCTGCCGCTCACTGCCCTGAGCACCTCTCCCAAAAGACTGATCATTTTCTACCTTGATTTGATGTCCGTTAAATCCATGTTCTTTGAGTCAATAAGTAACAAATATGTGTCGACTCTGGACCACGGGCCAGGTACGGGACTGAGCCCTAGGGCACAACAGAAAACTAAAGAGATCTTGCACCTGTTTTCCCAAAGCTTACAGTTCAGACCAGGAGCTCCTTGAAGGTAACTGTTCTTAAGTTCTTCCCAGCACAATGCTATAGGAAGCGCAGGAAGACACGTCAATGAAATGTTTGTTGAATTCAAGCCACTATACTTAAACACTTTCTTACGTCATTTTAGCAACAACACTATAGAGCTAGTATTTTCAAATCCTCCTTAAACGATTAAAATTGGAGTTCAAGGAGGTGAAACAACTTGCCAACATTCACCCAGCTCACTTGTAATGAGTCCAGCTTTCAAACTCAAGTCTGACTCATTCAAAGCCTCAATTTCATCTTGACGCTCTACTTCCCAGCACAGTTTAGGCCTACCGAATAATAATAATTATGCTCCTTTTGTGTTTCCTCAAGTACTTTGCACAGCATCAAGGTAGAATGACTTCTATTTTAATAACAATGAGCAGCTGGGTCTGTATTACTGGGTGGGTCCATTCTTACACAGTACAACGTAAGACTCATGGAGCCCAAGATCCAGTCTGCCTTGGGTAACATTGTGCCCCTAACACCAGAGCACCACCTATCTCTACAGAATACATGAATGAATACAGGAAGTTCCCTGAGACTCTGACAAGGAAAATGCAGTTGACATGGAGTGGGACAATGCATTAACCTTGGATGAGTAGAACACTGGTTGGATCCAAATCCACATTCCTCACTTTCTCAAGTTCCCAGAGTATAAATCTGGTCAGACATTACACAAAAGAAAGTTCTCAGTGTCAACATGACCTCCAAGTCCCAGAAATGTCCCAGGTAACCACATCCTGTGTGCATCTAAGTCACTTCAGTCATGTCCGACTCTGCAACCCCATGGAAGGTATTCCCCGCCAGGTTCCTCTGTCCATGGGATTCTCCAGGCAAGAGTCCTGGAATGGGCTGCCATGCCCTCCTCCAGGGCATCTTCCCGACTCAGGAATCGAACCCATGACTCTCATGTCTCCTGCACTGGCAGGCAGGTTCTTTTCCACTAGCACCACCTGGGAAGCCCCAACCACATCCTGCTGCTGCTGCTGCTGCTGCTGAGTCTCTTCAGTCGTGTCCAACTCTGTGCGACCCCATAGACGGCAGCCCAACAGCTCCCCTGTCCCTGGGATTCTCCAGGCAAGAACACTGGAGTGGGCTGCCATCTCCCTCTCCAATGCACGAAAGTGAAAAGTGAAAGTGAAGTTGCTCAGTCATGTCCAACTCTCAGTGACCCCATGGACTATAGCCTACCAGGCTCCTCCGTTGCCCTATGTAAAGACAGGCCCAGGACCACTTCTACGGACCCCGGATTAATTCAATCAGAGTGTTGCAGTCAGTCAGAGTGTTGCAGTTTGGTTGGGAGAAACTCCGGGGTGTACAAAACTTTGAGGAGCCCATGCTTGTCCGACTCTGCAACCCCATGGAAGGTATTCCCCCCCAGGTTCCTCTGTCCATGGGATTCTCCAGGCAAGAGTCCTGGAATGGGCTGCCATGCCCTCCTCCAGGGCATCTTCCCGACTCAGGAATCGAACCCATGACTCTCATGTCTCCTGCACTGGCAGGCAGGTTCTTTTCCACTAGCACCACCTGGGAAGCCCCAACCACATCCTGCTGCTGCTGCTGCTGCTGCTGAGTCTCTTCAGTCGTGTCCAACTCTGTGCGACCCCATAGACGGCAGCCCAACAGCTCCCCTGTCCCTGGGATTCTCCAGGCAAGAACACTGGAGTGGGCTGCCATCTCCCTCTCCAATGCACGAAAGTGAAAAGTGAAAGTGAAGTTGCTCAGTCATGTCCAACTCTCAGTGACCCCATGGACTATAGCCTACCAGGCTCCTCCGTTGCCCTATGTAAAGACAGGCCCAGGACCACTTCTACGGACCCCGGATTAATTCAATCAGAGTGTTGCAGTCAGTCAGAGTGTTGCAGTTTGGTTGGGAGAAACTCCGGGGTGTACAAAACTTTGAGGAGCCCATGCATGATACAGAAAGAGAAGAGGGTGCTCATTGCCATTCCATTCGCATTTATAAAAAGTAACTGTTGACTGTATAAATAGGCCCAGTTTAAAAATAAGAGACACATTTAGGATCATGTGGGCTTGAAATGCGCTGCTCTGTTTCTCAGCTCGCTCATCCAGGCCTTGAGGTGGGAGCAAAACATGTAAGTGGAGCAGTTACTTAACCAGCCCTCCCGACCCAGGGCCCCACTTCCCACCGTCTTTCTGAATTTGGGCATGGAAGTTAGTGACAATAGAAAGGTGCAAAAGAGAGGTCGCGAGAAGGGAGGGCAGGGTCTGGAGTATGTGTGCACCATCTCAGAAAGGGAAATGTCACGCCCTCTGTGTGGCCTTGATAAGCCCATTAGGTTGAGGAAAAGATGCCGGCCCCGGCTTGCAGGTACGGCACTGAAGAAGCAGGTATGGGCTCTGGCCAACCTATCTTAGCCCCACCTGCGGGAGGAGGGGTTGCTCCTATGATTGGCAGGAGGAACCCGAAGTTCCAGGCCATGTTTCACTAACGGGCAGGGTGGGTCCCAGCATGTTAAAGGTCTACCCTCTTGTTCAATACTTCGCAATTATTCACCTGCAGGGGGCCTGTTTCCCATTTAACCTTACTTCTTGCTACATGGGATGATGAGCGTGCCAAGGTTTAGGAAGGTACTCAACCTGCAATGATCTCTTTATTGCGGTCTTTTCTTCCTTGTGGCAGCCTGGCCAGATTACTGTCCCAGCCAAGAACTAGGCAACTGGACCAACTCAGGGCATCAACATTATGGGGGTGAAAGTGTTCCTTCTCCTTATGTTTCTCCTTTCTCCTCCAGCAGGAGGACTCTTAAGCCATCAGTTTCAGGGAGGCAGCCAGTTGCAGAGCCTCACCCCAGCCTGCTGCATGAGGCCACCTTGCACGTTCTTCAGATCGATGGGGAGTCACTCTGTTTCGTAGAAAGTCAAGCTTGACTTCCCACTTGTCTGTTGATCTTTCTGCAAAGTTCCAGAGAGGAAGGGGGTGAATTTCAAATCCTTGAAATGATCTAGGCCACCAGGCTTAGAAAAGTTGCGATAATACCTGACTTCCTGCCGTCGAGGTTTAGAGGCAATGCACTGAGAGCGTGAGGGTGAGCTCCAAAGGGCTCCATGAAGGTGACCTATCATCACGCCTTCTGTTGCCACAAGGACTCAAGGCTCCTTCCTTCTCCCCTTGCGGAGACCAGGAGGCCTTTGGTGGGTTGACATGGGAAGTGGCTCCTGTTAAACACTTCCGCTCCAGGTACCTCCTTGGCTCAACTTAGGAAGGAGGCAGTGGCTGGGATTTTGGAATATTAGGTGCTATACCCAGATCGAAAACTAGGATAAAGTACAAAAGGCATTTAAACGTGACAAAGCCATCTACCGTCTCAGTCCTGACTTCATCTGCCCTTGAGTCACCCACTTTAAGTCACTTCTTCTTCACACCCTACCCATTTCAAACACACAGTTCTTTTTATCTCTGAATGGGGCTGGACTTTCTCTTGCATTTTGATTTTCAAAGATATCAATTCCCTCTGCCAAGAATTATCCCCCTCCCCAGCTTCTCCATCACTTGGCTAACTGCCGTTCACTCCTCAAATCTCAGCTTGAACATCCCTTCCTGGGGGAGGCCTTCCTGCAACCCTGCCATTGCAACCCTGCAACCCTGGGAGGTGTAGTCACCCTCCCATCCATTCCCCAAACACCCTACATCTCCCGTAAGACCACTTGTATCCCTGATTATGCTTTTGTAGAAGTTGCCAAATTGACTGCTGGACAGGGAGCGTCTTAGTACAGGAACGCCTCAGCCTAACTTACTGGTGATCACTGCTGATTCAATCAGGAGAGGTTAGAGTATGCTGCAGAAACAGATATCCCCAAAGGCACAGCAGCTTAATGGAAAAATGGGTTATTGCTCGTTTATGGTACTTTGGTCTTCAGAGAACTCTGCTCATTGCAGTCAGGCTGATGAAATTCCCATCCTGACACGTGCTTCCACAATCACCACGCAGGGAAGAGGTGTCTCACTCTGACGATTAAATGTTTCAGCCCCACCATGTTATATATCACTTCCACTCACAGCTCTCTGACCAGAGCTAGTCGTGTGACCCCATGACTACACAGGGGATCCAGAAAGGGTAGACTTCCAAATATCAGTAATCACTTTGGACCCTGATTAACCCTTTAGATTCAAGCTTTGCCCAAGGCTGACGACCAAACATATGCTTAGGAAAGATGGATCCCAGTGTCCCTGTCTACTGGATCAGCCTTACTCTATCTTTCCTCTCTATTATTTAGTGACTCTATAAGTTAAAAAAATAAGACTTTATTATTAAGCTGTTACATAATTATAATAAAATCTCCTGCAAACACCCTTTTGGAATCAGTGACTCCAGGACTACAACAGCATTATGTTTAACAAATGTATCTGCTTAAAAAAAATTGCCCCTGGAGCACGATGGGTGTTCACTCTATATGTGTTAAATGATAATAATAGCCTCTGCTTATCAAGTTCTTTGTCTGGGCCATTGTGTATTAATTGTTTTGCTGAAATACAAATCCCTTTGTTCCTCAGAATGGCATAGATGTTTCATAATGTCACGTAGCTTTATAAACCTTGTTGATGTCAGAACACCTTCCAGGTATTATCATATTTCTCAGCAAAATTATATGGAAGATCTGCCCATACACGTTAAGGTTAGGGTGAAGAGTTAGGGTATGTCCACTTTCTCACCTCCAGTCTTAACTTTGTCCCACTCCAATCAGGCTCATATCCCACCATCCGCTTAAGACTCTTGTCAGAGTCCTCCGTGGCTCATCTCTGCCGAACCAGCAGGAAGGGCCCTGTCCCGCTCTTACTCGGTCTTCTTCGGGACTTCGCACGGTTGCTTCCCCTGTTTGGGATAAGGTCTTCAGATACGCATCCACCCTACCCTTGCTTTCCTCTCAGCTCCCTGACTCTGCCAGCTCACCTGTTCAGTCCCCTTTGCTGATCCTCTGCTCCAACAGACCTCCTGTCCAGACCTCTTCTCTGCCTCATTCTCTAGAGAGTGTCAACTGCCCCCATGGCTTAAACCCCAGTATACCTTTTCCCAATCTGCTGCCCTTCTAGCATTTCCATTTGGGTGTCTAGTAAGTACCTAAAATTTAACATCCGCAAATCAGGACCATTGATGCCTACCTCTCCCCTTCACCCCAAGTCTCCCCCATCTTCATAAAGAGCAGCAGTTTCCCCTCAGCCCAAACCCGAGACCCAGTCCTCAGTCCAATAATTGACTATTCTTGGCTCTGAAAGTGAAGCGAAAGTGTTAGTTGCTCAGTCATGCCTGACTCTTTGTGGCCCCAGGGACTGCCACCCTCCTCTATCCAAGGAATTCTCCCATCAAGAACACTGGAGTGGGTACCCATTCCCTTCTCTGGGGATCGTCCCAACCTAGGGCTCAAATCCAGGTCTCTGGCATTGCAGCCAGATTCTTTACTGTCTGAGCCACCCAGGAAGCCCGCTGTTGGCTCCACCTCCAACATTATGATACTGCGTGAATCCAAAACCTGTCACCCCTTCAAACTAGTTTCCAAACCACAACCAGCCCTCACCTGGAAAATTACCACTGCTTCCTGATTTATCTCAGAACTCTTACACGGTCTTCCTATAGCATCCCGAATGAAATCCATGTGTCCTGCTGAGGTCTACTGACATGACTGAGCGACTTCACTTTCACTTTTCACTTTCATGCGTTGGAGAAGGAAATGGCAGCCCACTCCAGTGTTCTTGCCTGGAGAATCCCAAGGGCGGGGGAGCCTGGTGGGCTGCCGTCTATGGGGTCGCACAGAGTCGGACACGACTGAAGCGACTCAGCAGCAGCAGCAGCAGCTGAGGTCTACTTGGTGCCAGACCACCTAGCCAGCGCCTCCTCTGCAGCCTCATGCTCTCTCCTCCCCTCTTGCTCATCCCATTGCAGACATTCCAGCCTGCCTCTCCTTCCAACACCAGGCTCTTCCAACCTAGCACTTTGCATGGCTGGCTTCTTCTCACCACAAGTATCAGTTCTGTGAAGGGAACCGCTGGTTCACCCCAGGCATTTTGAGTCTAGTCAATTGGTCTTAAGTACTAGTGAATGCTCAAAACTACAAATGTGAGGATTGGTTGTGTTGTTTGATTTCCCTCTTCTGCAATAGTGTCAGCCCCGGCAGCAGGACCCTTCCAGCTGGTTCACTAATGCACTTGTGGTGCCTAGCACTAGGGTTGGCATGTGATGAACATTCAATAAGTATTTGTAGGCTGATTGTCTTCAGTTTACAGAGAAGTGAGGCTCAAAGATGTCCAAGAGCCAGTCTAATGTTGTAGAGTGTGCTCAGTAGCTCTACTGGCAGCAGGATCCTTCCAGCTGGTTCACTAATGCACTTGTGGTGCCTAGCACTAGGGTTGGCACGTGATGAACATTCAATAAGTATTTGTAGGCTGATTGTCTTCAGTTTACAGAGAAGTGAGCCTCAAAGATGTCCAAGAGCCAGTCTAATGTTGTAGACTGTGCTCAGTAGCTCAGTCGTGTCCGACTCTTTGCAACCCCGTGGACTGCAGCCCACCCAGCTCAACTGTCCATGGACTTTTCCAGGCAAGAATACTGGAGGGGGCTGCCATTTCCTCTTCCAGGGGATCTTCTCAACCTAAGGATCAAACCCACATCTCTTGCATCTCCCACACTGGCAGGCAGATTCTTTACCACAGCGCCACCTGGGAAGTTCAAGTCTGATGCTACTCAGCTAAAAAGTAATAGAGGCAAGGCTAGGGAAAGCTTGGATTGCTTCTCAAGCCTCTCTTCTTGCCACGGTGCTGCCCTCTACTAGAAAGCAGTGACTGAGTGCATTATCTTTGCCTTTCTGCCATGCCTTTCATATTAAAATTCCATTTTCTTCTAAGTGTATCTTTGCAAAGGCCATTAAAAGGTCATCGAGCATCTAATCTCCTTTCTTAACTTTGGAGCTAAGAGAGTCCTCTGGCGCTTTCTCGGCTGTAAAACAAAGATAACACCTGCCCCGTGAGACTTTAAAGAGATGCCTGATGGTGTCTGCACACAGTAGGAGCTCAGGGCATGCAAGTTTCCTTTCTCCCAGAGACCATTCACTTAGCCCTACAGAGCAACGGTCCCCTGCAAGGTGCCATGGGATTAAAAAGGTAAGCTGGAAGAGGGCTTTGGTCCCTGGAAACCATGATTCTCATAGGAAGCAGAAAGCACCTACTCAAATACTTTCACACACAGTAAGAAAGGCAAGGTGCTTGGATATGAGAATCCAGTAGACCCGGGTTCCATGCTCAGGTCCCTCTAACCAGCTGTGTGACGTGGAGAAAGATACTCAACCTCTCTGAGGCACCTTTTCTTCATCTGTCAAATGGAGTCAACATCAGACTCGGCGTTGTTTATAGGACTGAAGCTGATGCTGTGTCAACTACACAGCGAAGGCTCCATAAACGAGAGCTGACCCCTACTGAGGCCTGACTATGTGCGAGGTGCGTCCCAGGTGCTTTGCACGGAATAACTGCAGTCTCATAATCACTCTGTGAAGCAAGTACACTTGTTTCCCCTCATTAGAGGATGCGAGAGGTTAACTGCCTTGCCCGGGGGCTCACTGCAAGACAGTGGCCCACAGTGATGCAAAGCCATGGCCCTAACCACTGGGCTAGACCGCCTCTCCTATTGACTGCATGACGGTGGAGCATGGAGCACAGAGAGCTGACCTCCCCTGCGTGGGGCAGTCAGGTTTCTCACGGTGATGGGGTGTGCAGCTCCCGAGTCCCCCTAAGCTCCAGTCCCTTCCCTCTCCTCCACACGCACTGGAGCCTGGAAGCTTTGACCTCCCCCACCTCCAAAGGCTGCCAGGACTGAGGTGTAATGTCTGAAAATTGCCCAGCAAAGTGTGAGAGCAAACCAGGCAGAATGCTAAAAGACCGGAAAACATAAAATTTAAAACCAGCCCCGGACGATGCAGAAACCAAGGAAGGGCTTTTGCTAAAACAGCTCCATTTCCACGCAAGCGGAGCTTTAATCCACCTGGTGATTTAGTGTGTCTGCTCTCCTTCCTCTGAAATTAGAGGGCTTCTTCCTGGGTGTGTCCTGCCTCCTGCCGTGAGGCTGGCACCAAGCCCCGTGAGGAAGGCACATCTCCTCCCTGGAGTGTAGAGTGAGGGGTCAGGAGAGACAGAAGGAGGCCAAGGGCAGTATGGGGCCGTCTGGGTACAAAGCCCCTGGTCCTGCAGAGTCATCCTTAGCCCATTGGCAGGAGGAGGGGGAGGGGGGCAGGGATCTTTCTCCAAAAGCTAAAGGAGACCCTGAGAAGCTGGGCTCCCACCAGTGGGGAAAGGAAGTAGTTGGGAGTCTGGGACCACACAGAGAGCTCAGTGGGGGGTTGATTCTTAGATGTAGGGAGCTTTCATCGGAAGGAATCTTGAGTTACAGTGTGGGAGCAGACTGCAGGGAAAACATGGATGCTGGACTCAGAGGGGTATATGTCCAAGCCCCAAACCTGTGGCTTCCTGCCTGTGTGACCTTGGGCAAATCCTCTGGCCTCTCTGAATCCCATTCTTCTGCGGGGCAGTGATAAGAATATCTGCCTTGTGGGGTGATGGGGAGAAAACTGCCACACGATCAAGTAGAGACAGCACAAAGGAGGACCTCAGCCAGTGCTGGGTCCCTTCCCCTCCTTACAGTATCAGCCTGGGAGGCTAAGACCTGGAGCTGTCTCCTTTGTCCCCAGCAAATGACTTCCATCTGCCCTGACACACACACCCTAACTGACAGAGAGCGAGACAGAAGCCAGATCCCTCCCCAGAACACGTTTATAGAAATGCGAGGCTCGAAACAAAGGATTCTGAGGTCCCATCAGCCTGAGGAACGTTCCTTGCTGTGATTCCCAGTCAGCACAGTAAATGCTCGGATAAGGCTTGCAGAGGAAAGCCTTGTTCCACTGGATCTCTATTTGCCCTGGGAAGTCTTTACTCTTTGAAGAACACCTATCAGCATGATCTCCGGGACTTCCGTGGTGGTCCCGTGGCTGGGAATCCACCTTCCAGTGCAGGGGATGGGGGTTTGATCCCTTGTCGGGGAACTAAGACCCCCCATGCCTTGGGGCAGCTCAGCCTGAATGCCGCAACTAGAGACGCCCATGAGTCACAACAAAGAACTAGCAGGGCCGAAATAAAAATCAACAGGGGATTAAAAAGCACTTCGCCAAACCCATTTCCCACGGAAACACATTTTAGGTAATGTTGCCAGATGATATTAAAGGCAAAATTCAACTTTACATGGAGGGGGAAAATGTATCTGATTACTATAAATACGTCCCAAAGCACCCCCCTCCCCCGGAAAAGGGAATGGCAACCCACGCCCGTGTTCTTGCCTGGAGAGCTCCTTGGACAGGGGAGCCTAGTGGGCTACAGTCTGTGGGGTTGCAAAGAGTCAGACACGACTGGTGACCAACACCTCACTTCACATTCCAAAGTGGAAAACTTACTTTTCCCACAACTGATCCTGGGACTGCCTGCCTGCCTCCCTCTCCATATCTTGTCCCTGCTTCACGTCTCAGCTTGCCGGCCCCTTGTCCATGGAGCCCGCCCTGAGGCCACTCATCCTTCTCCGGAGCCACAGGCAGTCTCTGCCCCTGTCTCTGGGCGCTGAGCGTGCCCCGTCCTGTGTTCAGGTGGCACCCTGGGAACGAATGTGTCTGCTCCATCAGAGAGAAACCCTCTGAGAGCAGGGACGTTGCCTCTCAGGGGCTTCCCACGGCGCCTGGAATCTAGCAGGGGCTTGCTGATGTCAGCCAAAGGCAGCATAATCCCCGTGTCTCTCATCAGACTGCGGATTGCAAACGCACACGCCATTCCAGCTGGAAGGAGAGGGGAGAGAACGCATCTGCCCTGACTCCCAATTCACTGCATCCCATTCACTTACCAGGCAAGCCTTTACCCAGCACCTGCTCTGTGCCAGGCGCTATGAGATGCTCAGAACTCACAGATGAATCAAGCGCACTCCTCGCCTCACTACAAGGGGAGGCTGATACACGCGCAGATGGTGTCCTGGCACAGGAAGTGCTAGCCTGGCACAGGCTCGACACAGGGACCAGTATCTGCTGAATGACAGAATGAATGAGTGTCCAGGGTATGTATGAAGTGTGATGGAAGGGGTGATACTTGAGCTGCGTCTCGAGGAATGAGGGTAAGTTTCCCAAGTCATGCGAAGAAGGGGTGGAAGGGCATTGGAGGAAGAAGGAACGGCGTGTACAGTGGCACAGAGGTAGGGAGAGATGTGGTAGGACTCACAGAAGGCTCTTTGTGGGTGAAGAAGCAGGGAAGGAAAAAGGGAGACGGCAGAATATGGACAGGCTGAAGCCAAATTTGTAGAGATAAGCGCTGCCTTACTGAGGAATTTGAGTCTCGTCTGCTCGCGTGCCTGCAAGGATGGTTAGTGAGGGGCCCCTGAGTATGATCCTGTACAACGACCCTGTCCTGGATTGCCATAGAGGCAAAGCTGACACAGCCCACCCCTGCTCAAGAGTGAAGGACTTGTTGACAAAACAGGAACAGACTCCAGGCACAGAAAACAAACCGATGGTTACCAGCACAGGAGTGGAGGAGGAATAAATTAGGCGTTTGGGATTAACACAGACACACTGCTGCTGCTGCTGCTAAGTCACTTCAGTCGTGTCCGACTCTGTGTGACCCCATAGACGGCTCTTGCCTGGAGAACCCCATGGACAGAGGAGCCTGGTGGGCTACAGTTCATAGGGTCGCAAAGAGTCAGACACGACTGAAGCCACTTAGAACAGCACACAGCACACACACACACACACACACACACATGTTCATTTGTTGTATACCTGAAGCTAACACAACGTTGTAAATCAACTATACTTTGACTAAACAAAATTTTTTTCAAGAACAAAGCTCAGTTCCCTCGGCCACTGAAAGTGTTGGTGGAACACCTCACTCACCTGGCTGTTTTTTTCTGGAAATCGCCCCCTGCTGAGCTGGTCTTGCCTTTGGTCATGCTGCCTTCATGCAGTCTGCACCGAGTGACTGTGCAGCGCTGGAGAAGGAAGCTGGTGGCTCTCACTCAGGACAGTTCTAAAGGGCCCTCCAGATCCAGAGTGCTATGTGGCCTGGCTGCTGTCCTCAGGACTGCAAGACAGCTCACCTTCTCCCTCTGGCCACCCCTGTTTCCTTCCCCAGAGCATTCCCTGCTGAACATCTCCTTGCTTCTGTCTCAGGCTCCAGGATCTGCCTGCTATCAAAACAATAAATACATGTTCCTCGTGAATAATGGAAGGAGGAGCAATCAGGCCACAGGAGGCCTGAGTTCTAACCCTGGTTCTTTATCTAGGTCCCTCTAAAATCTTGAGAACCTCTCTTTCTCTTCCCTAGACTACAGGAATACCAATACGAAAACAAGTGAGTTGTCTTGCATCATCTGTAAAGACCTCTCCAGCTGGTACATATTGGAAATTAAGATTTATTCACCAGTTCAGTTCAGTCACTCACTCGTGTCCGACTCTTTGCGACCCCATGAATCGAAGCACACCAGGCCTCCCTGTCCATCACCAACTCCCGGAGTTCACTCAGACTCATGTCCTTTGAGTCAGTGATGCCATCCAGCCATCTCATCCTCTGTTGTCCCCTTCTCCTCCTGCCCCCAATCCCTCCCAGCATCAGAGTCTTTTCCAATGAGTCAACTCTTCGCATGAGGTGGCCAAAGTACTGGAGTTTCAGCTTTAGCATCAGTCCTTCCAAAGAAATCCCAGGGCTGATCTCCTTCAGAATGGACTGGTTGGATCTCCTTGCAGTCCAAGGGACTCTCAAGAGTCTTCTCCAACACCACAGTTCAAAAGCATCAATTCTTCGGAGCTCAGCTTTCTTCATAGTCNCTGCAGCCATGAAATTAAAAGATGCTTGCTCCTTGAAAGAAAAGTTATGCCCAACCTAAACAGCTTATTAAAAAGCAGAGACATTACTTTGCAAGCAAAGGTCCATCCAGTCAAAGCTATGGTTTTTCAAGAACTGATGCTTTTGATCTGTGGTGTTGGAGAAGACTCTTGAGAGTCCCTTGGACTGCAAGGAGATCCAACCAGTCCATCCTAGAGGAAATCAGTCCCTGTCTCTTATACACATCTAGATGTGTATAAGAGACAGCCTTAGTCGGCAAAGTAATGTCTCTGCTTTTGAATATACTATCTAGGTTGGTCATAACTTTTCTTCCAAGGAGTAAGCGTATTCTAATTTCATGGCTGCAGTCACCATCTGCAGTGATTTTGGAGCCCAAAAAAATAAAGTCTGACGCTGTTTCTACTGTTTCCCCATCTATTTCCCATGAAGTGATGGGACCGGATGCCATGATCTTCGTTTTCTGAATGTTGAGCTTTAAGCCAACTTTTTTTCTCTCCTCTTGAAGTTGCGGTACTATTCAGTTTTTTTTACCACTTACAAATGATGTTCAAAACTAATGAGAAAGAAAAGGTCAGGCAGGGATCTTCACTGTTAGACTTGATCTGGTAATACCACTAACCACTACCCCCCTCCAAAAAAAAACGGCTTTTTTAGCATTTTTCCATTCTGTACACTTTTTAAAAACTGTTTTGTCATGAGTTGATTCAAATTAGAAAAATAAACTAACTTCCAAAAATACCTTCAATGTGTGGAACCCGTGTGCTTCTTAATATAAGCCATAATATGTGGCTTAAGTACTGTTTGTTTCATTGCTGTTACTGCTGTGCGCTTTCCAGCTTCTTTCCAATCAGTTTTCCATGAATACAAAACTCTTTTGTTCTGCCTAAGGTAAGTTTCATTTTAAGATTTAAAGTTCTAGAGGAAATCCTTATACAACGTTATTAGTGATACCTCAAAAGCGTTGCCATGGTAGACAGGAGACAAACCGAACATTTTCCCAAGACACCTAGAAGTGTCACACATCACTTGTTGTGTTATCTCCATATGATTCATATTTCAAGATGACTGGCTAAACCACACCATGGTTGTCTTTTAAAAAGGCCTTAAATTACATCAAACGTCTCAAAATAACTACAGCTTTTTCTAAGAGTTCTCAGATTCTGTCCTCAAACCCATCAGTAAAATACATCTAACTATGGAGAAAAATTCTCCTTCACTGAGGAGTGGCTGATTCTCTAGTTTTCCAAATGGTCATCTCCTCTAGGACTATAAACTCTACGGTAGCCCTGTATTAATTAAGTTCACCTGTAGAGAAGTTTCAGCCAAGCAATGTTGGTGCCACACAAATGAAGATGAAATAAAACTCTGAAAGATGAGCTCCCTCTAGGGTTTGAGTCTTAGGACTCTGCCAATGGGCTTCCCTGGTGGTTTAGATGGTAAAGAACCTGCCTGCCATGTGGGAGACCCAGGTTTGATCCCTGGGTAGGGAAGATCCCCTGGAGAAGGGAATGGTAACCCTAACTCCAGTATTCTTGCCTGGAAAATTCGATGGACAGAGGAGCCTGTCGGACTCCTCTACAGTCCAAGGGGTTGCAAAGAGTCAGACACGACTGAGCAAATTACACACACACACACACACACACACACTCTCTCTCTCTGCCAACAGACTATTACAGGGTTGTGACTGGAGCCCCTCTGAGTCCTCAAATCTCTCTTAAGAAGCCAGACTCCTTTCTTCCCTCATTCATTCATTCCTTCCGCCATAACATTATTCCCTCTTCCCCTGGACCCAGCACATTTCATGGGAAGCCAAGAATGTCAAACATTTCCGTGGATAAACAGAAATCTCCCGGCCTTGCTGTTTGTTTTAATGTTGCTGTTGGTATGAGAGGTGACAGCGTGCCTCAGGCAGCTGTCTCTCCATCCAGGCCAAGCAGGTCATCTTCCTTTTATCAGAAAGGAGGGGAGGCCATCACATTTTAGTGCACGTTGACACCACTGCTAACAAAAGCGAGATAAGAAGTCGATGCCCTTAAGGTGCCTTAACCTCTCCCTCACCTAAAACAAGAGATTTCGCAGTTTCCCCTCTGAAGTTGGAACCAGGAAGTGATCTGACACCACGCGGCCTTAACCACACGGACATCTACCAGGTAATCCAAGAGAAAGCTGTGAAGCGCAGGACAGACCTTAACTCAGAAGGTCATTCCTCTTTCCTTTGGGCAAGTAAGATGGTTCCTTTAAGAAAGCAAAAGTGAATCAGGATACTGGCTTCTCAAACAAAAAGGCAGAGGCAAGAATCAGATCCATTTTGAATCACTCATCTGAAAATAGTACTAGTGAACTTAGCTGCTAATTTATAGCTTTCAAATTTTTGTAATGTTTTGAACCATTAATTCGAGAGAAATCTTCTCCAAAAGTGTAAGCATTTTAAAAACACATAAAAAGAAGCCGAGCCACTCGCAGGCCTCCGCCTCCTGCAGCCCAGTCCTGGAAGCGCCCAGGACACAGGCTGCAAAACACGCACCAGAGACCACGCCTCACTCACCCCAGCTGCGCCCGACTTTTTGTGCCCCCATGGACTATGGCCCACCAGGCTCCTCTTTCCATGGTATTCTCCAGGCCAGAATACTGGAGTGGGTTGCCATTCCCTCCTCCAGAGGATCTTTGCGACCCAGGGATTAAACCCATGTCTCTCGCATCTCCGGCATCAGCAGGTGGCTTCTTTACCACAAGCGCCACCTGGAAGACCACATACCATTTGAAAAGGGCAAAACTTGAGATTTGCGGTTTCCCCTTGTCACTGTTCAGTCACTAAGTCACGTCTGACTCTGCAGTCCCAAGGACTGCAGCCAGCCAGGCTCCCCAGTCCTCCTCTACTTCCTAGTTTGCTCAAATTCATGTCCATTGAGTCGGTGATGCTATCCAGCCATCTCATCCTTTGTCGCCCCCTTCTCCTAATCTAAGAAACACACTAGCACAAAGAAGATATTCGACACTTTTTACAGCCTATCTTGACAATGATTTATACACCTTTTCCAGAAGGTAATTTGGTAATATGCATCAAAGGGCCTTAAAAAATGGTACAATCTTTTGACCTAATTGTTGACAGTTTCTAGAAATGTATTCCTTTAAAATAAATAAATAAATAAATAATGCACCTAAAGACGTCTGAACAAACAGCAGTATTTATGTTAATAAAAGTAAATGAAATAAGCTAAACGGTCAACAATAAGGAACTGCTTAACTAATTATTATAGACATATGAAGGGTCTACCATGCTTTGGCATTAAAATGCTTCTATATAATTTTATTTTTAACGCATGACAACTCTTTACAGTGTCAGCTAGAAAATGTAAAGACACAGGGATGGATTAAATATATTATAAAGTTTACTTATTGACTGAACTAGATACTAAATGTAGTGCTATCTTCCTTGGCCAAAAATACATAGCATCCTGGATTATTTTAAAAGGCAACATAAAAGTTTATCTGGAGCTAGTTTACTCACTGACACTATATCCTAGTAGTATTATAATTATTCAGAAATTAACATAACATACTGTTTCATAATATGCTCACACTCCAACCTCAGTGTCCTTCAATATGATATTGGTTATTTGAGGCAGGCCTAAGGGAAGAAATCCCACTAACAGTAGTGGAATATTGTGACCTAAGGTGTCTTCAAAAGGCATATATCCACTCTGATCATATTTAAACTCCATGATAAATCTGTTCATAAACAATTCTGTACACTACACCACAACAGATGACAGTTTACGGAGAGTTTGTTTTGTTCCAGATACGAAGTCAGATACTAAAACTACAAGAGCTGAATAAAAACACAGTCCTTGCCTTTGAGGAACTCAGTGAACTAGTCATGTAAGTGGACAAACAGGTAACAGTGAGGTTAAAGGTAAGAAGCAGATGAAACACTAAGGGCAGCAGAATCAGGTAAGTCTCAGAAGAGGCGGCGCAGAAGGCCACTGCTGACAGAAACCTCGTTTCCTCATTCTCTTAGTGCCAGTGCGGTGGGAGAAGAGTCCAGGGAGCAAAGAGTCATGTGTCAAGGCACAGAAGCCAAGTATGTTCAGGACTGCTTTGCTTTCTTATAGGAGGGTACCAGGTGTGAAGCTGTAGGGGGAGAGGGGAGAGGCCAGGGGTCGAGCCCAGATAATGAAGGAGACCGAAGCAAGAGAAACCTGACATGACAAGCCCAAGGGCCTGAATTTCTAACATGCAGCCAGTGGTAAATAGTGGACTCTTGCCTGGAGAATCCCAGGGACGGGGGAGCCTGGTGGGCTGCCGGCTACGGGGTCGCACAGAGTCGGTTGTTCCATGTCCAGTTCTAACTGTTGCTTCCTGACCTGCATACAGATTTCTCAAGAGGCAGGTTAGATGGTCTGGTATTCCCATCTTTCTCAGAATTTTCCACAGTTTATTGTGATCCACATAGTCAAAGGCTTTGACATAGTCAATAAAGCAGAAATAGATGTTTTTCTGGAACTCTCTTGCTTTTTCTATGATCCAGCGGATGTTGGCAATTTGATCTCTGGTTCCTCTGCCTATTCTAAAACCAACTTGAACATCTGGAAGTTCACGGTTCACATATTGCTGAAGCCTGGCTTGGAGATTTATTCATACTATGTGTAAATGACTGCTAACAGTTGAAAAACTCAACCTCTGTCATAAGAACCATCACCTAACAAAGATCCACATCTTGAGTTAAAGCTGAGCTAGGAAAAGGATACTCTCCTGGCAGGTATTTTAGCTACAAGCACTGATCACCAGGCTCTTGTAAGGGACATGGGAAAAGAAGCTAACAGTGACTGGGCAATTGATATATACTTTCCTCAAGACATTGTAACCCTCACATTATAAGATGGCAACCACTGCATTCTCAGAGAAGGAAACTAAGGCTCAGAGTGCTAAGGGACCTGGTTAAGGTCACCCAATGAGCAAGTGGCAGAGACCTGAGTGGGTTCCATTCCAGCTGCCTGGACCCTGCCTTCTGCCCGGCCCATCCACCCTTTGGAAAAAGGGGGGTTAATGAAGACCGCCTGCCATCTCCACTCACCAGCCTAGAAAGGTCTCCTGTCTAGTTTGCATTGATTTTCCTGTTTGTTTGTTCTTAATGCATTTGCAGAATCCGAGATCCAGGCTGTAAATAAGGCAGATGAAAAGAGGGGTCAGAGGGACCGAAGGCAGGCTCCTTTCAGCGGTTCCTCGTATTGAAAATATTTCCTGCTGGCTCCACTCTCCCGGAGGTTGCCACCTGACTTCCTCCTTGGTACCGTTCCGGTTTATCCATGTTCAGACTCTGGCTGGGGATGGGTCAGGAAGGTGACTGCAGAAATTGGTAGATTCTGGGATATCCATTTCCAGCCTTCGTGTCTGAAGGCAAGAGCGGCTTCACTCACCTTCCTGCCTCTAGTCTTGCACCCTACTCCCCAGCACAGCCTATAAAATGCTACCCTGCAATGCCCTCAAGCACAACCTGAACATTTTCAGTAACCTCCTTTTTTTTTTTTTTTTCTTTGCCTTTGGAAGAATTTCCCCAGGGTGTCTGTGGTTCGGCCACAACCTACATTTCAAATCACAGACCCCGCCGCCCCACTGACCCTGCAACCCAGGAGTGCGGGCGATTCTCTCTGCTGTGGATGCACAGAGCTTTCCTGCTCTACACCTGTCTCCTGCCTGTCTTCTGTTCTCAAGTCCCAAACCAGCCTACTCTGCAGGTCCTGAGCCAGCCAAAGCATCCTCTCTCAGAGCACTGAGACTCTTGAGTCTATTCTTTTGTGCTGGTAACTTGAACCTTGTCTCAGCTACTCTGCACCCCTCCTCCGCCCACCTCTGCCCACCTCTGCCCCTGCCCCGACCACCCAAAAGGCTTGGAGCTCCAATTTCGTTTCTGCGTCCCTCTGTCACTAGCAAAGAACCTGGAACACAGTAGGTCTCAGCAAATGGTTGTGAATGAAGGAAGCCAATTAACAATAATAGCCCCTTACGTTGGAACAGCCATTATCATGGATGAGTCATTTCTCAGTAGAGCCTCTATAGACCTCAGGAGGAGAGCTGACCCTTGGGTGGAGATGTTAGGACTACACTTGTCCAGGTGTGCTGTCTGGAGGGTTTTATTGTCTGGAGTTTCTTTTGCCCCTTCTGGTGATCCCAGCCGCCAGCCCAGACGATTGGTCACAGACCCTGGAGGGTGTGTGGGCTGGAGGGTTCTCAGATGCTCCGGCAAACCCCAGCAGACTCAGTGAGGCCCCTGCAGACTCCCCTGAGAGGGTCTGGGCAGCTGCACCTCCCGGTCGCAACTAACAGGTGCCAAGTGCTGCCGCCCAGGACACAAGAGGAGTAAAAACGTGCGGTGCTGAGGATCACGGCAGCCAGGCCCTGCCCTGCACTCTCAGCATCTTCCTGGCTGACATCACCTGTGGGTGTGTGGGGAGATTTCTTGGCCCATCGGAGAGCAGGATCAGGTTTATTCATTCGCAGCCTCCAATCCGTCTCACCTGCTACTCCCAGCCCCAGAGTCATCACCCAGGCTCCCATCTGGCGGCCCCTTTGAAAGGTCCTTTGACACGTGTCTCTTTCTCAAAGCTGCTTCATTCCTGGCAGTGAGCAAAGAAGCCGGGGCTGGTGGAGAAAGGTCAAATGCCTGCACTGTGTTTGTTCACGAGGGCGATATTTCACCAAGGAGCAGATGCTTCCTAAATGATAAATAAGAGCGGCAGCTCCCCGCAGGACTTCGGGGGAGGGAAGTTCTCCACTCTGTATGCAACGCAGCCTCCAGCAAAGACTGGGAAGGAAGGGAGAGAGGGCGGAGTGTAATGGACCAGGATACACGCAGATGATCCAGCGTCCATCCGAGGTGTGGATGCTACACTTCCCAGAATCTGTCCTCCGTTAACGCCTAGTCCACTGACGTGTGTGTGCGCGTGTGCATGCATGTGTGCGTGTGCGTGCATGCGTGTGTGTGTGTGTGTGTGTAACAGCCACCATTGATTGAACTCTTGCTATGTGCCAGACACTCTGCTAAATTCTTAGGTCTACCTTCCAGTTTAATCCCCATCATAGCTCTATGAAGAAAGAGGTTCAGAAAAGTCGAGTTACTTGTCCAAGGTCATGCTGCTAATACGTGACGCATCTCAGGGGTAGGGCCATGGTACACATGCAAGGGGCCTAATAGGTCTGGGCTGGACCGGACTCTGCCTTGAGTCAAGTAGGAACAGGTTAAAAACTCAGAAATGACCTTGGGGGTAGGGGAAACGAGCTCCTATTTAGCATGGAAGAAACAGATCTTTAGTCAAACAGATGGGTTTCCAAGCCATTCCTGCCGCTTTCTCACTGTGAGCCCCACACTGGAGATACTGAGTTCCTGATCTATAGTCTTCCCCCTCTGTAAGATGGGCTGAATAATAACCATATCGCAGGATTATCAGAAGCATTAAATAAGAAGCTCAGCATAAAGGATGGGTGCACCGTCGGTGTTTAGAAAATGTTAGTCCTAGTCACCACGTCTATGAGCAGGAGCATCCAGGTCATGCAAGGAGTGAATGATGTCTGGGTAGATGGGCTTCCGCCAGGCGTTCAGCATTAAGAAGCCACCTCTCAAAGGGATTCCCTGGTGGTTCAAAGGTTAGGACTTGGCTCTTTCACTGTCGGGGCCCGGCTTCCTCCCTGAGCAGGGACAAAGCTCCCGAAAGCCGTGCAGCGTGGCCCAAGGGAAAAATGAAGCAAGAAGCATCTCACACTGTGAGATTCGAGGCCGCCTCGCAACACCCTTCCCAGTCGCCCCGTGCAGTGTGACACACGGGGCAGAAAGCCCCCGTCACAGACAACGCGCGCCTGGGGGCCAGACCCCAGTTCACAGGAAATCTCCGCTCAGATCGCCGACTTCCCCACCCACACAAGCAGCCGGTGGGGCCCAAATCTGTTTAGGGGCCCCCAGTGTGGACAACGGGGTCTGGGCCTGCTTGGGCAGGGCCGGGAAAAACCGTTTACCTCTCTCCAAACGGCGCTGCGCCTGGACCTCCAGCTCCAGCTGTCTCCCTCCTCCAGCGCTCAAAACCAGTCTCCTCTGCCGACAGCAGGGAACACAGGCCTTGGATTCACGCTATTTTTCTCTCTCTAGCTCTTCCCTCCTACTCAGACACCTGCAAACTCACTCTTTCTCACACACACAAACACATAAACAGATATGCATACACATAGTTCTTTCCTCCAAAAAGTTGAAACCATGGAGATATCCAGGGGAGTAATATCAATAGTATCACTTATATCTCAGATGTCCCTAGGTCTCAACTCTTGACCGGTAGGAATGTAGAGTCACAAAGGAAGAAGGAAGCCATTTGCATTGGAAAATCAAGGAGGGCTTCACAGAGGAAGTGGTATCTAGACAGTGGTGTCTAGCTAGTGGGGGGAAGTCTGAGTCATCTGGTGTGTGGGCTGTGGGAAGGAGAATGGCAGGAGAAGGAGCTGGGTAATTAGGCAAGGACTAATCTTGGAAAATCTCGAATGCCATGGCAGAGTTTAAAGTGTATCCTGAAGAAGGGTGTTTCTTAGGGAGTGTGTCAGATTCCCGGACAGAACTTCTTATAATATACATCCCTCCCTTCTCCACACTCCCCATCACCTCCAATATTTTCTATCTGAGGGGGCCCTGAAAATGTGTATTTGGATAATGTGAGCCATGCAGTTCTGGGATATGCCATTTTCCCTTCACCCTGGCAAAACCGTCTCACTGACAATGGGGAGCCATAGAAGGTGTTTCAGGTAGGAAGAGGTATGTGTCTTGGGAAGGCATCCTTGGTATCTGCAACAAAGCTTGGACCGAGGAAATCCCCATGCATACTACCACAGCCTGCCTGCCCACTAGGAGCCAAATGGTGTCTTTGTGCAAATTGGAAAAAGACATCTAACCTTCAGCAACAATTTTCAAAGTCCCGCATATAATTGACTTCCTAGGAGGTGCTCGTGGTAAAGGACCCTCCTGCCAATGCAAGAGACTCAAGAGACACAGATTCAAACCCTAGGTCAGGAAGATCGCCTGGATAAGAAGTGGCTACCCACTCCAGTACCCTTGTCTGGAGAAACCCATGGGCAGAGGAGCCTGGTGGGCTACAGTCCACAGGGTCGCGAAGAGCCGGACACGGCTGAAGCAACTTGGCAGGCATGCACACGTGGTAATCCAAGCAACCATGAGCCGTCTGGCTTTGGCACAGCAGACAAGGGAGCAGATGGCCCCTCCAGGTACGTTAGGTGCCCCTGACATGGCCCTCAGGTAACGAAGGGGAGCGTGGAGGAAGGAACAAAGGAGACGAGGCCAGGGTGGGGGGAGTTCTCAACCTGTCTTTAATCTTCCCCATTAGCTGAAATTCTCCATCACAGACAATCTCTGCAGCTCCTTTTTCAACGGGCGCCAGGGTGTCAGACTCGTCCCATAGCGAGCCGCGTGCTGCAGTGACTGTGTGGGTGTGTCCCCTGGGCTTGGCCTGGCTCTGCCCCAGGGGAGGTCTCAGAGATCAGACGTCAGAGAACAAACCCACAGACACCCCACTGTCTTATTCCCACCTCACTTGGCACAGGTACACGTGCTTGGCCGAGCACACTTTCTGAGACCCCCAACCCCTTCTTCCCTCCAAGAGACTAGCTGGATGCTCTCGGGATCCCCAAGTGTGGTCAGGTCAGGAGCAGCTTTACCAGTTTATATGCACAGGTGGGTGAATGGTGGGGGATTCCCCAGGCACGTCTACAATCCTGTGTGCCAGCTGGGAAGCCCAGAGTCTTTGTGACCAAGCGCACACCCTCTTCGAGAAGTTTGTCTGTATTTCCAATACAAATGGCGTTTCCCCGTCTGCTCAGTGGGGCTCTGATGGTCCAGGGAAAAGTCCTGTGTAGCTGGCTTTCTTCCCACAGGACTGCTGGGAGAATCAGATAAGAGATGGGAAAGCGCTGTGATCTTAGATTTTATTATTATCTTACTTCCCTAAAAGAAATGTCCCTCCTGGGTCTTTGAATTACTTAGACCATTTCTTTTTCTATTGACTTTGGATTCCCGAGAGAGAATTACATTTTCAACAAGTGGTAGCTGCTGTAGCTTCGTGGAATGATTGACTGACGACCAGGCAGGCACCCGAGGGATTATCTGCTCCCACTGTCGTGCGGGTGGGGAAACTAAAGCTAGGAGCCGAACTCCATCCAGAGACACCCAACGGGAGCCCTCCACCGGGGCCTGTTTGTGCCGCGCTGTCCGCTGCTGAAATGAGAATATTGTTTCCAGGGACCACAAAAGGGGAGCCCTCAGACCCCATCTCCTCACCCTGGGTCTTCCTGCGAGAGCATCTGGAATGCGCGGGACCGTGGGCTCCGTGTCTCTGAGCCGAACCAGCAGGCTCGAGTCGGCTCAGAGCTCACCAGAACGGCAGTCAGCAGGCATCCGGACTGTCCCCGCACCCTGCCGAGCTTGCCGCCCGTGTTCAGAGGGCAGTTACCACTTCACGCGGAACTCCTGACAGAAACACACTATTCTGGACAGAGTTCTGGACAGGCTGGCAGGAGAATCTCAAGAGAAACAAAGGGAGATGTATTGGAAAGAAAAGAGAGGGCGGTTGGGATTCAAAGAGGAGTGGAGGGGGAGAAAAGAAGACGGTTGTGTGAGAAAGAGCGCTGCCCAACCGGCCAAGAAAATAGAGACACTTCGATCCGTCTTGTTCAACAAACTGCACCTCCAAGATGCCTTTCAAAATGCAGTGATTTCACTCTCCATTTGAAAGGCTCCTCACTCCTCCCGACTGATGAAAGCGAGAGTACAGTTACAGCTCAGTTTCCACGGAGGCTGCCCTTTGGTGCCTGATTTTACGATCGGAAGCGTCATTACCAGACACGCTCTGTCCCAAAACCACAGGGGTGCTTCTCCCCATGCGGGGGCCGTTCTGTTTTGGGTACCTCTCCCAGCATCGAATCCAGGACCAAGAATATAGCATTTAATATATTTTTGAAGGGACTTTCGGAGAAGGCAATGTCACCCCACTCCCGTACTCTTGCCTGGAAAATCCCATGAATGGAGGAGCCTGGTAGGCTGCAGTCCATGGAGTCGCTAAGAGTTGGGCATGACTGAGTGACTTCACTTTCACTTTTCACTTTCATGAATTGGAGAAGGAAATGGCAACCCACTCCAGTGTTCCTGCCTGGAGAATCCCAGGGATGGGGGAGCCTGGTGGGCTGCCGTCTATGGGGTCGCACAGGGTCGGACACGACTGAAGCGACTTAGCAGCAGTAGTAGTATTTAAAAACAAAATTCTTTAAGGGGACAAGGAGATGAAATAACTATCTATTTAATTTTCACACCATTTTTAAAGCTTACACCCCATTTGCAGTTATTACAAAATATTGGCTCTATTCCCCAACTTGTACACTGCATCCTTGGGCCTAATTTATACCCAACAGTTTGTACCTCCTAGTCTCCAATCCCTATCCTTATATCGCCACTGGTGGCCACTAGTTTGCTCTCTGTATCTGTGAGTCTCTTTCTTGTTATATTCACTAGTTTTTTTTTTTTTTTTTTGCTGTTTTAGATTCTACATACAAGTGATATTGTACATTATTTGTCTTTCTTTATCTGACTTATCTCACTTAGCATAATGCCCTCCAAGTCCATCTATTTTTTGTTCTTTTTTATGGCTGAGTAATACTCCATGTGTGTGTGTGTGTGTGTGTGTGTGTGTGTGTGTGTGTACACACCACATCATGCTTATCCATTCGTCTGTTACTTGACTCTTAGGCTTTCATATCTTGGAAATTGTCAGTAATTCTGTAGTGAACTTTGGGATGCTTGTATTTTTCTGAATTAGTGTTTTTGGGTTTTTGGGGTTTTTTTGGATATATATACCCAGGAGTAGAATTGCTGGGTCATATGGCATTTCTACTTTAAGTTCTCTGAGAAACCATGAAAGGCTTTTTAGCACTGGTTGACTGATGTGGCTACCTTGGTCTTGGTTGCGGCATGTGGGATCTTTCACTGTGGTGCTCAGCCTCTCTAGCTGGAATGCACAAGCTTAGGTGCTCCGAAGGATGTGGGATCTCAGTTCCCCAACCAGGGACTGAACTTGCTTCCTCTGCATTGCAAGGTGGATTCTCAACCGCTGAACCACCAGAGAAAGCCTGATCATGAAATATTTAAAATAGAAATCTGTCTGAACACCTTGGACAAATGAACAAGTGTACATGTTTCTTGATGACTCAGAAATAACAGCAACCAAGCCAAAGACAATAACAGTAGCAGATACCTTCTTGCCCCATAGATCATAAGACCACCTTCTCTCATTTCCAACTTCTTCAGCAGTTATTTAATAATTCAACAAATGTTGACTGAACACCTACTGTGGGTCAAATATCAGACTAGCCTTTTGGAGAAGGAGATATAAAAACCAAGATGTGGCCACTGCCCTCCCTCAAAGGGATCAGGCACTAAGTCGCAGGGCAGAGGTCGCAGGCATGAAGGCTTACACCACAACCACTGATGTCATCGAGGGGGGAGCAATGTGTTGTTGGAGCCCAGAATAGATTCCTCGCCTCTGCAAAGTGGGACAAGCGCATCACAAAGCAGGTGACTTTCGAGATGGGCCTTGGCAGATGGGTGGAGAGTTGGGAGGTGAGTGAGGAGCCCCGAAGTCTCTTCTAGATGGAAGAAATTGCAGAGAGACTTTGAAATGCAGAGATGTTTGAGCAGTGATGGAGGTTCTGTGGGGTTTGGTGTAGGTTGGTCAGTAGCGAGGAATGGGTCTAGGAGTGCCTGGTTTGGGAGGTAGAGCTTTGACCTCAGGCAGTAGGGGTGGGAGCAGAGCTGGGTGCTTGTGAACAGAACAGGGCTCTGCTGGGGAGATCGGAAAAGGACCCAGGTGGTAGGGACCCCAGGTGAGGCCTGCAGGTCAGATGTTGTTTCCTCACTTGGGAAGAGATTCAGAGGAACTGGAAAGCAAGTCAGATTTGAGAGATGTTTGTGAGGACAAATGATAAGACTTACTGACCATCTGGCTGGAGAAAGAAGAAAAGGCATATGGTCAAAAGGACAAGGTTTAAGTGCATGTAATTGAGAAGCTACTGATGCTATTAGCCAAACTTGGAGATAAGATTGAGAATCCAGTTCAGGGGGAACACACCCTCTGCCTCCTTCCCGTGGTTACAGCCGCTGATACTGAACAGGTATTCCATTATTAATTTTCATTAGCTTCCCTCTGGAAGCATAGACTCTCCCTTGGGGATGAAAACATGTAACTAGATGATGTAAAACAAAACAGATTGGGGTACCTTTCAAAACAGAGGTGACTGGAAGGCAGGAAAAAGAAGGTAATCTCTGGAGAAATCAGAAAAGGCTTCCTGGAGGAGATATCATTGGATTTCAGCCTTGAGGGATGAATGAGTTCAACCCACAGAAATAGCATTTTAGAAGTAATAGAGGGGAATTGTGAGAGAGAATGCAGAGGACATTGGAAATGCCCATGTGAATCAATGCTGAATTAGGAGCATGGTGGAAAGTTACTGAAGGACCTGGACTTCTGAAAGTCATGGTTGACAATGGCCAAGAACCTGATGGAGCCCCAGAGGGAAGGAGAAAATGACTTTCCAAGCGGCCCATCTGATCTCACAGTTCAGTTCAGTTCAGTTCAGTCACTCAGTCGTGTCCGACTCTTTGAGATCCCATGGACTGCAGCACGCCAGGCATCGCTGTCCATCACCAACTCCTTGAGCTTGCTCAAACTCATGTCCATCCAGTCAGTGATGCCATCCAACCATCCCATCCTCTGTCATCCCCTTCTTCTCCTGCCTTCAATCTTTCCCAGCATGAGGGTCTGTTCCAGTGAGTCAGTTCTTCACATCAGGTGGCCAAAGTATTGGAGCTTCAGCTTCAGTATCAGTCCTTCCAGTGAATATTCAGGACTGACTTCCTTTAGGATGGACTGGTTCAATCTCCTTGCAAACCACCGGACTATCAAGAGTCTTCTCCAACACCAGAACACAATTCAAAAGAATCAATTCTTCGGTGTTCAACTTTCTTTATGGTCCAACTCTCACATCCATACACGACCACTGGGAAAACCATAGCCTTGACTAGAAGGACCTTTGTCGGCAAAGTAATGTCTCTGCTTTTGAATATGCTGTCTAGGTTGGTCATAGCTGTTCTTCCAAGGAGCAAGCGTCTTTTAATTTCATGGCTACCATCACCGTCTGCAGTGATTTTAGAGCCCAAGATCACTGATCTCTCATGGATCATCAATTCTTAGGCTCCAGATAGGCCTCTTCTGGGGGGAGCTGAAGACAAGCTCTCAGAGCTAATGACTTTATGTGGAGTATTGTGTAAAGCCAGCTTGGCTTCATTATCGATGCAAACTTAGGCAAATGAGAGCTGGCTCAGGCTTGGCAAGGTTCCCTTCTGCACATTAGCTCGGGCGGCCTCCTGTGGAGAGCCACACGCCTGTCGGTGGCTCCGATCCACCAAGGGGGAAGCACGCATGGAGGGGCTTTGAACCCCTGACTTCAGATCTGGGCCCAGAGTCTCAGCTGCCTCCCAACACCATCTGGGCACGCAGGCCCAGCATGACTGGAGAGCTCACTCCCAGGCCTCCCGTGGATTCCCTGGCTCCCAGGCCATGCGCAGAAAACAATATCCGTGATCACAGCCTCACAGATTCAATTCTGTCCCTCTTAATTAAATGACTTCAGCCTTACAAATTGCAGCGGTGGATGCAAGCTCATGCCAGACACGCAGCTGCACACCCAGGACACCATGCACTTTGGAAGGACAGGCCAAGACCAGTAGCCCCCACGGGAAGAGTCCAGTGTCCGGTGAGGCGATGACAACGAGCACCTTCCCCGCCCTCCAGCCTCCCTGGGTGGCTGTGCTGACTTCAATCATCCCTCTGACAGGCATTTATGGAGGACCTACTATGTGCCAAGCAATGTGTGAGCACTGAAAACACCGGGGTGAGAGTGATGGCCTTGTGCTAGGGATCTGTCTCTTGGGAGCAGAGAGAAGCAAGGAGATGATGGCCTGCTGGCATCCTTGCTGTTTTTCTCACAGGAGAGCCCAGTTAGGGGTACTGGGCAGACCGGGAGGGCAAAGGGCATGCAGGTGTGTGGACATTATCCTGAGTGGATGGGGGTGATTGGGACCCAGGAGAGGGTTGAGCAGAAGTGTATTTATCAATCCTATGCCATATCACAGACACCAAGAAGGCTCCCCCCATCCAGGCTGTCACGTAACACTGAGTAGAGTCCTGTGCCCTATTATCCATTTTAAACATAGCAGTGTGTACATTTTGAGGGCTTTGTGGGTAGTGACGTGGTAAAGAACCTGCCTGCCAGTGCAACAGATATAAGAGATGTGGGTTCAATATCTGGGTCTGGAAGATTCCCTGGAAGAGGGCATGCAAGCCACTCTAGTTCTTGCCTGGAGAATCCCATGGACAGAGTGGGCTATGGTCCATAGGGTTGCAAAGAGTCAGACATGACTGAAGTGACTGAGCAAGCATGCATGTACATATGATGTGGGTTCAATATCCGGGTCTGGAAGATTCCCTGGAAGAGGGCATGCAAGCCACTCTAGTTCTTGCCTGGAGAATCCCATGGACAGAGTGGGCTATGGTCCATAGGGTTGCAAAGAGTCAGACATGACTGAAGTGACTGAGCAAGCATGCATGTACATATAGGTCTCAAACTTTAAAATGATTTTTAGACAAATAGGATTTAGAGAGAACAGTGGAGGAAGCAAAGCTATTCTTTTCTTTATTGGAAGGCACTGCATTTGCTTAGGTAATGCCAAAAGAATAACAGCAAAAGACTTTCTAATAGTCTGAAGCTTTCACTTTCTTTTAATAAACATGCTAAATTAAAAAAAAAGAAAGTTCTGGAAATGCTGCAGGGAAAAAAAAAACCTTCACATCTCTGCTCCCTCTCCCCTAAAGCACCTCTGCCCTGCCCCATCCCCCAGGCAAACATCAGGTCTATGAGTTAGTTCTAGGAAGTGCTTTCCCAGACAGAACAGATGAGGGGATGAAACCTGAAAAACGCATGAATGCAGCCTTAGCGGATTAATGGCCTTGGCTGTGCAATTCCTGGGGCATTTTCCCCATCTGAGAAATGGGCACATGCACCATGTGCTGTGCCTCACAAGAGTCAAATGAGAAAGGTTAGGTACACAGTAAACACTCAGCACATGTCTTGAGTGAACGAAACACAGTGGACGTTCTTGGTCAAGTGAAAAGCACTCCAGGGAGTATTGTGCTCTGGAGCTTTCAGCTGCCTGGTTTGTCAGTTATCAATAGATTGTACTTAGTCTGCAGAAGTGAACAGGGCTTGGGAATAGAATTTATGAGGATTCATTCATCCCCTTATTCGGCAAATATTTATGAGCCAGCTGTCCTATTTATTATACCCTGTGGTTACAATGGTGGACGTGGCAAACCTGGCCCCTGCCCCCTTGAACTCCGTGGTCAGTGGAGAGGTGGATACTAATGAAATAGTCCCACAAGTGAACGTGTGATCACCCAGCATGGTAAGTAAGTCCTGAAAGAGAAATGCAGGAAGATGCAGGGAATGGAAGGCAGTGGCAGTGGGAAGACTTCACACCTTGGTTCTTCATTCGGTCAACAAATGAACGGATGAGTGAATGGATATTCCTAAGCGCTGTTTCCCCTTCTGGGATGCCTTCCACAGCTCTGGACAGGGCTGGGTCCACCTTGTATCCTAGAGCTCAACTTGGCATCATCTCCTTAGAACAGCCTTCCCTAAGCATCCTTGAGTTGCTCTGTAACACCACCATTTTATTTTCCTCGAAGCATTCATCATTGTCTGATGTGTGTGTGTGTGTGTGTGAATATATGTATATATATTTGTTAGTTCATTGCCTGTGTCTGCCTGTTGGAAGGCAAGCTGTATATGAGCCGAGGTCGTCCCAGTGTTCCCAGCCTGCGGAACAGCCATCATACGGAGCCAGTAAGCATGGAGTGTGTCAGGGAAGGACACGTGGCCGGGAAGATTTGTGGTTGCGGGGGAGGGAGCGGCGCTGAGTTTTCAGGTGGATCTGAACCCAGGGTTTTCCAGACAAGGACTTCCTCAGACACCATGATCTGAGAAGGGCCTAGCTTTGAGAGAGGTGTGATCTCTGCAAACATGAGCTGCCATGACTCTCATGGGGATAACAGCAGAGCTGCCTCCAGAGTTGTTATAGGCTGTGCTTCGAACAGCTCAGGAAAAGTTGTTAGTAGTGATTGAGGTGGTGCCGGAGGTGGGGGTAGCAGAATTGTGAGAGTTTGGGGTTTTTTTGTATATTGTTGTATTATTGTATTGTATTATTTTTGTGTTATTGAATTATAGTTGATTTACAGTCTTGTATTAGTTTCAGGTGCACAGCAGAGTGATTCAGTTCGTTATATATATTCCTTTTCAGAATTTTTTACACGATAGGTTATTACCAATTTCAGAATATGGTTTCCTGTGCTATCAGTAGGAACTTGTTGGTTAGGTTTTGTGTGTGTAGCAGTGTTGTATCTGTCAACCCCCAGCTCCTAACTTACCTCTCCCTCCTTTCCCCTTTGGTAACCATAAATTTGTTTGCTATCTCTGCAAGTCTATCTCTGCTTTGTAAATAAATTCATTTGTATCAATTTTTTGTTTTTTTAGATTTCACGTATAAGTGATATCATATGGTATCTTTCTCTGTCTGGCTTACTTCACTTAGTAAGATAACCTCTAGGTCCAAATATTGCAAGAATTTACAGCTGCTCTCAAAAATGTGTGGGACTGAAGTTGACTTTGAACATCACCAGTGAACTTTAATTCTACTGAAGACTTCAGACAGCCTCTTCCGTCTTAGATTAGTGACAGGGTTCCTGTGCCTGGCTCCAGTGTGGTCATCCAGGATCCCCCATGTGCCCCAAATGAAAAAGCGTGTTTTGATAAAAATGAACCCAGGGTTAGAGAGCAGGGTGACAGGGATTCAAATTCTGACTCTATCTTTTACTGTCTGCTAGAATCTAAAGAAGGAACTGAATCGCTGAGGCTTTCTTTCTTCATCTGAGAGATGAGAACAAGAAAAACTGCTTTCCGGGTTGTTGAGAGGATGAAACGATCCTCTATGATAGTGTGTGTAACATGCAGGATGGTGCATGTAACATGCCGGATGGTGCACGTCACATGCAGCATGGTGCGTGTCACATAGGCGGTGGTCCATAAATGCCACTCACTTTCATCTGACTTTTGCTCCAAAGGGGAGGTGCTGATGACCTCCTACAGGGCTTCCTAAAGACCTTTCACCTTCTGAACTCATCCCTACTTTGGGGCCACAAACCTTTCTGAGCCTTGGTTTCCCAGCCTCAAATGCTGGAATAGCCAGTTTTTTTCCAAGTTAATTATATCCTCTGAGAAAGTGCCTCATGGTGCGTGTACTAAATTAAAACATTAATTAAAATAAAACATGAGCTCAGCAACAATTAAAGTGGAAGAAGAAGTATATATAAAATAATTCATACACACACACATATATATTTTAAAAAACACCCCAGCCTTACCCTCAAAGCCCTCAGGATCTAAGAATGGCTTGAAGGGTGACAACCAGTGACTTTTTTCCAAATTGTATAGGATATCCAAGGAGGCCACAGTCTTCCAAACAGTATGCTATTTGAGTTTCTCATGGTCAGTATTTTAAAATATTAGCAGAATTCTGCTTCTGCCCACATCCTCTTTCAACCAAGGGCACCTGGTTAGATGCAGCTGGGCACTGAGATGCAGAGAAAGTCCTTCTTACCCCCAGACAAGGAGTTTTTACAGGCAGCTCCATGTCAGCCCCTGTGCCAGGCTGTGGGATGCAGGGCTGACAGGCGGCTCCATCCCCGAGGAAGTTAGGACTCCAGAGGTCAGGCAGACTGATGCCAGTGAGAAGCAGAGGCCAAGGATGCCCAGCGGCCTCACTCCAACTCAGCTGGCCCTTCGCTGTTTCTAGAAGACCTGTTGGACCCTCTTTCCTTGATTCTCTGCTTGGATTATTTCCTCTGTATCCTCACCTTCTGTCTAAAGAAAGTCTCCTCATGGTCCAGAGCCCCTGCCCCTCAACACCACCTGTTTTGGGAAAGTCTTGAGTCGGCCTCGGCCAGTTCCCCAAGCCAACTGTGCCCGCGGCCAAGCCTCTTCCCTTTCAACAGAGGGCACCATTTGCCCGACACCAAACTTGCTGCTCGGAATAAAGAAGCAGACGTGGAGAACGGGCCTGTGACACAAAGCAGGAGGGGAGGGGCGGGGGACGGACTGAACGAGTGCACAGCACGCGCCACCGCGTGTAACGTCGGCAGCTAGCGGGAGCTGCTGCTCAGCACGGGCAGCGCAAGGCGTGCTCGGCGATGGCCCAGAGCGTGGGGTGCGGGGCGCAGCGGGAGCCAGGCGCAAGAGGGAGCACGGGCGTGAACGCATAGAGCTGATTCACTTCATTGTATAGCAGAAGCTCATACCGCAAAACAATTCTACTCCAACTAAAAAAGAAAACTTGGATTCCTGTCGACATTTGGCAGGAAACAACAGCATTCTGTAAAGCAATTATCCCTCAATTAAAAAATTAATATAAAAATAAATTTAAAACTCACTGTTCAGGTTTGATATACATGTTTTTATATGGATACATCATGATAAGGAAATTTCAGCACCAAAAAGGGAATGGAGAGATGATATCTCCAGCCTTTATATCGCACATGTAAGGCTCAAAGACGCCAGGAAAGGACCAACAAGCCCACAGTGACACATGAGATGGTGCACAGGCAGGCTTAGACCCCAGAACTCCTGACTGCCAAGCCATACGCCTTCTGTCCTTGCTACCAAGGTGTCCCCTCCCCGTCACTGGTTATCTCGTTCTTCAGGGTTCTGGGTAGCAAAGAGAGGGGTCGATCTGGCTAGCAGGATCTGGAGATCTGAGTGGCCAGTCTGACCAAGGAAGCAGGCTGTGGCCATCCCAGGCCTATTTCAGTGGAGCATGTTTAGCAAATACCACCTCCTACAGGAAGCCTTCCTAATAAGTCCAGCCCATCCTGAGCTCCCCTCTGTGACGTCTGTCATGCAGTTCAGCAGCTCTTGGAGGGGCTGACAGATCCTGTCATTCCTGGGGTCACCAACTGTGCTGGTCCCAAGAGAACTGATTCCCCCTGAGTCAAGTTCCAGCACATTTGAGATTAAAGAGAATCTGAGCTACACCTGGATCCCACTTTTGTTCGCTAGCTCTCTAACGTGTAAAGCTATAAAGGAAAGAGTAGTCAGCTTGGGGCCTGGGTCTGAGCCTCATTTTTGTGCTTCTCACCTGAGCCTCTCTCAGCTTCACTCAGTCCTCTTATTTGACCTTTTCTCCTCCCATCACCGTCGTGACCAGCATCTCATGGCAAAGTTAGGGAATCCTTGGGAGAAACTGAAGGAGCAAGGCCCAGTACCATTCCCAGAGGTCTCCTCCAAGCTTCTTGTGGTTTCTCGGAGGACATGCTAAGAATCTGCCTATAAGCGCTAAACAAATGTCCATGTAGAGGCAGGATTCGTTTCACATCTTAACTTCAAATAAATGAAGGGAGCTACTTGGGAATATGCACTTGGGCAGTGGGAGTCTGGAACCAGATCATTTTTCTTAACTTAAGACTCTTTGGCTCTTCAAAATTAGGCAAAATCACAGTATAGCGTCAACCGTCACATTTCTACCCTCTTAGCAAAGCCCTCTGCTGATAACCTCCACTCATGTCTCTCTGAGAACACCCTACCTTTACCCTCAATGACACTGAAGGTCAACATAAATTAGTCTGACCATTCCTTATGCGCTCGTGACTTCAGAGATAGTATACAGCAGTGAATCACTGTGAGGTTTAGCATCCAATAGCCCTAAATTCAAGCCCTTATTCTGTCCCTTCTTAACCATGGGATTCAAGGCAAATATCATAAGATATCTGGGCCTCAGTTTCCTCATCTGTAAAATGGAGATAATAATGGTACTTGCTTCATAAACTTTCATGAAGAGCAAATGAAAAAATCTTGCTGTGTAAAATACTTAGCAAGGTGTCCAGGGTATAGTAAGTACTTAGTAAATAGTAGCTATGATCACTGGATACATGGTCATTATTATCTACATCATCCTCATTATTAGTAACAGCAGTAGTAGTAGTAATTCATTTTCTAAATTGAACTATAATTGCTTCCAGTTCAGTCTGGTTCAGTCGCTCAATTGTGTCCTACTCTGTGTGACCCCATGGACGGCACCACGCCAGGCCTCCCTGTCCATCACCAACTCCCAGAGTTTACTCAGACTCATGTCTATCGAGTCAGTGATGCCATCCAACCACTTCATCCTCTGTCATTCCCTTCTCCTCCCGCCTTCAATCTTTCCCAGCATCAGGGCCTTTTCAAATGAGTCAGTTCTTCACATCAGGTGGCCAAAGTATTGAAGTTTCAGCTTCAGCATCAGTCCTTCCAATGAATATTCAGGACTGATTTCCTTTAGGNTAGGCGGTGGTCCATAAATGCCACTCACTTTCATCTGACTTTTGCTCCAAAGGGGAGGTGCTGATGACCTCCTACAGGGCTTCCTAAAGACCTTTCACCTTCTGAACTCATCCCTACTTTGGGGCCACAAACCTTTCTGAGCCTTGGTTTCCCAGCCTCAAATGCTGGAATAGCCAGTTTTTTTCCAAGTTAATTATATCCTCTGAGAAAGTGCCTCATGGTGCGTGTACTAAATTAAAACATTAATTAAAATAAAACATGAGCTCAGCAACAATTAAAGTGGAAGAAGAAGTATATATAAAATAATTCATACACACACACATATATATTTTAAAAAACACCCCAGCCTTACCCTCAAAGCCCTCAGGATCTAAGAATGGCTTGAAGGGTGACAACCAGTGACTTTTTTCCAAATTGTATAGGATATCCAAGGAGGCCACAGTCTTCCAAACAGTATGCTATTTGAGTTTCTCATGGTCAGTATTTTAAAATATTAGCAGAATTCTGCTTCTGCCCACATCCTCTTTCAACCAAGGGCACCTGGTTAGATGCAGCTGGGCACTGAGATGCAGAGAAAGTCCTTCTTACCCCCAGACAAGGAGTTTTTACAGGCAGCTCCATGTCAGCCCCTGTGCCAGGCTGTGGGATGCAGGGCTGACAGGCGGCTCCATCCCCGAGGAAGTTAGGACTCCAGAGGTCAGGCAGACTGATGCCAGTGAGAAGCAGAGGCCAAGGATGCCCAGCGGCCTCACTCCAACTCAGCTGGCCCTTCGCTGTTTCTAGAAGACCTGTTGGACCCTCTTTCCTTGATTCTCTGCTTGGATTATTTCCTCTGTATCCTCACCTTCTGTCTAAAGAAAGTCTCCTCATGGTCCAGAGCCCCTGCCCCTCAACACCACCTGTTTTGGGAAAGTCTTGAGTCGGCCTCGGCCAGTTCCCCAAGCCAACTGTGCCCGCGGCCAAGCCTCTTCCCTTTCAACAGAGGGCACCATTTGCCCGACACCAAACTTGCTGCTCGGAATAAAGAAGCAGACGTGGAGAACGGGCCTGTGACACAAAGCAGGAGGGGAGGGGCGGGGGACGGACTGAACGAGTGCACAGCACGCGCCACCGCGTGTAACGTCGGCAGCTAGCGGGAGCTGCTGCTCAGCACGGGCAGCGCAAGGCGTGCTCGGCGATGGCCCAGAGCGTGGGGTGCGGGGCGCAGCGGGAGCCAGGCGCAAGAGGGAGCACGGGCGTGAACGCATAGAGCTGATTCACTTCATTGTATAGCAGAAGCTCATACCGCAAAACAATTCTACTCCAACTAAAAAAGAAAACTTGGATTCCTGTCGACATTTGGCAGGAAACAACAGCATTCTGTAAAGCAATTATCCCTCAATTAAAAAATTAATATAAAAATAAATTTAAAACTCACTGTTCAGGTTTGATATACATGTTTTTATATGGATACATCATGATAAGGAAATTTCAGCACCAAAAAGGGAATGGAGAGATGATATCTCCAGCCTTTATATCGCACATGTAAGGCTCAAAGACGCCAGGAAAGGACCAACAAGCCCACAGTGACACATGAGATGGTGCACAGGCAGGCTTAGACCCCAGAACTCCTGACTGCCAGGCCATACGCCTTCTGTCCTTGCTACCAAGGTGTCCCCTCCCCGTCACTGGTTATCTCGTTCTTCAGGGTTCTGGGTAGCAAAGAGAGGGGTCGATCTGGCTAGCAGGATCTGGAGATCTGAGTGGCCAGTCTGACCAAGGAAGCAGGCTGTGGCCATCCCAGGCCTATTTCAGTGGAGCATGTTTAGCAAATAACACCTCCTACAGGAAGCCTTCCTAATAAGTCCAGCCCATCCTGAGCTCCCCTCTGTGACGTCTGTCATGCAGTTCAGCAGCTCTTGGAGGGGCTGACAGATCCTGTCATTCCTGGGGTCACCAACTGTGCTGGTCCCAAGAGAACTGATTCCCCCTGAGTCAAGTTCCAGCACATTTGAGATTAAAGAGAATCTGAGCTACACCTGGATCCCACTTCTGTTCGCTAGCTCTCTAACGTGTAAAGCTATAAAGGAAAGAGTAGTCAGCTTGGGGCCTGGGTCTGAGCCTCATTTTTGTGCTTCTCACCTGAGCCTCTCTCAGCTTCACTCAGTCCTCTTATTTGACCTTTTCTCCTCCCATCACCGTCGTGACCAGCATCTCATGGCAAAGTTAGGGAATCCTTGGGAGAAACTGAAGGAGCAAGGCCCAGTACCATTCCCAGAGGTCTCCTCCAAGCTTCTTGTGGTTTCTCGGAGGACATGCTAAGAATCTGCCTATAAGCGCTAAACAAATGTCCATGTAGAGGCAGGATTCGTTTCACATCTTAACTTCAAATAAATGAAGGGAGCTACTTGGGAATATGCACTTGGGCAGTGGGAGTCTGGAACCAGATCATTTTTCTTAACTTAAGACTCTTTGGCTCTTCAAAATTAGGCAAAATCACAGTATAGCGTCAACCGTCACATTTCTACCCTCTTAGCAAAGCCCTCTGCTGATAACCTCCACTCATGTCTCTCTGAGAACACCCTACCTTTACCCTCAATGACACTGAAGGTCAACATAAATTAGTCTGACCATTCCTTATGCGCTCGTGACTTCAGAGATAGTATACAGCAGTGAATCACTGTGAGGTTTAGCATCCAATAGCCCTAAATTCAAGCCCTTATTCTGTCCCTTCTTAACCATGGGATTCAAGGCAAATATCATAAGATATCTGGGCCTCAGTTTCCTCATCTGTAAAATGGAGATAATAATGGTACTTGCTTCATAAACTTTCATGAAGAGCAAATGAAAAAATCTTGCTGTGTAAAATACTTAGCAAGGTGTCCAGGGTATAGTAAGTACTTAGTAAATAGTAGCTATGATCACTGGATACATGGTCATTATTATCTACATCATCCTCATTATTAGTAACAGCAGTAGTAGTAGTAATTCATTTTCTAAATTGAACTATAATTGCTTCCAGTTCAGTCTGGTTCAGTCGCTCAATTGTGTCCTACTCTGTGTGACCCCATGGACGGCACCACGCCAGGCCTCCCTGTCCATCACCAACTCCCAGAGTGCACATAATTTTAAGTACAAGCCCATAGGTACATTAATTGCCAGGTTTCAGAGCCAGCACTGGCTCATTTTCTGAGCTTCAGCTTGTAGAATGACTTGGGGGGTAACTTACAATATAAATTTAAAAAAAAATCTTTATAGCCCATTCTGACAGATATTGTAATTGCACCAAGTCATAGAGTGCTGTGCACGCTACTGAAAGACACTGTATTTTTCTTCAAGTGAAATGGTGAAAGCAAAGGATTGATATGATAGTGTTTGTATTTTGGCTGTTGTGGTGACAGAAGACTATATATGTGGTGGGGCGGGGGGTGGGGGAGTGAAGTCAGGGAGAGGAGCGTTAAAGAAGATAAGTATGGACCGTTTAGTAGTTTAGCCATAATCCAGGAAAGGACTGATAGCTGATGCCACTTAGGCCAAGGTAACAGCAGTCAAAGTGAGAAGAGTTCTGATTCTAAATATATCAGAGATTGAGTGGATATAGTTTGCTGATACAATTATTACAAAAAGAGAATAATTAAGGGTGAATCTAATTTTGTTAGCCACATATGGAATCATTACTGAGATAGGGAAATCTGCAGGAAAAGTAGCTGGAGGTGGGTAGGAAGTAGCTATGATGGGTTCCACTTTGGACTTGTTTAGTTTTAGGTGCCTATTAGATATCCAAGAAGGAGATATGCAATATGCATTTGAATATTTTACTATCGAGTTGAAGAGACATGTTCAAATTGAAATATAGATGTGGGAGTTACCAGGTGGATTTCAATGCCTTGAGATTTGATAAAATACCTTTTCAAGTAAGGATAGACAAGAAAAGTGAACCCGACTTCTTTGTGACTCGCCTGTTGACACCATTGAGAAGAGACTTTGATCAGAATGGAGAGACCACATAAGCCAATGAAATTTATTGATGTTAACTTGAATATTAATATGTCACCTACTAATGAATAAGAAAACCTAGAAAAAATTCAGATCATAGTTGGATAGTTATGTACATATTTGTTTCCTTGAAGCTAGAAATTATATATTTTTATTAATCTCTGTATCACTTATACTTATTTCTTGAAAGTATTGAATGTCCAAAAATTGTTGGGTTAAACTGAATTGGAAAATGTTCCTATAGCAAATGCAGCTGATGCCCATTCAGATCACCTTTGCAGGTCTGATTCACACCTGCCTCAGCTATTGCAGTGTTGGTACTAACCATTCAAACCTGCACTCTTCTCTTGAGGTTCATCCTTGTTTAATGGGAATTACTTTACAGGGAGATTCCTGGAAGATTATGCCTCTCTACAAGGCCACCAGTAAGCCCTTGACTGACTTATGGCGAGCATAATAACTCAGGACCTTGTCCAGTGTAATTTATATGCCAGAACTCCTAGTAACTTCTGGCCTGGGTTACATTTACCCTGAAAACACATCTCTGCATAGCTTTTTCTCCTGCCTGATCACTCAGGTTTCTCCTTCACTAAGTCACTTGCACAAGGATTTCTGCCACTTATTACTAAGTAACTGGACCTAAGTTAATAGCCACAGATACAGATATCAGAACCCTAAAACATTTCTCTAATCTAAGTGCACTGGCACTTAATTTCTAAATTATTCAATCTTTCTTTGATTGATTTTGAGGAGTGGACTGGAGAAGAGTTTCTCTTCTGTGTATTCCTCTCAGGCTTAAATATATAAACAGGACAACGAGTCATCACTTTTTCTCCCCATTTACCACCTCATCACAATTCCATGTTGTTTTTCCCAAGATAGGCAGGTACACTTAGTTGAATGCTTAGACACATATGCTGTCTAAATTATAGCAAGAATACTACACAGGGACTTTAGGAAACCTTTGTAATATTTTAAGGCCTCTGGTATTTAGTTAAAAATTCACTGTGCTATTATAAGAAATACTTATTTTGATAGAAAGAGCCAATATCCTGTGCCTCAACCTCATGATTTTCTTTTTAATCTTTCTCTCAGTAAATCATGGGTCAGTATGTTCTGTCCAACTGACCATCTGTTCACAAGCCTGTAATGTGCAACTTGTGCCCTGCACTGCTTACAATGTCAAAAGATATCACACTCAAATCTCTCTTCTTGGGAAGAGAGGTGAAGAGAAAGTGAGAGCGATCAAGGAGGGAAGAGAAAAAGGTCTGTGGGAGAAAGGACGGCTGAGCATGATAGGTTGCCACAAAGCTGATAGTGGAGAACCGAGACATGACATCTAACAGGTGGCTTGCATGAAACTTCTTTCCTTGCCCCAGAGAATGTCTTCAGTTAGGAGACTAATTAGAACTGAAAATATCTACCTTGGCGATGTTCATATACATGTCCTAAGTTAAATGAAAGAAAACTAAAAGAGCTCGCATTATGAGAAGACAGTGTGCAGACGGTAACTTGGTGAGGACAGAGTGTGAATGCTTTCATGTTAAAGGTTAGACGTAAAGAAAGGCTTCGCTGGCAAGCTTAACAGTGTCAGTGATTCTGCAGAGGCAGCTTGTCTGGTTCTGCCTGCTGTATGGCATCATGCGGTGACTGGTTGGAGCAAGCAGTTCTTTCATTAGTGTTTTTTAGTCTCTGCTCTGCTAATGTAAAGGAAAATCTATTTTTATCTTCTCATCTGTATCTATTGATATTTAATGACACACAGTTCATCTTTCAGTGCAACTGGAGATATGACTTCTCTCAGGATTATTTGTTTCCTTCTTTGTCCCATCTATACTGAACAATGAGATCATCAGAATCATCTTACGCTAATTTAATGATGGTGTAAGTTTATTGGCATTTTCCCCTTTAGGTGGCAGAACTCAAAGTGAAGCTCAGGAACCTCTGGAGAGAAACATTTTCTTCTCTTTGTAGACCAGCCTGTTACACCCCACAGCCACCTGCCTGCTATTCATTCCCTCTTCCTGGAAGATAAAATAACAAGTTTTTCTCTCTGTTGCTGTGCACATTGGTGTTCAGAAGGTGGCATGCTGAGAGAACCTGCCCTTTCCTAAAGTAAATATTAGAAGTCTCAGGAAAAGGTGCCAGGTCTTTAAAAAAAATCTCAGCTTCTCTAATAAGAAACGTGAGGGACCTGAGGAGAAGGCCACCCGCAACCCCCCAGGGAACAATATGTTTCCTCACCTTCTTTAACATTTATGCCACCATCAGCTTTCCAAGAAAGACGACATATGGCATATTACATAAAAATACACAACATTATTTCTCTACACAGTTCTGTCCTGGAAACTCTTCTAGTAAACAGATCTGAAAGTCCTTGTTTTCCATTAATTCTAGAGTTGACCTAAGTCATGAGGTCCAGCTTTTATATTTTTCAAAATTAAAAGTCCTTCTGAATCCTCTCAATCCTGCAATAGAAAGATGTTAACAATAATAACCTTGAGGGTATTGTTCCTGAGGTTATGTTCCTCGCATCTCTTCAAATCCTTCTGATTTTCATCTCCACTGAGTGAGCACTTATGAAGGCAGAAGACAAAAAAAATGAGGTCCAGCTTTTATATTTTTCAAAATTAAAAGTCCTTCTGAATCCTCTCAATCCTGCAATAGAAAGATGTTAACAATAATAACCTTGAGGGTATTGTTCCTGAGGTTATGTTCCTCGCATCTCTTCAAATCCTTCTGATTTTCATCTCCACTGAGTGAGCACTTATGAAGGCAGAAGACAAAAAAAAACACATGACCGAGGTCAAGAGGGGGAAGTTCTACTCAGTAGCCTTTAATATATTTAAGCTGCTTACAATATCCTAGGCACTGTGCCAAGTATTATATATATATATATACATATATATGTTAATTCACTTTATCCTCACCTATTAAAATATAGGTATATTTCTATACTCTTTTATCTGAATTGAAGATTAACATCCAAAGAGGATAAACAACTGGCCCACAAATACACAGATAGCAAATGGCAAAGCTGAGTCTGAATCCAGAAAGCCTGACTCCAGAGACTTAATGCTCAATTATAAACTTGAGATAGAAGTCTTACCCCTCAAACAAGGAGGACATTTCTTTCATTCATGTCTTATTGTCAGAATTCACACAAATTTTACTTGTGACATCTTTCATTGTTTCAATTTTAAAAAAACAAACACTTTCTTACCTGACTTTTTCATTAACAAATGAGGTGCTGTTGCATTTTTTTTTTAATCAGTTCCAGAATTTCACTGAGTTGAAATATGTGGACACAGCATATCAAATTTTCTGCCCATACTTAGATGCAAATTTGATGTGGAAAATGAAGACCAGCTGGTGATAGAACAAATGAATAAATGTATATGTATATTTGGTGGTCCTTCATTGTGCATGCCCAGGAATTGGATCTGGCCTAGCTTAAGAAGAAAGGCAAGGTTACTTTCCCCTAATTAAAATCATTCCATGGCTTTATATTGTCAGAAATATACAGTTCCTACTGTGGAAAATACAGTCTTTCACAATCAGCTAATTCTCTAGCTTATTTAACTCTAGTCATACCTCACATCACCCCCAGACACATACCCTATGCTTTAATTGGTTCTGATTATTTACTGAATTCCTGTTCATGTCCAGAGCACTCTTGTAACTCTCTTCTTTATGATACTTGATGTAGGCATATTAGAAGCAGAAACTGTATTAGAGACAGAGACTGTGTATCTGCTAAGGTTCACAGTTCCCACGTGTGTATTTTCAAATGCCCCTTACTGTCACCCCATCACGACTGCCTACTCTCTACAGTTTTTCAGAATTGGAGGAAATGTGTGATTTTACTGCCTCTTCCAATCATCTAGAATTATTATGATATTGCAGCCATAACTCCTCCCCCTACCAAATGGTACCATCAATATGTGATTTCCCCCAAAAGATGGATTATCCTTTCAATAGACCATTGAGGTATAGATGATTTACAATACTGTGTTAGTTTCAGGTGTACAGCAAAGTGATTCAGATATATATATATATATATTTCAGATTCTTTTGCCATTTATATCATTACAGAACACTGAGCAGAGTTCCCTGTGCTACACTATAGGTCCACAGTCAGGACTGATTTCCTTTAGGATTCACTGATTGGATCTCCTTGCAGTCCAAGGGACTCTCAAGAGTCTTCTTCAATACCACAGTTCAAAAGCATCAATTCTTTGGTATTCAACTTTCTTTATATTCCTAACTCTCACATGCATATATGTGAATGTGAAGTAGCTCAGTCGTGTCCGACTCTTTGTGACCCCATGGACTGTAGCCTACCAGGCTCCTCTGTCCATGGGATTTTCCAGGCAACAGTACTGAAGTGGATTGCCATTTCCTTCTCCAAAAGATCTTCCCAACCCAGGGATTGAACCCGGGTCACCCATATTGTAGACAGACACTTTACTGTCTGAGCCACCAGGGAAGTCTATGACTACTGGAAAAAACCATAGCCTTGACTAGACAGACATTTGTTGGCAAAGTAATGTCTCTACTTTTGACTATGCTGTCTAGGTTGATCATAACTTTTCTTCCAAGGAGTAAGCATCTTTTTATTTCATGGCTTCAGTCACCATCTGCAGTGATTCTGGAGCCCAAGAAAATAAAGTCTGACACTGTTTCCACGTTTTCTCCATCTATTTTTCATGAAGTGATGGGACCGGATGCCATGATCTTAGTTTTCTGAATGTTGAGCATTAAATCAACTTTTCCACTCTCCTCTTTCACTTTCATCAAGAGGCTCTTTAGTTCCTCTTCACTTTCTACCATAAGGGTGATGTCATCTGCATATCTGAGGTTATTGATATTTCTCCCAGCAATCTTGATTCCAACTAGTGCTTCATCCAGCCCAGCATTTCTAATGATATACTCTGCCTATAAGTTAAATAAGCAGGGTGATAACATACAGCCTTGACGTACGCCTTTTCCTATTTGGGACCAGTCTGTTGTTCCATATCCAGTTCTAACTGTTGCTTCTTGACCTACATACAGATTTCTCAGGAAGCAGGTCAGATGGTCTGGTATTCCTATCTGTTCAGAATTTTTCACAGTTTATTGTGATCCACATAGTCAAAGGTTTTGGCATAGTCAATAAAGCAGAAATAGATGTTTTTCTGGAACTCACTTACTTTTTCAATGGTACAATGGAAGTTGGCAATTTGATCTCTGGTTCCTCTGCCTTTTCTAAAACCAGCTTGAACATCTGTAAGTTCACAGTTCACATATTGCTGAAACCTGATTTAGAGAATTTTGAGCATTACTTTGCTAGAGTGTGAGATAAGTGCAATTGTGCGGTAGTTTGAGCATTATTTGGCATTGCCTTTCTTTGGGATTGGAATGAAAGCTTACCTTTTCCAGTCCTGTGGCCACGGCTGAGTTTTCCAAATTTGCTGACATATTGAGTGCAGTACTTTCACAGCATCATCTTTCAGGATTTGAAATAGCTCAACTGGAATTCCATCACCTCCACTAGCTCTGCTAGTAGTGATGCTTTCTAAGGCCCACTTGGCTTCACATTCCAGAATCTGTCTCTTATACACATCTAGATGTGTATAAGAGACAGGGCATATTGAGTGCAGCACTTTCACAGCATCATCTTTCAGGATTTGAAATAGCTCAACTGGAATTCCATTACAGCCACTAGCTCTGCTAGTAGTGATGCTTTCTAAGGCCCACTTGGCTTCACATTCCAGAATGTCTGGCTCTAGGTGAGTGATCACACCATCGTGATTGTCTGAGTCATGAAGATATTTTTTGTACAGTTCTTCTGTGTATTCTTGCCACTTCTTCTTAATATCTTCTGCTTTTGTTACGTCGCTACAATTCCTGTCCTTTATCTAGCCCATCTTTGCATGAAATGTTCCCTTGGTATCTTTAATTTTCTTGAAGAGATCTCTAGTCTTTCCCACTATTGTTTTCCTCTATTTCTTTGCACTGATAACTGAGGAAGGCTTTCTTATCTCTCCTTCCTATTCTTTGGATCTCAGCATTAAAATGGGTATACCTTTCCTTTTCTCCTTTGCTTTTCCCTTCTCTTCTTTTCACAGCTATTTCTAAGACTTCCTTAGACAGCCATTTTGCTTTTTTGAATTTCTTTTTCTTGGGGATGATCTTGCTCCCTTTCTCCTGTACAATGTTATGAACCTCCATCCATAGTTCATCAGGTACTCTGTCTATCAAATCTAGTCTCTTAAATATATTTCTCACTTCCACTGTATAATCATAAGGGATTTGATTTAGGTCATACCTGAATGGTCTAGTGGTTTTCCCTACTTTCTTTAATTTAAGTCTGAATTTGGCTGTAAGGATTTCATGATCTGAGCCACAGTCAGCCCCTAGTCTTGTTTTTGCTGACTATGTAGAGCTTCTCCATCTTTGGCTGTAAAGAATATAATCAATCTGATTTTGGTGTTGACCATCTGGTGATGTCCTTGTATAGTCTTCTTTTCTGTTTTTGGAAGAGGGTGTTTGCTATGACCAGTGCATTCTCTTGGCAGAACTCTATTAGCCTTTGCCCTGCTTCATTCTATACTCCAAGGCCAAATTTGCCTGTTACCCCAGGTGTTTCTTGATTTCTTACTTTTCCATTCCAGTCCCTTATAATGAAAAGGACATCTTTTGGGGGTATTAGTTCTGAAAGATCTTGTAGGTCTTCATAGAACTGTTCGATTTCAGCTTCTTCAGCGGTATTGATCAGGGCATAGACTTGGATATGAATGGTTTGCCTTGGAAACAAACAGAGATCATTCTCTCTTTTTTGACACTGCATCCAGGTACTGCATTCCTGACACTTTTTTTGACCATGATGGCTACTCCATTTCTTCTAAGGGATTCTTGCCCACAGTAGTAGATACAATGGTCATCTGAGTTAAATTTATCCATCTGCATCCATTTTAGTTCACTAATTCTTAAAATGTTGACATTCACTCTTGCTATCTCCTATTTGATTGCTTCCAATTTGCCGTGATTCATGGACCTAACTTCCTATGCAATATTGCTCTTTACAGCATTGGACCTTGTTTCTATCACCAGTCACATCCACAACTGGGTGTTGGTTTTGTTTTGGCTCCATCTCTTCATTCTTTCTGGAGTTATTTCTCTACTGATCTCTAATAGCATATTAGGCACCTACCGACCTGGAAAGTTCATCTTTCAGTGTCTTATCTTCTTGCCTTTTCATACTGTTCATGGGTTTGTCAAGGCAGGAATTCTGAATTGGTTTGCCATTCCCTTCTCCAGTGAACCACATTTTGCCAGAACTCTCCACTATGAACTGTCCTACATGGCATGGCTCATAGTTTCTTTGAGTTATACAAGGCTGTGGTCCATATGATTACGTTGGTTAGTTTTCTGTGATGGTGATTTTCAGTGGCCCACCACTGACCACAGGCATATTAACTCTCTCAAACTTCCAGGTTGCATCAACTAGACTCTCTAGAATGCCACTAGGAAAATTAGGTCCCATGACTACAGTATAATCCTGTAAGTCCAAGGTGGTGGGAGAAGCTGGGATCTCTTTACAGATGTTTATGTTTGGCCTGGATTCCTTCACTGCTAAATGTCTGATTTTGTTGGGGTCAAAAGAAGCCAAGCCAGACAATGGCCATCTTCCTGGGGTGGCAAAGGCATATGGCAGTGTTAGAAAATGAAGTAATATGACTCTCCATTCAGCAAGTGGTTCAGGGCTTTTATTTTTATTTTTTTAGCTATTTCTCAATTGACTAAGGAATACAGTGAATCTGGAGAATATCATGCATTGAGCCACTCAGGTGCACGCACATGCTTGCATGGCATCTGGCTCTGTATTATAAAATAAAAGGATTGATAAAATGCTTCACTTCTTCCCAAAGACCAATCATTTAAAACAAATCATTTAAAGTGGTGAAGGAAGATATCACAATCTTAAGACCATTTAGGATCCAGCCTTAAAGTTCTGTCATTGAAATCCTCTGTTTAAGGCAGGCTGCCTTCCTATAATCATTGTTCTGAACATCTATGTGCATTTTTGGCCAATTTTGAAATGAAATGAGGAGTAACCAACAAAATTTGTCCTGTTTTCAAGAGTAAGTTCTAAAGATGAGGTATATTTTAATTTGCACTTTATTTTATCTTGGCAAGAGTAAAATATCACATCTTTGTGATAGGCACTCCAGTGGCCAATAGTCAAAGTGAAATGGTACTGACTGAAGTTATCTTTGTAAGTTTTCCTACAGAATTCTTCCAAAGTTACAGGAAAACTTGACAGCTAGCCCAATAATAATTATATACTAACAGCTATGTTCATAAAACACTTATTTTTCTGAACTGTTTCTTCATCAAGGGAAAAAAAAATAATTCACCTATTTCCTAAGATTCTTGACTTCATTTTTTAAAAGAATTCCTTTTATATAAATTCATAAAATATTTTATTTTTAACTATTTTTGTATTTTATAAATTGGTTTAGTTCTATATTTTGGCATATGCAGCATGACATAAAAAATTGCTAGATAAATGATTACCAATTCTTTTTCTCTCTTTTTACCAAATATTTCTCCTGGCAATCTTGATTCCAGCTTGTGCTTCTTTCAGCCCAGTGTTTCTCATGATGTACTCTGCATAGAAGTTAACTAAGCAGGGTGACAATATACAGCCTTGACATACTCCTTTTCCTATTTGGAACAAGTCTGTTGTTCCATGTCCAGTTCTACTGTTGCTTCCTGACGCACACATAGGTTTCTCAAGAGGCAGGTCAGGTGGTCTGGTATTCCCATCTCTTTCAGAATTTTCCACAGTTTATTGTGATCCACACCACCTTTATGGCAGAAAGTGAAGAGGAACTAAAAAGCCTCTTGATGAAAGTGAAAGAGGAGAGTGAAAAACTTGACCTAAAGCTCAACATTCAGAAAACAAAGATCATGACATCTGGTCCCATCACTTCATGGGAAATAGATGGAGAAACAGCGGAAATAGTGTCAGACTTTATTTTTTTGGGCTCCAAAATCACTGCAGATAGTGACTGCAGCCATGAAATTAAAAGACACTTACTTCTTGGAAGAAAAGTTATGACCAACCTAGATAGCATATTCAAAAGCAGAGACATTACTTTGCCAACAAAGGTCCATTTAGTCAAGGCTGTGGTTTTTCCAGTGGTCATGTATGGATGTGAGAATTGGACTGTGAAGAAAGCTGAGTGCTGAAGAATTGATGCTTTTGAACTGTGGTGTTGGAGTAAAGTCTTGAGAGTCCCTTGGACTGCAAGGAGATCCAACCGGTCCATTCTGAAGGAGATCAGCCCTGGGATTTCTTTGAAAGGAATGATGCTAAAGCTGAAACTCCAGTACTTTGGCCACTTCATGTGAACAGTTGACTGATTGGAAAAGACTCTGATGCTGTCTTTTTTGCATTTATTTTTCTTGGGGATGATCTTGATCCCTGTCTCCTGTACTGCTGGGTGCCAGCACGAGCAGTCCCGCCCGTGGCAAAGGTCATGAGGTTAAGGGGCCCCACAGGCAAAGGCGAGTCAGGCCTTAAGGGAGCCTCGCTGGATCTGCTCGTGCATCTGCCCCCAAAACCAGAGTCTGCCTGCCTTACTGCACTGTGCTTTTCGCCTACTCTTCTGACATTATACGGGGCGCTATCCCCCACCACCTCTCTCTGAAAAGGAGTTAAGTTAGGACTCCAGTTAATAAATCTGGGCATGACAGGGGTGTTTCAGTCCAAAAACCTCTCTGCTGGCAGACTAGCTTTGTGACAGGATTATCCACACTCCTGCTATTATGTACATGATTGTTTACAACCTCTCAACCATAAACAGCACAGAGAGTTTGGAGTATTTTGAAAGTCTTAGTTAGCATAGTGTTTGTCTAAAGATAAAAATCATGTTGGTGAAGGGTTTCATTGCTGAGTTAATGATTGCCTCCAGGCCTCTATATCCTTAGGCACCTGGGAGTATGTTAATCGATGTCATTGGAATGTAGAAAAAGAAATATAGTAGTTTTGATGTTAGCAATACTAGACTTTTGAATTAATGAATTTTCTCTTTTGTTATAGATCACTGTACTCCTCTTTCTTTGTTATAAATCATTGTGTCCTTGCTATGTAAAAATGTAACTTTATCACTATCTTAAGACTAAATAGATCAGGAAACAAGTTTTCTGATTGATTAACCTTTATCAATAGAAAGAAAGGTGGGGCCATAAAATGTTAATTGGTCTCCAGACCAGAAGATATTGTGAACAAACATAAGACCGTTGTAAGAACAAAGATATGCTGAGAACACATTTATCTCTATGTACAACTAAAAGTATAAGAGTGGACCTGAAAATAAAGAAACAGACCAGTTCCTGGAAAGACTGGTTTCCCCCGTGTGGTCTTTTCTCGTTCTCTTCTTTTCTGGCTGAATTCCCATCTGGAGCGCGGAGGCTTGCCAAGCCTACTAATTTTGCCTGGGCTTCTAAGATCTGACCGGGGAGGCCTTTGTGTCTCCTCTCCTTCAGGAGAACAGGAAGATGCCTGTGGTCTACGTACATGGTGCAAACTCCTTGTCTCGGAGTTTTATTGGTTTTCCACCTAAACCAAGTTATTCAGCCTCTTTTCTCCACTTATTTTCCTACTACACTATTTCTTTCTAATCTCCCTCCATATCTTTAATTAAACGATTAATTCCTCAGATGCCGATGCCGTCCCCGCTTCGAACTACCCTGGATCCACTGGGGCTGGACCCCGGCACTGTAAGGTGTCACGAACCTCTGTCCGTAGCTCTTCAGGCACTGTGGACTAGTTTTCCAGAGACCCACAGAGACTGACACAGAACTGTGTCAGTGTCTCCTGTGGAGGTCCGAGTCAGCAGTGGACTGTTGCAGGGGCAGGGTGTTGGCATAAGCCCTCTTGGAGGAAGTCGCCATTAACCCCACCACAGAGCTGCCAGAACTTACACAGGACTGGGAAATAGACTCTTGGCGGACACAACAGAATTTTGTGAGCACCAGGACCCAGGAGAAAGGAGCAGTGACCCCACAAGAGACTGACTCAGACTTGCCCGGGAGTGTCCGGGGGTGTCCAGCAGAGGCGTGGGTCGATGGTGGCCTGCTGCAGGGTTGGGGGCACTGAGTGTAGCAGTGCATGCACGGGCCTTTTGAAGGAGGTCGCCATTATCTTCATCACCTCCACCAGAGTTTGGCCCCAGGGAAATAACAGGGAGGGAACTCAGCTCCAGCTGTCTACAGAAAATTGGGGCCATGCTCAGGAAATCTTTAACCCGATTTTCTGTTGATGGGCAGGACTGTGTTCCCTCCCAGTTTTTTGACCTGAGGCCAAACTATGGTGGAGGCAATGAAGATAATGGTGACCTCCTTCAGAAGGTACCCCCACCATGCAGGCCACCGCCGACCCACGCCTCTGCTGGAGACTCCTGGACACTCTTGGGCAAGTCTGGATCCGTCTCTTGTGGGCTCACTGCTCCTTTCTCCTGGGTCCTGAGTCCTGGTGTGCATAAGGTTTTGTTTGTGCCTCCTAGAGTCTGTTTCCCCAATCCTGTGTAAGTTCTTGCAGCTCTGTGGTGGGTTAATGGCAACCTCCTCCAAGAGGGCTTATGCCATGCCCAGGTGTGCCGCACCCAGAGCCCCTGCCCCTGCGGCGCTCACTGCTGACCGTCCCTGCACAGGAGACACTCAGACGCAGTTCTGTCTCGGCCTCTGTGGGGTCTCTGGGTCCTGGTGCCACAAGGTTTGCTTGAGCCCTCTGAGCGTTTCTGGCGGGTACAGGGTTTGATTCTAAATGCAGTTTCGCCCCTCCTACCATCCTGTTGGGGCTTCCCCTGTGCCCTTGGACGTGGGGTATCTTTTTTTGGTGGGATCCAACACTCTCCTGCCGATGGTTGTTCAGCAGTGAGTTGTAATTTTGGAGTTCTCGCAGGAGAAGATGAGCACATCTCGGAGCTGATGAATAATTGCTTTACAGTGTTGTGTTATTTTCTGCTGTACAATTAAGTGAACCGGCTATGCATGTACATATGTACCCTCCTCCAGGGGATCTTCCCAACCCAGGGATCGAACTCAGGTCTCCTGCAGTGCAGGCAGAGTCTTTACTGTTGAGCCACCAGGGAAGCCCTATTCCTAACTATTGGACCTCCCTCCCATCCCCCATCCCACTCATCTAGGTAACCACAAAGCACAGATTTGAGTTTCCCATGCTACACAGCAGGTTCCCACTAACTGTCTATTTTGTGCACGGAAGTGTATGTCATAATTCTTACTCATTCCGTGTGCACCTAGCTCCTATCACAAAGAGTGCTGCCACCAGGAATTCCCACCAAAGTCTGGGTGTTCTTCCAGTATAATTCTCAGCTGCCCAGCCTCTCACAGTGACGGCTCTTTTACTAGAGCTCACCTGAGATTATTAAACATGTATTGTGTGCCAGGCTCTGTGGCAGGCACCTACCAAGACACGGCAGCCCCCGCCCATAGTCTACCACAAAACAGACAAGGGCACAACTCAGAGTGGCAGATTCTCATAAGAGAGCTACTCATCCTTCACAATGGTATCAGCTTCCAACATCACCTCCTTCAGGAAGCCTGCCTGGATTACCGCCCCCCAGCATCTTGAATTCTCTCCTCTGAAGTCACTAATGTCATATGACTCAACACCTCCTCCATGAGAAGAAATGACTGTTTCTTACCTTTCTATGCACCTGTCTCTGCTGAGCTCCAATGGGTAATACCTCCAGGCTCCATTTCCTTTTCCTTTGTGTAACTGTGATGGGAACTGGATCCAACTTCTTCATTCCCTGGCTTCATAATATAAAAGAAAGAATTCTTAACCCAGAGGCTACCAACTTGCTTAATTTCACTTTTGAGGACACGGATGAGACATTTTCCTCTCTGATGTCATGGGTCCTCATCTGCCAAATGGGGCTGCCTCCCTGGACTGTCATGATGTCAATACAACATGAACCCCAGTGTGCTTGAAACTCTTCACAACTCCTTTCCAAGGTTTTCTGGCCCTTCTCCCCAGAAATACCACTGACTGCTCACACATCCCAGCAGGGCCTGGACACTGGACAGGGTGGGAGAAGTCACATGCAATTAAAATTTAATTACCTTTCCCAAGTAGAGTACAGGACATTTACTAATATAATTACACTGCAATTGTCAAAGTCAATGAACAATGTGCATTTCCGAGGCAGTGTCCTCAATAATTATAGCCCCTTCTTTCCTCCTAATCTACAGGATCACACATCTCACCCACTGAGGTCTTCGTACCACTCAGAGGAATAGCCTAACTTTCCTGGAAGAAAGATCAGGGTGGGGATCAAAGGCTGCTTTTATTTTTCCTATTTGACTGCTCCAGACATCCTGATGGCAAACAGAGGAGAGCAGAGGAGAGAGGACCAAAACACCCCTTCCTTCTCAAAGTTCCAATCCTATGAAACCCGTCTCCTCTTGAGGAAAAAACTCAAGATACATACACGTGGATTTCCGATGCTCTCACTCTGCACACACACCTCACCTGGGTGAACACCTCTGAATCCTCTATGCAGGGCTTCTGGCATTCATGAGATAAATTCCCAAACTTACACCATTTTTATATCAGCAAAGCAAAGCAAGAAGTTGGCCCTGTGGGGAGGCGTTTCCCTAGCACATCTATACCAGCACGAAAACCCCAACCTAATGCCGTCACTGGAGCAGAGCAGTACAAGATCCTCGGTCAAGTCATCAGAGCTGTGACATACGACGTTCTTTAGGCTTTTCCAATCTCCCTTCTGCATTACACTGCTGAGTCTCTCGCCAGCTCTGCACTGAGTCTCCTTCCCATTTCTCAAGGAAGGGACAGAGACTTGAATAGATGAACAGACGGACCCAAGAATATTCAGCTACAAAAGTACAGGGCCAGGATTCAGACCAAGGCCCCTGGGAAGGCTGGCCCCCACCCCACACACACACTGTGGTGGGAAACAGACAATGCCAAGCCTGCTCCAGCTCTGATTCTTTCCAGCGTTTCCAGCTCAGCTCTGGAAACTCCTGCAAGCCACTCATGCAGCTCCTCTCTGGTTCTCACTCAAAGAATCCTTCATACCCCCCAAATCAGAATTACAGGCTTGCTGCAATGATTATTTGTTTTCTGGCTTCCTCATTAGATCATAAGCTGCATTATCGCACTGATATTGTTCACAGATAAATCCCCAGTGCCTAGCAGAGGGCTGGGGGGTATGTAGACGACAACAAATCAGTGACTCAACACAGGCTGAGAAAACACTGAGGTACCCAAGGAGACAGGTACCTTAAAGGGTCCGTTCTTGTGACCTTACCCAACAGTAAAGGAAGAGGTCCCTTGGAAAGGCTGAATTCCTAACTAGGACGCAGAGGTGTAACGTCCGACTCAGAAATGGTCACTCGGTGGTCTCGTTGGACCTGGGTGCGTGTCTCCGAAAATTACTCTTAAGTAGTTTGTACTGAATGAATGAATAAATTAATGACCAAATACAGGGTAGTGTGATCTCAGGAAACATACTTTTTGATCCTCCAATTCCCCCTTTGCAAAATGGCAACTATCATATCCACTCTGCAGGACTGTTGGGGGAATTGGAAAGAAGGTGTATAAGGCTGTTATTATTATTACATAATGCAAAATCTCCCCACACACAGCCTGCCACTTCTGCCCTCAAGAAAATGAGTTGATGGGGGACGTGTGCTGTGTGGCTGACATTTTCATGCAGATGAGGAAAGTCCATTAGCACCTTGGGACTAATGTGTGCATATTGGGAGCTGAGCTGGTAAATTACTTTCTCAACACAGTGCGTTCACCAACATCAATGTGTTTCAGTCCTGCTCAAACCCCCGATCTTGAGTCCCCAGCACTTGCAAGCCGGGGGTTTTGACTATGGTCGAAGAATGCCAAAGTGTTCTTGGCAGCGCAGTGATCAGCTAGGAGCACTGCCCTGGGAGCCTGGGCCACACTCCCAGTGTGCTGACAGCCTTTATACAAACCACTCCTCCTTTGGGGGCTCGTTTGCCCACCCATGAACCGCAGGTGAAGACATCCAGCTCATGCAATGAATGTTAGTAATGTTACTCACAGTGACCAGCAGTGGAGGTCACATTAGGTGTCACAAAGAGTGCTGACGTCATCACGTCTTTCCAACAGTTCTTTTCAAATCAGGTGATCATCATCCCCTTTATTCAGATAAGCAAAGGAGATTCAGAGAGGTTAAGAAATAATGCCTGCCATAACCCAGCACAGAGTGACAGACAGAGGTTCAAACTCAGGATCTTAACCACCAGGCTACCCTGCATCTTGATCAAGATGGGGTGAGGTGAACTCAGCCTCAAAAGCACAAATGGCCCAGAAGTTCTGTGATGTTGGGTCCAACTCTGCCACTAACTTGGGTAGATCACATCTGAGGCCTTGGGTTACTCATCTGTGTAATTGGGGTGTTGAACTAGGCAATATCCAAGGTCATCTTTCTTGTAAGCCTCCTAGACTAAGATGCCAGAGGGTGAGTCCACTGTTGCGTGCAGATGGCTGACCTGAGGCCCTTAAGCCTCACTTGAAGGCAGTGTGACAAGGCACACTGGAGGCAGATGGTCGGACAGGCCTGCTTAGAAGACCAGCGTAGGCTCCTTCCTGGTGGAAAAAGCACCTTGTGTCTCAATTTTCCCAGCTGTGAAATGGGGCTAATACGTCCAGCCTCACAGAGCACTTGTAAGGACCAAAACCAAAGTTCTCACTCTGGCCTACCAAGCCCTGTGACCTCTTTCCCCACCTCTCAGACCTCACCTCCTAGGCTCTTGTTCATCCACTCTGCTCTGTCCACATGTTCCTGCCCCAGGGCCTTGGCAGCTGATCAACCTCTCTCCAGGTGGCAACATGCTCCCTCCCTCATCTCCTCCAAGTCTTCACTCAAAGGTCACCTTCTCCTAGGGCCTAACCTGACTGTTCCATCTAAAATTGCAGGATGAATTGGGAGAGTAGGAATGGTGTGTATGTATATATATATATATACATGAGAAGGCAATGGCACCCCACTCCAGTACTCTTGCCTGGAAAATCCCACGGACGGGGGAGCCTAGTAGGCTGCAGTCCATGGGGTTGCTGAGAGTTGGACACAACTGAGCGACTTCACTTTCACTTTTCACTTTCATGCATTGGAGAAGGGAATGGCAACCCACTCCAGTATTCTTGCCTNCCACTCCAGTGCCATTGCCTGGAAAATCCCACGGACGGGGGAGCCTAGTAGGCTGCAGTCCATGGGGTTGCTGAGAGTTGGACACAACTGAGCGACTTCACTTTCACTTTTCACTTTCATGCATTGGAGAAGGGAATGGCAACCCACTCCAGTATTCTTGCCTGGAGAATCCCAGGGACGGGGGAGCCTGGTGGGCTGCCGTCTATAGGGTTGCACAGAGTCGGACATGACTGAAGTGACTTAGCAGCAGCAGCAGCACGTATAATGGGCTCCCCTGGTAGTTCAGCTGGTAAAGAATCCACCTGCACTGCAGGAGACCTCGGTTGGATTCTTGGGTTGGGACGATCCCCTGGAGAAGGGATAGGATACCCACTCCAGTATTCTTGGACTTCCTTTGTGGCTCAGCTGGTAAAGAACCCGCCTGCAATGAGGGAGACCTGGATTCAATCCTTGGATTGGGAAGATCCCCTGGAGAAGGGAACAGCTACCCATTCCAGTATTCTGGCCTAGAAAATTCCATACAGTCCATGGGGTCCCAGTCCATCTATTTTATTTTAATGTATAAAATAGATAACTAATTTATAACTGTATAATACAAAGAACTCTACTCAGTACCTTGTGGTGACCTAAATGGGAAGGAAACCCAAAAAGGAGGGAACATACGTATCTATGTAACTGATGGACTTTGCTGATGCAAAAAAAAAAAAGAAAAAGAAAAAAGGCATAACAGTATAAAGCAACTATACTCCAATAAAAATTTTTTTAATTAAAAAAATTTTCGAACCTCTCTTCTCACTCACCCAAGCCGTCCCTAATCCTGATTCTGCTGCACTTTCGTGCATAAGCCTTGTCACCCTCTGACATCCTATATTTCGTCTGTCTCTTCTCACTAAAATACTGGCCTCATGAAAGCAGCCATCTGTTTCCCTGCTGTGCCCTCAGTTCCTAGAACAGTTCCTGACATGCATTAGGTGTTTCCTAATACTTCTCAAATAAACGCATGGGTAGGTATATGTATCCAAGGAATAAACATTTGTTTCCTTTTCTTCTCCTCTAAAATTCGTCTCACCATTAACTGAGCACTTGCTATGAGCCAGGCCCCTCTGCTCAGTGTGCCCCCAAAGGGAACCACCTGTGGTGCCCTTGCCAACACCTGGACCTTTGGCTCCTTGATCCCCAGTCATCAGAGATGCCCTCTCTCTACCTGCCATTTTTCACATCCCTGGTTCTCCCCAAACCACTCTCTCAGATGTGTTCATGGAACCAGTGAATCTTTTAATTAAAATAGTCTGCTGTGATGAATCTGTTATTACAGAGCCTTACCTATGTAAAACATTAATAATACAAATTTCATTTGTTTATGTCAGTGCCAACCATTAATTTTTAATAGCAAAATGTATGAGTTATGAAAGGCATTAATGCAAACCAAATTCACCAGCTGAGGATGAAAAGGAAATCTATTTTTTAGGGTAAGCAGTGGCGATGAAATATTATTGTGGCTTCCATGCAAGAGCAAGAAAAAAAATACTTCTTCATCCTTCAGCAATAATTAAAAAAAAAAAAAAAGACCCAGGTGAAAAAAGAACTTTATCATCACCTCAACGTTAGTTCTAAATTGGAACAGAGAGCACTCTCTTTTATCTTACAGGATCTCTGGTGGCATTTTCAAAGCAAGAAATTTATGCGAAATTGTCCTAATTACCCACCCCAGTCACATTTATACTTCTAAGGTAAAATACTACTAATAATTTGTTACATTTGCACAGCATGGTAGAGTTTGTCAAGCACTCTGATTCATTATCTTGACTGATCCCTGCAACTCTGCGAGACAGCTAGATGTATGCCCATTGTACAGATGAGCCCACTGAGGCACAAAAGGGTTCAATGGCAGGACTGGGATTGTAGTTAGTACATCTAGTGAATAAATAAAGGAAGGTGGATAAGAAAAGGCATGAAGGAAGGAAGGGAGGACGATAGGAGGGCAGGCTGGCTAGAGGATGAGAGAGAGAGAGGGAAAGGAAGGCAGGCTCGAGACAGGAAACCTAACCCTCTCCTACCCCGTCCCTTCTGCAGATCCATGCTGGCCCTCCTCTGCCCCACTTCTAGGGCCCAGGAAGCTCACAGCTGAGGGCTTCACCATCAGCTTTCCTCCTCCCCGCATTCAGCCCCCGGGAGCCCACCCCCAGGAGATCAACAGGTGGGAGGAGAAGGAAACAGACACTGTTCTCCAGCCCACCGCCCCACCCCACCCTCTTTTACCACCACCCAGTAGCAATGGCTGAAAAGTGAAAGTGAAAGTCGCTCAATTGTGTCTGACTCTGCAAACCGCATGGACTATACAGTCCATGGAATTCTCCAGGCCAGAATACTGGACTGGATAGCCTTTCTCTTCTCCAGGGGATCTTCCCAACCCAGGGATTGAACCCAGGTCTCCCGCATTGCATGAGGATTCTTTACCAGCTGAGCCACAAGGAAAGCCCAAGAATACTGGAGTGGGTAGCCTATCCCTTCTCCAATGGATCTTCCCTACCCAGGAACTGAACCGGGGCCTCCTGCATTGCAGACGGATTCTTCACCAACTGAGCTATCAGGGGCACCACACACACACTTCCAGCTTCCACCAGGTTCCCCCAGGTACGCTCTGTCCTCCCCTTGTCCTTTCATTCCCAGAGATACCAACAGCTCCTGCCAGGATGCTAGTTTCTGGGTGCTCCAGCTCCCCTCATTTACCCTTTTATCCAGGCTCACCCCTTTGTAAGTGGTCCCTGCAGTAAACAGGCTTCAGCGGAACCATCCAGAGCTCTTCTTCTTCCATAGGCATGAGCTCTCTCACCCTGCTATCTAGATGGAACTGGATCCATCAACATGGAAACCGATCAAAAATTTTTAAAAGATCAGGTATTGTTTTCCTGGAGTGTCTCCCCTCACCAACGGGGGTGGCAGTCAGTTAACTCAAAGCCAGTATTTGAGTTCACGGCCTCTGCTTTTTGGTCCTGACATTCTGACGGTTGCCTGGAGCAGTGGGAGGCCGGCACTGCCCTCGCGGAGAGGGTGTTAACAGCGCAACAGAAGTCAGGGCCTTCTGGACAGAGAGGACAGTGAGGGTGACGCTATGAACTTGTTCAAATATTTATAAATGTTCTCATGCACCTCCTCAGGTAGCAAGTAAATGTTTACACACCCATCTGTGAAACAGACATATCATCTCCACTTGTAGGCGAGGAAGTTGAGCCTCCAGAGCTGTGGCTAGCTTGCTTTCTAAGGCCATTTTTTCTTCTTATTATTATTATCAAAATTTGCCTGTTATGGAGTACTGATTCTTGAGTAATATGTTGAATTATCATCATATTTAATCCCCTCAAAAACCTACAGGGTTATTCTACTTATTCCCATTTCACAGATATGGGAACTGAGGCTTAGGTCAAGGAAGAATGTGTCCACTGGAGCCCAGGCTTGCCAAGTCCAAAACATGTGCCCCATTCTGTGATGCCACAGTCATCCTGATGAGGTAAGGCCACTGGGCTGCCCCTCTTTATCTCACATGTAGCCTCTGCCACAAAATAATAAGCTCCAATTCATTCTCAGCCACCCCTGGATGCTCCATCACCCTGGGTCTGACCATTGCCCAGGCTCAGGTGGAGGAACACATTCTCTGTTATCTGCCTTCCCCACTCACCTGCCACTTCTCTTCTTGGATGCCTGTGGCTCTTTTTAATTTCACTGAAGACTGAAGTCAAAGATAAAATCCTAAGATGATCAAAATAATTATTCCTGGGAAAGAATTAATCCTGTGGCCCTTCAAACCTGATAGATTTTTAAATTTTTAATTTTAAAAGTAAGGCACTGACACCGTTATAATATCAAGTGGTACAGGAGGGAATGAAGTTAAAAGTGAATGCCCCTCTCCTCTCCTCTGGCTCCCAAACCCATTTCTCAGAGGTAACCACATATGGAATTTCTGTTTTGACCCCCATGGAAATTGTAATATGTTTGATGAAAAGGGCATTAGGTTAGACAAACTGTTCCACAGCTTGATTTCCTTCCNGGGAATGAAGTAAAAAGTGAATGCCCCTCTCCTCTCCTTTGGCTCCCAAACCCATTTCTCAGAGGTAACCACATATGGAATTTCTGTTTTGACCCCCATGGAAATTGTAATATGTTTGATGAAAAGGGCATTAGGTTAGACAAACTGTTCCACAGCTTGATTTCCTTCCTGCAACTATGTATCTTAGACAGCCTTCTCTGCCAGTGCTTGGGTGGCAATTTATTCATTCATTAGCTGTTTATGGAGCTCTGCACTGTGCCAGGCACCCTGGTGGATAAATCGGTCCTTACCATCATCATCACCTTCATCTGGGCAGCTGCCACATGCTACACCCTTCACACTGACTTTCTTTTATTATCAGAATGACCCATGCCTTGGGTACTGTTAACATTTGCATTCTCAGAATAAGAGATAGAGGTGTTAAGAAGTTAATTCATTCACATAATGTCACCTGGTAGGTTCTGGTGGATTCGGGATTTGAATCCAGGCAATCTAACACCAGATCTCAGGTTCTTAAGCAAACCCACAGTTCTTATCTGCATTGAGTTCACAATCTCGGAAGTAGAGTTGAGGGACAATATAATAAATCCGTAAGCTTGCTAAGTCACTTCAGTGATGCCCAACTCTGTGTGACCCTATGGACCGTAGCCCGCCAGGCTTCTCTGTCCAAGAGATTCTCCAGGCAAGAATACTGGACTGGGTTGCCATGCCCTCCTCCAGGAGATTTTCCTGACCCAGGGACTGAACCTGCTTCCCCTGATTGAAGGCAGATTCTTTACTGCTGAGCCACCAGGGAAGCCCCAATAAATCCAGAGGCAAATGCTACTTAAAGAGAATTAGCAGGTTGCCTAATATTACTTAGAACACTTATGATAATTCATTTAGTCATTTCCCTGTTGATGGACCTCGAGGACACTGACATTCATGATTCCAAACAGCATACAGTGAACATCTCAGGCCACCTGGCAGAGGGCAGCTAGATGTGTAAATTAAATTCCTAAAAGTGGAGTTACAGAAGCAAACAGCATGTGCGTTTTCAATTTTTATAGATATTTCCAAATCACCCTCCAAAAAGCGATGTCCATTTGAGAGTCTGCCTGGGTGCATGAGGACGTATTTCTGCATTCTCACCAGGACTGGCTATTAGGAATCGCTTTCATCTTTAGTGAACAACGGAATTTCATTTCTGTTGTTATTTTCATTACTTTTCCTTTGAGTATACTTCTGTGTATTTATTAACTGTGGTTACTTCTTGACTTGACTCATTATCTCGGGGGAGTGAGAGCGATCTAATGGAAAGAAGCTGAGATCAGACCACAAGAGGTTTGGGATGCAGTCTCAGTATCAACACGTACCNTGAGTATACTTCTGTGTATTTATTAACTGTGGTTACTTCTTGACTTGACTCATTATCTCGGGGGAGTGAGATCGATCTAATGGAAAGAAGCTGAGATCAGACCACAAGAGGTTTGGGATGCAGTCTCAGTATCAACACGTACCGGCTGGGTGGTCGTGAGTTGCAGCAGATTTCAGGGTTGGGATCCTGGAACAGAGGCGGACGTGGCCATGAGGATCCGAGAGGAACTTCCATTCCCGGCTGCCTGGAGGGGCTCAGCGGGAGGATTCAACCACACCACGCGAGGCACGTCCGAAGCCTAGAAGACGCATCTGGGATAGGGTGCATTGACGGGGGCGGGGCGGGGGGGCGGTGTCTGTTGGGGCCGCATCTACTCTGAGCTTACAGGGCACAAGCTGAACCACTAATCGTCAACTGAGATGAGGGAAGCACACTGCCTTCTCGTCCCTGCTCCTACCACAGTGCCAGAGGAGGCCACACCGGGAGAGGAAGTAGGTCTCTGTGAGTATGCGGACCTCCCCTCAAGCCCCACCCGGACCTCTGCGATCTCAGCTCTAGACCGTTTAGGATTTTAAAGCAAGCTTTGATATCTGAGTTTGGAATTTTTTAAATAAGCAGATCTGAATCTGAATGATAAAAATAAGACTAATAAAGACCAAAAGTAACTGGCAGTCTTGGAATCAACTCGAGCTGTCTTTACAAGAGTCTTCTGCTCGGCGCGCGGTGGGGGTGCGGCGGGCACAGCTGGTGGCGGTTAAGGGGGGGAAATGTAAGCATCTCATATTTATATTCCAACGCGTTAAGACTCTTCATTATTAGTAAATAATGAGAGGATTGACTCAGCCGATCTTTTCCACTTCTCTAATTCTAAGATTACATGATTTATTCATTCATTCAACACGCATTTGAGAAGCACTTAAGCACCAAGTGCTGTGCTAACCCACGAGCAGCTCTCGCCACCCTCTAGGAGCTTTCCATCAGCGGGGCAGACAGAGGCTCAGCGCGGCGGGAGGCACAGAGGTGCGAGTGATGCCGCGCCCCGCAGGGAGCAGCGCGGGGTGGGAGAGAGCCCTGGGGAGGAAGGCGCTAAAGGAGTGGGAGGGGCATCGGGAAGTGGAAAGGGTTTGGGTGAGGAGAGGGGAGCGCTGCTCAAGAACGGCGCATACAGCAAGCCCCTGCGCCCTCGAGAGTTCGTGATTAGGAAATCTGGTGATACAGAAAGAAAGAAGAGCTGTTAGGCTTAAAAAACAAGTAACAATTTAGACTGTAAATCAGCCCCATGATAGAATCAGAGACTCCCTCCCACCTGTCTCTTATACACATCTAGATGTGTATAAGAGACAGTATAAATATAAGACAAATCACCACCACCCTATGTTTTGCAGGTTTCCATTAAGGGAATCTTTGTGTGTGAGTAAATGGCTTGTAAATTCAAGCCTTTTTCTTGTGGTTTGACTTTAAAAGGTGACTGTTTTATATCATGGGTTTTATGCTAACGTGTTGGTGTGTTTTTTAATGGTAAACTAAATCAGAAAAAAAAAAGGTCCAGTAGAGAAGAACTGATTATATAATCTATCCCAATTTCATCATTTTCTCTTTGGATATAGGATATATAGTCTATACTTATAAACAGCTCTGATAATAATCTTCAGCCACATATGGTTCTTTTGCAGGATATGGTTCTTAGGCCACAAGCACAGAAGAGAAGAAGTATGTTTGTTTCCCGGGGCTGTTAGAATCAACAATCACAAATTGGGTGATTTTAAATGACAAAAATGTATTTCCTCCCAGCATTGATATCAACGTATTGGCAGGGCCATGTTCTCTCTAAAGATACTAGAGAAGAATCTTTCCTTGTCCCTTCCTAGCTATTGGTGGCTCCTGGCAGTCCTCAGCATTCCCAGGCTTATAGCTGCATCCTTCAGGATGATCATGCTGGTTGGCCTGAGACTGACTCCTAACCTGGCAATTGCCATCGCAAAATCTCCAGTAGTTTCCACTCCTGCCAACCTCAGTTTCTTCACCTGTGACAGGGACGCTGCCCCGGGTGGCTGTGAGGGTCAAACGAGACCATGTATTTTTAGGATGTATCTACACACCTGCCCTATTCCAGAAAGGATTTGGGGCACCTGTGGGATAATGTGTCCCCAGCAGGTAGCGTATCACCCGGCATATACGAGGTCTCCATTCACAGGAGCCATCCTTCCTAAAGAAAACCTCAGCAATTCAGTCTAATTCAACATGAAGAGGATGCAGCGGCCCAAATGAATTAGGCAAATGCAGATACTTTTAGAGAAAAAGTAGTCTCAACCAATGGATCACCTATCCGGCCAATAAAAAAGGAGTAACTCTGGGACCTGGGCAGCTGTGTGAAGCTGTTATGATGCAAGTAAAAAGGCAGCGGCAACAACAGTGTGAAGGTGAGGAAGGCGGTGAAGAGCACTGCGTGCACGTTAGGCTTTACAAAATATGTTGATCTACTGCTGCTGCTGCTGCTAAGTCGCTTCACTTGTGTCCGACTCTGTGCGACCCCATAGACGGCTGCCTACCAGGCTTCTCCATCCATGGGATTGATTTTCCAGGCAAGACTACTGGAGTGGGGTGCGATTGCCTTCTCCAATGCTGATCTAACGAGATGGCAAAATCTTTACCTCCCCTCTCCCTGTCCCTACCAGAATTCTTTTGGTGAGAAAATGGCATTTGTTTGGGTAAGTTACTTGGGGAGAAATGGGTAAATGTGGGAATCCACCTGGGTGAAACAAGGGGAAACTTTTCTTGCGACTCCAAGAGCAGATGGTCATGGGGGAGGAGTTGAGGAGGGAAGGGAGAGGAGAGGGAACAGGCAGGCAGGCAGGGACCCCCTCTTGTAGGAGATGGGAGACCTTTCCATGAGCCCCCACCTATCAGTCAAGCTACTAACTCCTGCACAAGCAATAGGGAATGGCTTGCTCAAGCAACGAGGAAAGTGGGTGGACTTGGTGCTCAGACAGATGCGAAGAAAAGTGAAAATCAAGTGGACGAACAGAGATCAGGAGCAGAGCAAAGCCAGGGAGCAGTGGGCACAGAAACTCTCCGAAGCTGGGGAAGAATCTGAACACTCCTACACTGAGTCAGGGGATCAGGAGGCCTGTGCGGACCTGCGGGTTACATTTGTCTATGTGCACAAAGATATAAAGAAAAAAGTGAGGATGGGTAATGTGTCATGATAGAAAATTGTAGTTGCTTTTTTCTTACGTTAAAGAGTCACGTATGGGCCCTGTAGAGATTTTGAAAAATACAGAAAATCACAAGGAAGAAAAACCACTCTCGATATTTTGCTGTCATTCGAGCCCTCCTACATGAGTGTTTGCTTGCACCCAGACTTCCACATATGTAGGTACACACACACACACACACACACACACACACATTAGGCCACACGCATGAGATTTTCTGCCCTCCACTTTTTCTACCTGACCACATAATATGAGCATTTCACATGGCATTATATTTCTTCCTCTATTTCACTGTTAATGGCTACATAATATTCCACATGATGATAGCACATAACCACTCTCCTGATTTTGGAATTCACTCTTCTAAGTAAAGCCCCAGTAAATGTCGTTACACGTAAACGTTTGCAGACATTTGTATATAGGTAGAGTTAGGAGTCCATTTCTAGAAATATAACTGCTGGGTCAAAGCAATAGATGTGTCTGAGGCTTCGGTCACATTTGCCCTAATCGCCTTCTACAGATAAGACACCTGGCTGACACACCATCAGCCATTTAAGAAAATGTCTGCTTCCTCCACAGGCTCACTTAGCACTGGGGATAGCAATCTTCTTCTTTTTTTTTTTCTGTCTGCCAGCTTGATGGGTGAAGATGCCATCGCAGTTTTGCTTTAATTTTTGATTCTGTGATCACCAAGCGGGCCACTGTTCGCTCTTGTTTGTCAAGCAGCGGACTTTGAGTTTCACGTGTAATTGAATTGCACACCACGTCCTCCACCCATTTTCTTAATTGGAGCTTCTTTTATTGCCTCATGTATTTCTTAATCATTTGTCTGCCACATATTCTGTCAGTATATCTTCGGTTTGTATCATCTTTTGAACATGGTTTATGGAATTTTTGAAGCATAGTGATTTTTAAGATGCTTTGGCCACACCAGGAAGCCTGTGGGATCTTGGTTCCCTGACCAGGGACTGAACCCGCATCCTTGGCAGCGGAAATGCAGAGCCCTAACCCCTATATCACCAGGGAAGTCCTAGAATAGTTTTATTGTATTTAGTCAAATCTACTGATATTTTCCTCTATTGTATGTTTTTACTGCTTAGGTTTATCCCATTCTGAATCAGGTAAATATTTACTCTTTTCTTTAAACCCAAATATGCTTCCTAAAACTTTTCTTATCTTCAGCATACTTGGAACTGAGTAATCTGCATGAGGCAGGGATCTGAATCCATGTATTTTATGAATAGTCAGTCCCAACATCATTTACGGACTGACCCATTCTTTTCCACTAATGTGACAGGTCCCCTCCACTGTGAGTGGCAGTTCATGAGCCCTTACATAGCCAAGAAAGTCTCTCTGTTGACTATGTTTGACTGGGTATAAAATCTTGAATCACAAATTTTTCTCTCTAAATTGCTGCATCACCTTCTAAAATTCGGTCTGTTTTCCATATTTTTCTATCCTCTGCAAAATTTTACACAGAATAGTTCTTTGTTTTATGACGGTTTAGAAGGATTTATCTAGCCACCTAAGATTTCACCATTTTAGTGGTAGATCTTTGTGATTTTCCCCCAAGCTCTGCCTTACTGATAGTTATGTCGTGCCCACTAGATCATTTTTTTTCATTGTTATCTTTCCTATAAAATTATTCCATTTATCCAGATTTTCAAATTCATTAGCAAGAAAGTTTATGTAATACCGGTATTTTGCTCACACTTCTGCTTTATCAGAGTTTAGATCCTCTTTCTCCTGTTTCATTTCAACTATTTATTTTTTACCCTTTTTAAGCATTGAGGCTGTCAAAGATTGCTTTGTACTTATTTGAGAAAACATTAAATTCTAGATTTATTTACCAAGTCGCCTCCTCTTCTATTTTCTTATCTATTCATGTCTTCACTGAAACGTTTTCTGTCTTCTTTCCACTTTCCTTGGGCTAACTTTGTGGTCCTCTCCATCAGTTCTCAAGTCCATGTATTTTTTTTTTTCTTTCCTGCCTAAAGAAACTATTAAAAGCTGTAAATGTTCCTTAGGAGATACCTTTGGCAATATTCCATCAGTGTTGACATGCTGTATTCTCATTGTTCATGCATTTGCCACAGTCTATAATCAGAGTTTGTTTTGATTTGATGACTGTCGACTAAAGAGTAATTGAAATTCTTCCTTATCTCATCCAACGTCCTTCTCAGCGCTCAACTTGCCTTCTTTGACTTTCTGATTCTTTTTCCAGCAGACCATGTCTTAATGTCTGCCAAGGATACAAAATAGTTTCCTGAGGTGTTTTTTGTTTTGTTTTGTTTTTTTCTGAAGTCTAAAGAGACGTACCTTCATCATAGGTCTCTTCTCTTGATCTGCAATCTAAGATTTTTATTGACTTCTTTCCATATTGTTCATCTTCAAGAAACTCTAAACTTGTAAATATCTAAATATTAAAAAAAACACATACAGGGTATTAGAACTGTTCTGGCCACACTCTTTGTCCTTAGGGATGATGGTTAAACCCCTTTTGGTCTTCATGAGGGCAGGCTGAAGGGGGCAGTTCACAGCTAGACTGTGTCTAGGCTCCTAGCTGCTAACTCAGGTGATCGAGGGATCTATTCAACCTTGATGACGCCTTCTCCTCTTAGATAAAGACACGTGGAGAAACCGTAACGCAGTGACATGGGTTCATCCCCTTTTTGCTGTCTTCAGCACCTCATTTGTGTGTTTTGAATCCACAGCTAAGAATATGGCAAAATTAGCGTGTGCACACACACACATACACACACACACACACACACACATCTTCTATTGAAAATCCTGACTTACTGTTTCTGCTTGAACGCAGTCAATAATCAGGAGTGGGAGGGGAAGTTCATCACTCTGGTTACCTCCCATAGAGGNCTGAACCCGCATCCTTGGCAGCGGAAATGCAGAGCCCTAACCCCTATATCACCAGGGAAGTCCTAGAATAGTTTTATTGTATTTAGTCAAATCTACTGATATTTTCCTCTATTGTATGTTTTTACTGCTTAGGTTTATCCCATTCTGAATCAGGTAAATATTTACTCTTTTCTTTAAACCCAAATATGCTTCCTAAAACTTTTCTTATCTTCAGCATACTTGGAACTGAGTAATCTGCATGAGGCAGGGATCTGAATCCATGTATTTTATGAATAGTCAATCCCAACATCATTTACGGACTGACCCATTCTTTTCCACTAATGTGACAGGTCCCCTCCACTGTGAGTGGCAGTTCATGAGCCCTTACATAGCCAAGAAAGTCTCTCTGTTGACTATGTTTGACTGGGTATAAAATCTTGAATCACAAATTTTTCTCTCTAAATTGCTGCATCACCTTCTAAAATTCGGTCTGTTTTCCATATTTTTCTATCCTCTGCAAAATTTTACACAGAATAGTTCTTTGTTTTATGACGGTTTAGAAGGATTTATCTAGCCACCTAAGATTTCACCATTTTAGTGGTAGATCTTTGTGATTTTCCCCCAAGCTCTGCCTTACTGATAGTTATGTCGTGCCCACTAGATCATTTTTTTTCATTGTTATCTTTCCTATAAAATTATTCCATTTATCCAGATTTTCAAATTCATTAGCAAGAAAGTTTATGTAATACCGGTATTTTGCTCACACTTCTGCTTTATCAGAGTTTAGATCCTCTTTCTCCTGTTTCATTTCAACTATTTATTTTTTACCCTTTTTAAGCATTGAGGCTGTCAAAGATTGCTTTGTACTTATTTGAGAAAACATTAAATTCTAGATTTATTTACCAAGTCGCCTCCTCTTCTATTTTCTTATCTATTCATGTCTTCACTGAAACGTTTTCTGTCTTCTTTCCACTTTCCTTGGGCTAACTTTGTGGTCCTCTCCATCAGTTCTCAAGTCCATGTATTTTTTTTTTTCTTTCCTGCCTAAAGAAACTATTAAAAGCTGTAAATGTTCCTTAGGAGATACCTTTGGCAATATTCCATCAGTGTTGACATGCTGTATTCTCATTGTTCATGCATTTGCCACAGTCTATAATCAGAGTTTGTTTTGATTTGATGACTGTCGACTAAAGAGTAATTGAAATTCTTCCTTATCTCATCCAACGTCCTTCTCAGCGCTCAACTTGCCTTCTTTGACTTTCTGATTCTTTTTCCAGCAGACCATGTCTTAATGTCTGCCAAGGATACAAAATAGTTTCCTGAGGTGTTTTTTGTTTTGTTTTTTTTTCTGAAGTCTAAAGAGACGTACCTTCATCATAGGTCTCTTCTCTTGATCTGCAATCTAAGATTTTTATTGACTTCTTTCCATATTGTTCATCTTCAAGAAACTCTAAACTTGTAAATATCTAAATATTAAAAAAAACACATACAGGGTATTAGAACTGTTCTGGCCACACTCTTTGTCCTTAGGGATGATGGTTAAACCCCTTTTGGTCTTCATGAGGGCAGGCTGAAGGGGGCAGTTCACAGCTAGACTGTGTCTAGGCTCCTAGCTGCTAACTCAGGTGATCGAGGGATCTATTCAACCTTGATGACGCCTTCTCCTCTTAGATAAAGACACGTGGAGAAACCGTAACGCAGTGACATGGGTTCATCCCCTTTTTGCTGTCTTCAGCACCTCATTTGTGTGTTTTGAATCCACAGCTAAGAATATGGCAAAATTAGCGTGTGCACACACACACATACACACACACACACACACACACACACACATCTTCTATTGAAAATCCTGACTTACTGTTTCTGCTTGAACGCAGTCAATAATCAGGAGTGGGAGGGGAAGTTCATCACTCTGGTTACCTCCCATAGAGGATTCGCTGCCCAACTCTCTGATTTTTATGTCTCCAGGGTCTCAGAGACAAGTGCACGTGTCAGTCACTCAGTCGTGTCCGTGGCTTTGTGACCCCGTGGACTGTAGCCTGCCAGGCTCCTCTGTCCATGGGATTCTACAGGCAAGAATACCAGAGTGGGGGGCCAGCCACTCTTTCTCCGGGGGAATCTTCCCGACCCAGGAATTGAACCTGGGTCTCACATTGCAGGCAGATTCTTTCCCATCTGAGCCACCAGGAAAGCCCTATCTTTACATCCCCAGGGTTTGTCGTTTCTTTGCTTGTTTGTTTTTTACATCCCCAGGGTCTCAGAGACAAGGAGGAAGTGCAAAGTCCCTTCTTATTTTTCTTTAACTGGTCTTAGCTTCACTTAGAGAGCAGTAAGGCAGGTTTCTCTCAGTTCAACTCCATCCGCTTCAGAGTTAGTGGAAATCTCTCTTTGATTCTATATTACGCTGGTGGTTGTTCAGTCACTCGGTTGTTACGCTGGTTACAGGTCTTCGTTTGAGGTGATTCTGCAAGCTCTTATCTCATGTCTCCGTAGGCGGTCAGTGGAGAATTTAAAGAGGCGGTATCAGAGCCCGACAACCAGATGCCATCTTCGGGAGCACTTTTCCTGTGTGGCTCTAATTTTACTCGTACAATAAACCCCAGTCTTCCTGCGACTCAATCCAGCCCCAGCATTTCTTGCTGGGAGCATTGGGAACGCTTCCTGCCTCTTCTCTGTGTTCAGCCCTATCCCTTGCATTTTATCTTCCACCCCAGTCACCAAAAGCAATCCTCCTAAAGCCAAATCTATTTAGTCCCTTCCTCCTGTCCAAAGCTGCCACTCAGCCATCCAAACCCTCCCAGAAATACCTATGCCATACAGCCAGTGATACCCAGTTCCTCCGGGGTCGTGGGAAGGAGGCGCCTGGGCTCACAGCCCGCCTGGGAAAAGGCAGCTGACAAAGGAACTTGGTTCTCCAACTTCTCCTCTTGTCTCCCCCTGAGAAGAGCCTTGTTAGGATAAGCTACATAATTTGTGGGGCCAAGGCAAAATGAAAACGTGGGGCCTTTTGCTGAAAATGTATTAAGAATGTCAAGATGGCAGCAGCACAGCGTCAACCCAACAGCGGGACCCTTCTGAACGGGGGGCTCTGAGTGGTGGCACAGGGCACCCACCCACGACTCCAGCTCCGGGTGTTGCATTTAGACTAACAGTCAGATGGAGCTGGAGACTTCGGCGAAAATGGAAGTGTTCATTGCTCAGCCAGGTGCAACTCTTTGCAGCCCCATGGACTTTAGCCCGCCAGCCTCCTCTGTCCATGGAATTCTCTAGGAGAGAATACTGGAGTGGGTAGCTGTTCCCTTCTTCAGGGCATCTGCCCAAGCCAGGGATCAAACCAGGTCTCTTGCATTGTAAGCAGATTCTTTACCACGTGAGCCACAACACAGAGATCGTTAGTCCAACTCTAACCCTTTCACAGTTCACTTGGAGAGTTGGGTCTGAAGCTCAGAGAGCGTCTGGATGTTTGGCCAAAATCCTAGAGCAAGTCAGGGACTGGGTCTCTTGCCTCCAGATTGAAGGATCCCCTCTCCTCTCTCTGCCCCGTGAAGCTGTCTGTCACTCATTGAACTGCACAGATGTGGATGGAAGGACTCTGAGCTCTGTATTGATCTTCCAGCAGGGAGGCAGTATGGTTTAGGGAGAAAGTATCCCAGATCTGGAACAAGACTTGGAGCCTTTACCCCACACCAAAAAAACAAAAAAACAAACAAACAAAAAAAAAACCCTGCATAACTGGGACAGGTCAGTTTCTCTCTCTGGGGTCTAGCTTGCTCCTTTGCAACAGGAAGGTGTTGAACCCACTGGTCTGGAAGGCCCTTCACAGACCTAAATGATGTGGAGAGAGCAAGGCAGAGATCAGTCCCATGGGAAACCGAGCGTAGGTACCTCCCCGCACCCACCCCCTCCCCAATCAAGAGGCAGCTCTNTGCAACAGGAAGGTGTTGAACCCACTGGTCTGGAAGGCCCTTCACAGACCTAAATGATGTGGAGAGAGCAAGGCAGAGATCAGTCCCATGGGAAACCGAGCGTAGGTACCTCCCCGCACCCACCCCCTCCCCAATCAAGAGGCAGCTCTAGGCTGAGCAGTCCTTGGGTGAAATTAAACTCTGCTTTCAACTGAGTTTGCCAGTTTTTCAGCCAAAAAAAATAATAATAATAAGTATCACAACTACAAGCTGTTCCAAGCCAACCTGCCCTTAAACAGATAATCGGATTTGCATAAATTGAGTGCTGCTGAGGTTTAAATAATTCATCAACGTGGCAGGGTCTTTTTAATAGCCAAACAGAACTGCCAGACTTCAGGAAAGGATCAGTGGCAGCCCACGTCCTGAGGATGTGCACTGCATCTCAGGACCGCGGAGCCACTGGTGAGGTTCAGAGACAGGAACCTCTGCTTCCTGGTTCTTCATGGACACGGACAAAGGACGTGCTTTCATGTTCCAGGGGACTGACATCTTCAGCAAAGCTCGTTCACAGAAGCAGGGCAGAGGGAAACACCTGAATCTCTTTGAAAAAACACGAAGGAGCCTGCGAGACCTCAGGTTTCTGCAGACTCGGGGGAATGAGAGGAATAAAGGCACCTGATGAGCTGATGGAAGACAGAACCCAGGAGGCTTAAGCAAAGAAGATCCAAGCAGTGGGAGACAATTTCACTGCCTTCCGATCTCTGGGCCGAAAGAACAGAATGTTTCTGGTAGGGCCCAAGGTCAGGGCCAACAGGAGCCCCGGGATGGCGATGTCAGGCCATCCAGACGTAGTTTCCAGCTGACCTTTGATGACTTAGGTTTCTTCATGTGTCTATGTCACCGATCCAAACGGTCACCAGGAGCACACCAGCAGCCAGTTGTGTGTTCTGCCTTCAAAGCTGATTTTTTCACTCGCAACAAGGAGGCTCACATCCCAAGGGGGAACCGTGAGGAGCCTGCATGGATGGCTGTGAGATGACTTAGGGCAGGATTGAAGCTTCTTGTAGGTGGTCTGGGGAGGGTTCAAAAGAAGGGCGGTTTGTTGGATGGATGCTCAGAAAGTGGGGGTGATCCTCTAACTGGGGACCTTAATGAACCCTATGTGAAAGGAAGGGAGAATAGAGAAAAGCAAGACCTTAAACAGGGAAAGAGGATCAGTCGCACACCTTAGCTGGCAGGGAGGGTCGCTGGCCCTCTGTGAGCTGCACGGCGACCTTGCTTGTGTCTGTGTGCGGAGGGCGTGATGAAGTGGTCCTGTCCTTTGTCTCACCTCGTTCGAGTTGTAAGAGTGATCTTGTCTGACTCCAAAGTTCCGTGAGGGTGGTCATGTGCGACAGGAGGACACACAGCCCGCTGGGAATGCCAGGCCAGCTCCAACGAGCTCCGAGGTCTAAATGTCAGAAACTGCTTTCCTCATTCTCACAGCCAAACATGAAGATCAGTTTGGTTTTTGTCGTTGATGCTGTTTTTAAAGTATCAGCATCCTTATTTTTTTTAATTGAAGTATAGTTGATTTACAACGTTGTGATAATTTCTGCTATCCAGCGAAGTGACTCAGTTATACGTATACATGCGTTCTTTTTTATGTTCTTTTTTCCTTTATGGTTTATCCCAGGAGACTGGATATAACCTGCTGTGCCATATATTAGGGCCTTGCTGCTGATCCACTCCATCTGTAATAGTTTGCTTCTGCTAATCCCAAGCTCCCGATTACTCCATCCCTCTTCCTCTCCCTTCCCTCCTTGGTGATCACAGCACTGTTCTCTATGTCTGTGAGTGTGCTTTTGTGTTGTAGATAAATTAATTTGCATCATATTTCAGATTCCACGTGCAAGTGATGTCATATGGTATCTGTCTCTTTCTGGCTTACTTCACTAAGTGTGATAATACCTAGTTGCGTTTGTGTTGTTGCAAAGGACACTGTTCCATTCTTTTTAAGGCTGAGTAGTATTCCACTGTGCACATGAATCACATCTACAGGCTGCCTTGGAGGCTCAGAGATAAAGAATCTGCCTGTAATGCAGAAACCGTGGGTTTGAGCCCTGGGTTAGAAAGATCCCCTGGAGGAGGGCGTGCAACCGACTCCAGTATTCTTGCCTGGAGAATCCCATGGACAGAGGAGCCTGGCAGGCTACCGTCCATCGCGTCCCAAAGAGTTGGACACGACTGAGATGACTTAGCACACACCCACCACATCTGCAAGAAGATCAGTTTTATAGTTTATCTCCCAGGGCTGCTGGCTCACCAGCAATTCACCACCTAACCTGCGACTCACCACTGGCCTCCAGCCACACCCAAACCAGGCTGTGCCCTGTTCAACAAAGGAAGCTTTCCAATCACATGCTTGGGTACCTCACCAATACCAAATAGCTGCAAAATGTTTTACACACTTTCTCCTGCCCATATTCTTATTGCTCTTCCTCCTTGGAGGTAGAGCCAGTGGGTGGGTAGGGCAGCATCAATTCTTTCTTCCCAGCAGTTCATGGATCAGCCCCAGTCAACCAAATCAGTCAATCCTAAAGGAAATCAGTCCTGAATATTCATTGGAAGGACTGATGTTGAAACTGAAGCTCCAATACTTTAGCCACTTGATGTGGAGAGCCACCTCAATGAAAAAGATTCTGTTGCTGGGAAAGACTGAAGGCGGGAGGAGAAGGAGAAGGCAGAGTATAAGAGAGTTAGAGCATCACCGACTCAATGGACATGAATCTGAATAAACTCCAGGAGACAGTGAAGAACAGGAAAGCCTGGCATGTGCAGTCCATGGGGTCACAAAGAGTCAGACACAAGTTAGTCACTAAACAACAACAACCACCAGCCAATGTCCCCAACTCAAAATCTTTAACACTGATTCCATCTGCAAACTCTCTTTTACTCTGTGAGGTAAGATTCATAGGTCCTGGGGATTAGGCACAGACATCTTTGGGCATAATTCAGCCTAGCACAGTAGGAAAAGCACCTTTTCTTTGAAGTCATCTCCCTCCACCCCATCAGGACTGATTAAATTTAAAAATAACTGGTTTCAGCTCCTCATCAGTTCAGTTCAGTCGTTAAATCAAGCCCGACTCTGTGGGACCCCATGGACTGCAGCACACCAGGCTTCCTGTCCTTCACCATCTCCCGGAGTTTGCTCAGACTCATGTCCAATGAGTCCCGGATGCCATCCAATCATCTCATCCTCTGTCATCCCCTTCTCCTCCTGTCTTAAATCTTTCCCAGCATCAGAGTCTTTTCCCATAAGTCAGTTCTTCACATCAGGTGGCCAAAGTACTGGAGCTTCAGCTTCATCATCAGTTCTTCCAATGAATATTCAGGACTGATTTCCTTTAGGATAGACTGGTTTGATCTCCTTGCAGTCCATGGGACTCTCAAGAGTCTTCTCCAACACCACAGTTCAGAAGCATCAATTCCTCGGCGCTCAGCCTTTGGTGCTCAGCTTTCTTTATGATCCAGCTCTCATATCCATACATGACCACTGGAAAAACCATAGCTTTGACTAGACAGACCTTTGTAGGCAAAGCAATGTTTCTGCTTTTTAATATGCTGTCCCTTCATAAGCTTGTGTTCAAAGTCCAACTCAGACACATCGTTGTTGTGTAAGTCGTAGCAAGTCACTTCATCTTTTGTGAGACTTAAGTAGTCCATCTGTAAAATGGGGTCAGCATCCTACTTCCCAGGGTTGCTGCAAGGACAACTGTGAATATGTATTTAAAGGGCAGGGCACCCAGCAGGGGCTCATGGCACATTATTTCACTCTTCTCCAGATGTTATGCTGTATCTTCCTTATCTGCCCACAAGGAATATGGGCGACATGGGTTTTTCTTTTTCTCACATCAGTGGAAAATGGTGGATCACTCAGGGATCTACATTATCATGATCTCACACACATCTCTCCTTTGCTTATCTTTTATCTCCATGAAATCTCCCCCTGCACAATTCCCCTGGACAATGTCCGTGGCAGCAAAGGCATCTTTCCAGGCTTGGACCAAACAGAGCAGAGACCATGGGCAGTACCCAGGAGGATGGCCACAGGAAGATGCCCAGTCAGACCTGCCTCCTCCCTGACTGCTTTGAGACGAGACATGAAAGGCCTGTTGAGAGAGAGGGGAATTGTCACTAGAGCCTTTCTTCTCTTGATAATGGTCCTGCCGGAACCAGAAGATAAAAAAAGAATGTTGATGTGCTATTTATTATAATACGTGGGCTGAAGGGTATATATAACCATGAAAATCATCCTGTGGCCAAAACTGTTCCTGCAATTGTGCCAGTTTTAATACTGTGTACTATCTAAAGTTTTCCTATGGGTGGTCTCAAAGAAAAATCATCGAGTTTTATCATTTTAGGGAAACCCAAACCCATCTAATCCTTCTTCCAAAAAAAATAACCAATATAGAATGAGTCTGCTGTGGCTGCTGCTAAGTCGCTTCAGTCATGTCCAGTCTGTGTGACCCTATGGACAGCAGCCCGCCAGGCTCCCCTGTCCCTGGAATTCTCTAGGCAAGAATAGTGGAGTGGGTTGCCATTTCCTTCTCCCAGAATGAGCCTACTTGTACGTTTTCAATGACTGTACGCCCACTACCTTTTTGCTCTGAAGTTCTTTCTTTAGGTCCCTGAGGGTGATAAATAAGCACACCCCTCACTCCTCCAATTCTGAATCAGTTATGAAACAGATTAGTCACCTGGGGGTAATTTATCAGCTTCATTGTTCATAAAAAGGGACGGGAAAGTGGTGACAGTGAAAGTCACTCAGTTGTGTCCGACTCTTTGCGACCCCATGGGCTATACAGCCTGTGAAATTCTCCAGGCCAGAATACTGGAGCGGGTAGCCTTTCCCTCCTCCGAGGGATAAAGAGGGATAGGAGCAGGCAAAGTGGACATGAGGCCAGAACGGGCTTTCTATGCCTTCCTCAATCCTAAGGTCGGCCTAAAGTGAAAGTTGGATCTGCAGAGCAGCCCCACAGGAACTTAGGGGACCCTGGCTGCCTCAACACCCCACTTGGGCCCAGAGGGTATGAGAATGCCACCCTGGGCTTATCTGTGAGCAAGTGGCATGTGGCCCTTTGCTCTACCCAACAGGCAAACCGAGCTAAGACCCTCACCATCTCCCCATCTCTTCCCAGGGCTTGGAGCCAAGAAGAGCCCAAAGCCTGGTGTCAACTTTGTCCTTCAGACTTCTGCGAGCCCCTGTTCTGTGAGCCAGCAGTGACCTGGGGAGGGAGAGCGTGGTTCCACCCTGTCTGATTGCTTGAATCAATCCATTTGGTTGCTTTTCTTGATGGAGGCAAAATCTGTTTCCACTCCAGTCCACCCAGTCCACATCTGCACTGCATTGCTCTACAGGATAACACTGACGACCATGGGCTCCATCCATGGTCCAGTTCAAACAGTGACTCTGCTACTGACTCAGCTTGTTTCTTCGGGCAAATGCATCTCCTTTCTGAGTCTCCATTTCCTCATGTATGAAGTGGGGGTGATGGTGGTCCCTCCTTCACCAAAGGTTATGGCCATTCACTGAGATTACCCATGGGAAGCATTTGACCTGCAATGGAATATGGGAATCATTTCATAGTCACTGCTGGCGTTATTGCACATGGTGTAATAGAGACATCCCATNCAATGGTATGAAGGCTCACCCCTTAGGTTCTCCAAAAAGGCCTATATCCACTCTCAGGTGCCCTTCACACCCAAAATACTATTCCTTCACTCCCAAAGGTGTTGCAATTCACACTGTCAATTAAGATTACTTTGGAGAAGGAGATGTGTATAAGAGACAGGGGTGGGGTGGTGGTGGTCAGTGGGACAGCTCCTGGTGGCCATTTTGGGGGTTGCAAGAGGAAATAAGACCCAAACTCCACCCTTCCCTGCAACTTTATTGACAGAGGGGTGGGGAAGAGAACCTTGGTGTGAAGTGACTCACTCTTGTGGAACACACTCATTCATTACCTGACATTCTCTCATGCCATACCCTGGTTCAGCTCTGTGCTGGGCAGTGAGCCCACAGAAGGCAGTCAGATCCTGCTCTGATCCTTACAGAGCTCAGAGATCTAGCAAAGTCTGCAGCCTGAAGCTGCAACTAGACTCCCTAAGGAGGAAGATCACTTCCACATGGTAATCTTGAGACTATCTCCTGGGAATCTGAACAGAGCTTTGAAAGATGGCCAAAACTCTAGTATATCAGCTATTTATATCACAATTAATGCTGTGTAACAAGCAATCCCCAAACTTAACAGCTGCAAACAAACAATAGCCATGGACTTTGGTCACGAGTCTGTGCTAACCAGGTGGTTCTGATGACCTCGGCTAGCGCTTTCATATAGCTCAGTGTCAGCTGGAAGTTAGATAGTCCAGCGTGGCCTCAACTGGGACAACTGGGATAACTTGCTTCTTCACTACATGCTTCTTGACCTCCAGTGGGACTGTCTGGGGATGGTCTCTAGAATATCACAGAGAAAAGAAGAGAAGCAAGGTGCAAAATGCAAGCTTTTTCTAACACTGGATTGTGTTGTCAGCACTAACATCAGAAGTTGGCCGTCAGAGGTCACATAGGTGAGGGTGGCCTCAGAAGGGAGTACCCTGCAGAATTACGGAGCACCGGAAAGGATGAGAACAGAGGTCCTTAATGCAGTCATTCTGCATGAGAGGAGAGAGAAGAGGCAGAGGGAAAGCTAAGTGGGTCATGCAGATGGGGAAGGAGCTCTTCCTGTTCCATCTCAACCAGAGGATGCCTCCATTACCAGGACAGCAGCTGTTTCCTGAGCAGCCAGACTGTGCTAGGCACAGGGTCATACATCCAACACTATTGTCTCATCTCAAGGCAGGTATTCCCATTTTACAGATGCAAAATCAAGCCTTGGATATGGAAAAGCCAGGATTCAAACTCTGGTCCATCAGACACAAAACCCCGTGTACTTTCACTACCTTCCAGAAGCAATGAGGATATTAAAGATGGGACCCAGCTGTCAAGACCCAGACATCTACCCTTGACCCCACCTTCCTATGAGCCCTCACTCTGTTCCAGAGGCCGCCTTCCTCACCACCAAGGCCTCGCTGCACTTGCTGCCTTCACTTAGGCATCCCTATCTGAGCTTAATTAGATTTGCACCGAGTTCACGAGTTCCCTTAAACTTAATGGGCTCTGAAGAGAAAAATAGAGCTCTTTCTCTCCAGGTGTTTATTTCCTTCCCACATTGTCCCTACTGCACTCTGAGACTCATTTCCACATCCCATCTGGTTAATGGGTGCAGGTGAGATCGCTCAGAGCACTGTACGCCATCCCCCGGCCTCCTCCCCACCCCCTGCCCCCCGCTGCATCCATAGCATGCCCAGATGTTCCTTCTCCCCAGCAAGAAGATGGGAAAGGGAGAGAAAATTTACAGACCAGCCCTGTCCGCAGTCGAGCAAAGCCATCCCTCACATCTGGCCTAGACATCTTTGCAAAGAGCAGGAAGCAGGTGATGTTTCTTGAGGTCCTACTATGTGCTGAGCACTGCACACATACCCCCATCCCATTCATTGAGCGAATGGACAGAGTCCAGGCTCTGGAGCCAGTTCATCCATGCAGATTACTTGTAGGAGAAGCCTCTGCCCCTGTTTTCACCCCAGAAGCTGGGGATAAACAAAACACACTCAGAGATCACTGTAAAGAGTCGATGAGCTAATGCTTGTCAAGTGCTGAGAACAGCTCCTGGCTCACGATAAAATGCGTTAGTTGCTCAGTCGTGTCCAACTCTTTGCAACCCTATGAACTGTAGCCCGCCAGGCTCCTCGATCCATAGGATTCTCCAGGCAAGAATACTGAAGTGGGTAGCTATTTCCTCCTCCAGAGGATCTTCCTGACCCAGGGACTGATCCTGGATCTCCTGCATTGCAGGCAGATTCTTTACCAGCTGAGCCACCAGGGAAGCCCAGGCTATGATAAATGTCTGCCACTATTATTCTAATGATTATTCCTATTCCCCTCACCATTCTGTGAAACAGGCACTTGTCTCCTTTAGGGCTAAGAAAATCGATTTGTGGGGGACTTCCCTAGCGGTTTTGTGATTAGGACTCTGCACTTCCAATGCAAGGGATATGGGTTCAATCCCTGGTTGGTGAACTAAGATCCCATATGCCATTTGGTGAGTCCAAAACAAATAAAAAAGAGTAGATTTGTGGGGATAAAGCAATTTGCCCCAGATATCACTAAACTCTGAAAATTGTAAGTAATAATAAGGTGAAACTTATGCCAGCGAAGTCTCTCCCCTGCCTGTCACACCTCCCCCACCCCCACCACAATCTGCATGCTCAGTCATGGACTCTTTGTGACCCCATGGACTGTAGCCCGCCAGGCTCCTCTGTCCATGGAATTTTCCAGGCAAGGATACTAGAATGGGTTCCCACTTCCTACTCGAGGGGATCTTCCTGACCCAGGGATCAAAGTCACATCTCTTGCATTGGCAGGCAGATTGCTTACAAACTGTGCTACCTGGGAACCTAGGTGAACATTAAAAATAAAAAAAAAAAAAAGTCTTTTAAGGCAACAAATCTGATTCTCTGCAAGGCAAAGGCAAAAGGACCTCCCAGGAAGTGGAGGGTAGATCGTAACAGCCTCTCTACTCTCTCCTTTCTCTCTCTCTTCTCCAGGGCAGCCACTCAATGCCTGATCCCACCTGTCTTCAGCCCACCTAGGATGAGCAAAATACAGCAGTCCTCATCCAGGATCCCCTGTCATCTGCAGAGGTGATAGCTGATGCTGCCGGGCACTCAAAGGAGACCAGGTGGATAAGGGCCCATTTGAGTCGGCTTTAAAAGATGGGGGAAATTCACCAAGTGCAGAGAGGAAGTCCCAGAGCAGCAAAGGAGCAGGAGCCGCGAGCTTCCAGCTTATCCCCCGAGGGGGCCCAGGATCTGGTTAGTCCAGGGGATAAAATGATTAGGACTGTGGAAATGGCAGAGACTTTGAAGGGCCTTGAGTGTCAAGAAAAGGCATTTGGGCTTCATCCCGATCTCAGCAGGGAGCCACAGGGCTCTTTAAGCAGATATAGTGACGTGATCAGAGTTGGAATTGGGAACGCTCCGTCCCTGGAGACTGACTCGAGGAGGCAGACGTTAAGAGGAAAATTAAGTCTGGCAGGCCTAGGTCATGGATGAACTGGGCGCTACACACACGTGCCCCATGGAGCTCCCTAGTCAGAACAGGAGTCTGCCAGCCACCCACCGCCTGGGGACCAAATGCCCCCTGCTGCCTGTTTTTGTAAATAACAGGTTTAAAGTACAGTCACCTCCACCCTCTGTGCGTTCATGTTTTCTCCATCGTGATTCTCACTAGAATAGCAGAGCCGAATGGTTGCCACAAAGATGGGCCCACAAGCCTAAAATATTCACCCTGTGACACTTTTACAGAAAAAGCCTGTCTATATCTGTGTTAGAAGGAATGGCTCTCATCCCCATTTCGTGTATGAGAAAACCGAGGCTCTGAGAGATGAGGTGTCTTGCCCAAGGTCACAGGGCTTGTGAAGGAAGCAGGGAGGTGGACTAGGAGGCCTGTGACGGTCATTAATGAAGAGCCAGGAAGGTGGCCCCCGGAGGCGCAGCCCCAAATCCACCGCTGCCGTCAGCCAAAGGGACGCGGGTGCCTCTCTGTCAGCCAGGGCCCTTACTCTGGCCCCCGCACCGGCGTCAGATGACGAATTTAAAGCCTAATGCTTCCACCCTGTCCACCCTGGCTGCCCTTTCGTTGGCTTATCACACCCTATTCAAATCCAAAATAAATTATTTCAGCTCTGCAGCCTTTGGATAAAGAAAAAAAATGAAATTAAAAAATAAAAAAGGAAGAAGGCAAAGCTTTGAAGGGACAGCCTACCGGCCTCCTTCAGCCGCAGCTCCAGGCCTTTATTTTTTCTAAACCCGCACTGATAACCTTCAGGGGACGCTGCGCCTGGGAGCCTGAGAGCACAGAGCCACACCTCTGTCCAGACAGGCGGCAGGACGGAGGTGCAAAGGTTCCAGGTGCCAGAAGGCCCTACCTGTCCCGTCAGCTTGACCAAGCACTGTTCCCGTCCATAGACCACAACTCCGTGTTTTTAGAGAGTAGGATTGCTGGGGAGGGCTTCCCGGTGGCTCGGTGGTAAGGAATCCACGTGCCATGCAGGAGACACAGGTTCAGTCCCCGATCCAGGGAGAGTCAGCATGGTGCGGAGCAAATCAGCCTGTGCGCAGCAGCTACTGAGCCAGTGTTCTAGGGACCAGGAGCCACGGGAGCCTGCGTGCCCTGGAGCTGGCTCAGCAGCGAGAGAAGCCCCCGCAGGGAGAAGGCCAAGCACCACGCCCAGAGGGCGGCCCCTGGTCACGGCAGCTGGAGAGAAGCCCACACGGCCACGCACACCCAGCTCGGCCAGAGAGAGGCAGACTCATCTCTCAAAAGTTCAGAAAATGTGGCTGGGGAGAAGGACGTGGATACCAGCCGATACTCATTAGCTTATTATTTAAGCACTTTTTACTCACCTGCGATATATATGCCAAGTGCTGAGCTAGGCCGTTCACCTACAGAGATGAACACCCAAGAGGAACCCTGCCTGTGTGCCCATTCTCAGCAAATCGTCAAATCCGCTGCATTTTACAGTTTACAAACTACTTTCTCCTCCCCGTTTCCCTCATGGCTCAGTGGGGGAGACATGCAGGAGACACGGGAGACCCAGGTTCGATCCCTGGCTCAGGAAGATCCCCTGGAGGAGGAAAATGGCAACCCACTCTAATATTATTGCCTGGGGAATCTCATGGACATAGAAGCCTGGTGGGCTACAGTCCATAGGGTTGCAAAGAGTAGGACACTCCTGAGCAACTAAGCACTCTTACTAGACCCTCCCCCAAATTCTCTGAGGCAAGCTGGAATGATATCATTAAGAACCTCATTGACAGATGAAACTGAGGCTTGGAGATATAACGGAACTTGTCAAATTCTTCCCCGATCAGAGTCCCTGGAAGAATAATACAGTAGTTAAAACCCTGGCCAGACTGACCTGGGTTTGCTAGCTCTGTGATCTTGGGACAAATTTCTTAACCTTACTAAATCTCACTTTACCCATCTCTGTAATGGGAGAAATAAAATCTCCCCGTTGGGTCATTATAGGAGTTAAAATGAGAAAGAAGAATTTAGTGCAATATCAGACAGAGCAGCTTCTCACTAAAGGCCTGCTTGTCTGCCGTTCACTGCTGTTGTCACTGGACCATAGTGATGGGGGGAGAGGATGGGGAGGCAAGGAAGGAGGGGACAAGAGGGGGAGGAGGGGTGAGGGGAGGAGAAGGATGGGGAAGGGGGAGGAGGGGAGGAAGAGGAGCAGGAAGGGAGGAGGGACAGGAGATGGCCGGGGAAGGACAGCGATGAGTATTGGGCCCCGCCGTTGACTCCCAGTGGCCTTTGCCCACAGCCATGTGCCCACCTCGGTGAAATGAGCTTCCCTGGTCTTACCAAAAACTTCCTCCACTGACTAGGACAGACCCCAAGCAAGGGAGATGCACAAGACAATCTCCAAACCTTCGTCTCACTTGCTGGGAATTTAATTCCTGGTAATCGAGAGGGGAGAAACCCAGGCCCCAGGGGAAGGGGACTAGAAAGAGAAGGCATGGGCGGGGCAGACGCCTGCTTAACTGAGTGTCTCCACTGTCTTTAAAAGGAGACAGGCCCTTCCCCACCCTGGGCAGCTTGGGGATCTCTCTTCTGCCTTCCCTGGTTCCAGAGAGGTGGCTGTCTGCAGAGAAAGCTGGCAACCAGGATCAGCAAAGCGCCACAGGTCTCCTGAGCGTCGTAGAGGGACTCTGCGCTCGGCAGCTGCTGGGCATCCTTGAGAGGGTGTTTGTCGAAGGTGATCACAGGGCAGAGGGCTCACCCCAGCAGCACCCCTGGGAGCATGGATGTCTTCTCTGCCCCAGGTCCTACCCTCTGAGATCGGACAGGGCGGTCACGGTGGGGAGGATGCCCAAGACACACCCAGAGGTTTTCTCATCATATCCCATCCAAGACAGTGTGCAGACGGGAACCAAGCATCCAAGCAGTGCCAGCAGGCTGTCCAGCAGCTGAATAAAGAGCTAAGAGGCCAAGGGTCCTAGCTCCAAGCCTTGCCTTCCCCATGCCTCAGGTTCCTCTAACTGCTCCCCGTGCATACTAATTACCAATGAATAGTGACTTTTGCATCGTTTGATTCCCTCAAAATCACCCTGAAAGCCCTGGGAGAACCCTCCCTCTGCTTTAATTCTTCTGAGGGTAAACACCCCCCACCTCGGACTGGCCTCTCCCCACAGTCCCCTGTCCAAGCTGGATAATCAGTCACTCCTCTTCGTGTCTGAGGCCTCTCTTTGGGGTGAATCCCAGCTGCCTCTGTGGTGTAAGTAGAGGAAGAGAAAGAAGGCATCTTGAAGGGTGACCACCCAGGTTGAATCTCATCCTGCCACCCTGAGTGTCTGACCTGGAGGACGTTCATGGAACTTTCAGAGGCTGAGCTGTCATGGATGCAGCGCAGGCTTTCTGGAAGGCGTGAAAACCATAGTTTGTCTGGGTTTGTGGGCTGTTTGTTTGTTTGGGGGGATACATGCGTACTAAGTACGCTCCAGTCATGTCCAACCCTTTGTGACCCTATGGACTGTAGCCCAGCAGGCTTCTTCCTCCATGGGATGCTGCAGGCCAGAGTACGGCAGGGGGTCGCCACGCCCCCCTCCAGTCAGGATCTTCCTGACCCGAGATCGAGCCTGCATCTCTTAGGTCTCCTGCACTGGCATGCATGTTCTTTACCATTCGCGCCACCTGGGAAGCCCCGACAAATTGGCACTTGCCATGGGCACAGACCATCTCCCTCTACAAGGATCAGAGTCTGAGCCACTGTAGCTGCTGACCTGAAACCTTCTGAAAAGAGTTCAGGGTGGGGATCGGGAATGAGGCACTCGGTGCTCTGGGAAAAAACTGGTAGAACAGGACTTCAGATACTTACATATTTTCAGGAGAAGCTTTTATGGGCCCAATGCCTGTATCACCTTGTAACTAGAAAAGCACTAAAATCCTTCACGATGATGATGATGCTCCTTGTGACTAGCAGAAACTTTCTGCAGAAATATGTGCTTGACCGCACGTACTCATCCTTCACCAAAATCACATCTGTACTGGCCTTCCTCACACCCCTTGGGAGCAGTTTCTCGGAGCTATCTGAAATGCTCTCTCCCAGGCTATATAGTTCCCACTTTGCTCCAAATAAACTTAACTTACAGCACTCACAATGTGCTTTCTTTTTCAGTTGACAGGGAGCTTGCTTGCTCATCAAGCGTCAGGCAGATGCTGAACACTAACACATGTTCGGTTGTTTGATCCTTGCCTCCACCTCCCGAGGAAGAATCCTCTCTGTTTTACGCTGAGGCCCTGTAGGAAGCAGCGCCTTGCTCTGGGTCACTTAGCCACAAAGCCACAGAGCCAGGCTCTGGAAACACACAGGCGCTCGGGCACTCTGCTCCCCAGCCTTCCCATACCAACACGCTGTCTTCATACCAGCCCAGAAGGTACAGCTTATATTCGCTGCCTTGCAGACGGGGGACTCCGAAGCTCGGGAAGGTTTAAGGGCTGTCTCTTATACACATCTGGTGGAGAAGGATGGGGAAGGGGGAGGAGGGGAGGAAGAGGAGCAGGAAGGGAGGAGGGACAGGAGATGGCCGGGGAAGGACAGCGATGAGTATTGGGCCCCGCCGTTGACTCCCAGTGGCCTTTGCCCACAGCCATGTGCCCACCTCGGTGAAATGAGCTTCCCTGGTCTTACCAAAAACTTCCTCCACTGACTAGGACAGACCCCAAGCAAGGGAGATGCACAAGACAATCTCCAAACCTTCGTCTCACTTGCTGGGAATTTAATTCCTGGTAATCGAGAGGGGAGAAACCCAGGCCCCAGGGGAAGGGGACTAGAAAGAGAAGGCATGGGCGGGGCAGACGCCTGCTTAACTGAGTGTCTCCACTGTCTTTAAAAGGAGACAGGCCCTTCCCCACCCTGGGCAGCTTGGGGATCTCTCTTCTGCCTTCCCTGCTTCCACAGAGGTGGCTGTCTGCAGAGAAAGCTGGCAACCAGGATCAGCAAAGCGCCGCAGGTCTCCTGAGCGTCGTAGAGGGACTCTGCCCTCGGCAGCTGCTGGGCATCCTTGAGAGGGTGTTTGTCGAAGGTGATCACAGGGCAGAGGGCTCACCCCAGCAGCACCCCTGGGAGCATGGATATCTTCTCTGCCCCAGGTCCTACCCTCTGAGACCGGACAGGGCGGTCACAGTGGGGAGGATGCCCAAGACACACCCAGAGGCTTTTCTCATCATATCCCATCCAAGACGGTGTGCAGACGGGAACCAAGCGTCCAAGCAGTGCCAGCAGGCTGTCCAGCAGCTGAATAAAGAGCTAAGAGGCCAAGGGTCCTAGCTCCAAGCCTTGCCTTCCCCATGCCTCAGGTTCCTCTAACTGCTCCCCGTGCATACTAATTACCAATGAATAGTGACTTTTGCATCGTTTGATTCCCTCAAAATCACCCTGAAAGCCCTGGGAGAACCCTCCCTCTGCTTTAATTCTTCTGAGGGTAAACACCCCCCACCTCGGACTGGCCTCTCCCCACAGTCCCCTGTCCAAGCTGGATAATCAGTCACTCCTCTTCGTGTCTGAGGCCTCTCTTTGGGGTGAATCCCAGCTGCCTCTGTGGTGTAAGTAGAGGAAGAGAAAGAAGGCATCTTGAAGGGTGACCACCCAGGTTGAATCTCATCCTGCCACCCTGAGTGTCTGACCTGGAGGACGTTCATGGAACTTTCAGAGGCTGAGCCGTCATGGATGCAGCGCAGGCTTTCTGGAAGGCGTGAAAACCATAGTTTGTCTGGGTTTGTGGGCTGTTTGTTTGTTTGGGGGGATACATGCGTACTAAGTACGCTCCAGTCATGTCCAACCCTTTGTGACCCTATGGACTGTAGCCCAGCAGGCTTCTTCCTCCATGGGATGCTCCAGGCCAGAGTACGGCAGGGGGTCGCCACGCCCCCCTCCAGTCAGGATCTTCCTGACCCGAGATCGAGCCTGCATCTCTTAGGTCTCCTGCACTGGCATGCATGTTCTTTACCATTCGCGCCACCTGGGAAGCCCCGACAAATTGGCACTTGCCATGGGCACAGACCATCTCCCTCTACAAGGATCAGAGTCTGAGCCACTGTAGCTGCTGACCTGAAACCTTCTGAAAAGAGTTCAGGGTGGGGATCGGGAATGAGGCACTCGGTGCTCTGGGAAAAAACTGGTAGAACAGGACTTCAGATACTTACATATTTTCAGGAGAAGCTTTTATGGGCCCAATGCCTGTATCACCTTGTAACTAGAAAAGCACTAAAATCCTTCACGATGATGATGATGCTCCTTGTGACTAGCAGAAACTTTCTGCAGAAATATGTGCTTGACCGCACGTACTCATCCTTCACCAAAATCACATCTGTACTGGCCTTCCTCACACCCCTTGGGAGCAGTTTCTCGGAGCTATCTGAAATGCTCTCTCCCAGGCTATATAGTTCCCACTTTGCTCCAAATAAACTTAACTTACAGCACTCACAATGTGCTTTCTTTTTCAGTTGACAGGGAGCTTGCTTGCTCATCAAGCGTCAGGCAGATGCTGAACACTAACACATGTTCGGTTGTTTGATCCTTGCCTCCACCTCCCGAGGAAGAATCCTCTCTGTTTTACGCTGAGGCCCTGTAGGAAGCAGCGCCTTGCTCTGGGTCACTTAGCCACAAAGCCACAGAGCCAGGCTCTGGAAACACACAGGCGCTCGGGCACTCTGCTCCCCAGCCTTCCCATACCAACACGCTGTCTTCATACCAGCCCAGAAGGTACAGCTTATATTCGCTGCCTTGCAGACGGGGGACTCCGAAGCTCGGGAAGGTTTAAGGGCTTGCTCTGGGCCACACGGCTCAGTTCCTAAGAGGTCGGGCTGGAGGCCTTGCTGGTGTGGCTGACCCCCACGCCAGGGATCTCGCTGTGACCTTCGTCCATCTCTCCTTGTCATGACCTTCGTCCATCTCTCCTTGTCATGACCTTCGTCCATCTCTCCTTGTCATGACCTTCGTCCATCTCTCCTTGTCATGCTCCGTTATTTAAAAAGGAAGGCAAGACAGGGGGCGGGGGGGTGCAGCTGCGCTGAATGTTTAGTAGAGATGAAGCTGATGGAAGGCACAGAGCTGGTATTACAGGTGGACCCAGGCTTTCAGCCCACCCTGCCCCTGCCACACTCTAGCCTCCCCAGCCACCTCTGGGCCACCCCCCACCTCCCGATAGCCTGTCAGGAAAGGTGTCTGCTCGGGGTGACTTGCTGATGGGGTGATTATGCTGACGGTGTGACCAACGGATGGAGGAAGCACCTTGGATTAACCTCCAAGCCTCTCCAAGACGTTTCACCTCAGGCCAGAGAAGGGCTCGGCCCTCTGGGAGGGAGGGGGCATCTTTGCAACCTCCTCCCCCACCCCTCGCCCTTCACAATGGGGACTCTCATCTGAGACAAGCGTCCTGGTAGAGGGAAAGGGCCTGAGCTTGGGTTCGAGAGACCCCAGCTTCCATTCCAGTCCCAACACGTGATGAGCTGTGTGACCTTGGGTGAGTTGCTTGCCTTCCCTGAGGCTTGGTTGCCTCCTCTGATGGTACCTATGGGGTGAGGTCCTTACAAGACACAAGAGGTGAGAGAAAAGCAGCCTTGGGGACAAATAATTGAGGTTGATTTCAGACATCCCGAGCCAAGGGGCTATTAGCAATTAAAAGAAAAAAGCAAATAGCGTAGCTTTGAGGGAAAGCGAGACGGGAGAAAGAGATGGGTGGATTTCCTTGGCTGCCCTTTCTGACCATCACGACCTCGGCCTCTAGCTGTGCCCCACACAGAGGAAAGTTTCCTGGGCTGATGGAGACAAGGGGGCAGAGTGCTCAGGCAGGAGGAAGCTGCACAGACAGAGTTTTCTAGACCTTTACTCTGAGCCAGGCCTCCTGTGACCAGCCTCCTGCTCACCCTTCAGCAGCCCCAGGAGGCAGGCTTTAGCATCTCTGTTTCACAGAGGAGGCAAGTGGCACTCAGAAAACGGGAGTGCCCGGTGCGGCCTCACTTCAGTCAGTCCTAAAGCCAGGATCCCAGCCCATGTCCACCTGGCCGCAAAGCCTGAGCCTCCTCCACTCTGCACGTGGTCTGCTGGGCCACCCAGCCAGCCTGTGGCCTTCAGCATCTCAGGCCCAGGACCTTAGGAACCTCTGTCAGGCCTGGAAAGGCTTGGGAGGTGGTCAGGATGGAGCTGAGGCCAAAGGGCTCACNCCAGCCCATGTCCACCTGGCCGCAAAGCCTGAGCCTCCTCCACTCTGCACGTGGTCTGCTGGGCCACCCAGCCAGCCTGTGGCCTTCAGCATCTCAGGCCCAGGACCTTAGGAACCTCTGTCAGGCCTGGAAAGGCTTGGGAGGTGGTCAGGATGGAGCTGAGGCCAAAGGGCTCACAGGGAAAAGGGAAGGGCCCTGGCTCCCTCTCCTGGAGGGAAGGAAGGGTGACGCCAAGGGATGTAGCCGCGGGACGCCCAGGAGCCAAGAGCCAGTGATGCCTCGGAGCCTCCCTCTCTTCTCAGACTTGGGACCCATGAGGACCTCATCAGGATTAACTGAGATGGTACAGGGCGCTCTGCACACAGCCTGGCATGTGGAGGCACTTAGCAAACTCCAGGGGTGCGGGGAGGGCCTGCCCCCTGCCCTGGAGAACCTGCCCCACAGAGGCTGGATCAGCGTGTGTGCGTGTCTTTGTGTCTTCCTTGTGGGGGAGGGGTTGGTACACAGGAGCACACACGTGGGCATGGGACGTGGTTGCCTGGACGTGTGTTGAGGAGAGAGTGCTGTCATTCCTCAGGATGCCTTAGAGGGGAATAGAAAATGTATGATGGGGCCGGAGGGAGAAGAGGGAAAATGAGAGCGTGGCAGGCAGAAAGAGCAAAGGGAAACACCGACAAGCGCAATTTCTTTGTGTGTGTGTGTGTGTGTCTGTGTGTGTGTGAGTCTTTTTCCCTCCCTCTTTCCTCTCCCCTCCCCATCTCTCCCTGTCTCTCTGTCTC
>SJYX01011813.1:571355-588544 GCA_006410675.1 Oreotragus oreotragus
TCTAGTCAAGGCTATGGTTTTTCCAGTGGTCATGTATGGATGTGAGAATTGGACAGTGAAGAAGGCTGAGCGCCGAAGAATTGATGCTTTTGAACTGTGGTGTTGGAGAAGACTCTTGAGAGTCCCTTGGACTGCAAGGAGATCCAACCAGTCCATTCTGAAGGAGATCAGCCCTGGGTGTTCTTTGGAAGGACTGATGCTAAAGCTGAAACTCCAGTACTTTGGCCACCTCATGCGGAGAGTTGACTCACTGGAAAAGACTCTGATGCTGGAGGGATTGGGGGCAGGAGGAGAAGGGGACAGCAGAGGATGAGATGGCTGGATGGCGTCACTAACTCGATGGACGTGAGTTTGTGTGAAATCCGGGAGTTGGTGATGGACAGGGAGGCCTGGTGCGCTGCGATTCATGGGGTCGCAAAGAGTCGGACACAACAGAGTGACTGAACTGAACTGAACTGAACTGCCCTCAAGTCTGAGGAGGCAGTTGTAAACAAGACAGATAGGATCCCTGCCCTTGATATACTTAGCTTCTATGAGGTGGTAGTTGTTAAATCACTAAGTCGTGTCCAACTCTCTGGGACCCCATGAACTGTAGCACACCAGGCTTCTCTGTCCTTCACTGTCTCCCTGAGTTTACTCAAACTCATGTCTATTGAGTCGGTGATGCCATCCAACCTAGGTAGTGTATTAAAAAGCATCCTCTGTTGTCCCCTTCTCCTCCTGCCCTGAACCTTTCCCAGCATCAGGGTATTTTCCAATGAGTTGGCTCTTCACATCAGGTGGCCAAAGTATTGGAGCATCAGTTCACCCAATGAATATTCAGGGTTGATTTCCTTTAGGATTGACTGGTTGGATCTCCTTGCAGTCCATGGGACTCTCTAGAGTCTTCTCCAGTGCCACAGCTCAAAAGCATCAGTTCTTTGGTGCTCAGCCTTCTTTATGGTCCAATTCTCACATCCGTAAATGACTACTGGAAAAACCATAGCATTGATTATATGACCCTTTGTCAGCAAACTGATGTCTCTGCTTTTTAGTACACTGCCTAGGTGAGTGAAGAGGGACAGAAAGTGGAGGAAAAAATGAAAGAAGGAAGGAAAGACAGAAAGGGAAGAAGGAAAGAGTGGAAGAGAGGGGAGAGAAGGAAGAAGAGAAGGAAGGAAGGAAAATTTGATCCATGGTATAAAGAAGTGTCAGGACTTCCCCGGCAGTCTGGTGGTTGAGACTTCACCTTCCAATGCAGGGGCTGCAGGTTCAATCCCTGGTTGGGGAGCTAAGATCCCACATACTTCTCAGCCAAAAAACTGAAACATAAACTGGAAGCAATAATGTAACAAATTGAGTAAATTTTTAAAAATGGTCCACAGCCACACACACAAAAAAACTAAACTTAAATAAAAGACAGTGTCAGTTTACATAGCAAAGAGTTCCTATGAGGCTAGTTCAGCCAGGGTGCTGGCAAAAGGCCCTCCAAAAAGTGCCATTTGAATTGAACTTTGAAAGATGAGGTGACAGCCAGGCAGAGGATACAGGCAACACAAAGGTTTTCGACAGAAATGGAGTCACTGAACACACTCATGGACTCAAGTAGACACTTGAATGTAACGGTTCAAATTTCACTTGAACGTAAAGGTCCAAAGCTCAAGCTATAAATCTGATGTAGAATTGGATATAAAATCAAGAGTCTTTCAGCACGTAACTGACAGCATTGATAAGATCATCTAGGGAGCAGGTGCCGGTAGAGAAGAGAAGTTGAGGACAAGCCTGGGGTCCTCCAGCAGAGAAAGATGAGTGAGACAGGGAGGTAGACTGACAGCCAGCAGAAACGGGTACAAGTGAATCTCTTGGGTCCCAAGAGCTCAGGCTGTGCCCAGGTTCATTTCTGCAGAGAGCTCAGCACAGTGATCCCTGGAGTCGGCATCTGCTTCGATGAGCCATCGGTCATCTGTGACCTTGATATGAGCAGGCCCAGAGGAAGGAGGTGGATGATAGCCTGACTGGAATGGACTGAGGAGGAAATAGGGACGAGGGGGCGTCCAGTACCAACAACCCTTTCCAAGAGCTTTGTTTATAGGGAGCAGAGAACTGAGGCAGGAAGCTGAGGGTGCTATAGAGGCTGCCTGTCTGCACACGGGGCACCCCAGGACAGGTGAACTGGTGAAAAAAGAGACAGGAAGGATCTAGCGGGGTCCTTGAGGGCTCAGGAAGGGGTGGGACCCCAGGCTTACCTGATGGGGTTGACCTTCGATGGAACAGCAGGCAAATCTGGACAGGCTCCTGGCCCCAGGAGGACTTGGTCCATAGCTGAGAGACCCCGGTGCCGCCAGATCAGAGGGGCTGGGTCTTCCCTATCTGTGTCCCTCCCTGGGCAGCCACTGTGATGGACTCACCAAGTGCCCAGCCCTGGCTTTGACCCTGTGGTAGAGAGGAGCTAGCCTCTTCTCAGCACCTTCTCTGGGCCAAGCCCAGGTCTAGAGGTTGACTTATGCTACTTCCAATCTTCTCAGCAACACGGAGATGTTTGCAAATCTCTTTTAGAGATGACAGGAGATCTGACTTCAGTCTTTGCTATCCATGCTGGTAAATCAACCCCTTTCTTATCCCCATGGGCCTCAGCTTTTTCTTTTATAAAACAATAAGGTGAGGGCAGAATATTCTAGAAGGTCCTAAGGGGATTTCCTAAAGGAAATCAATCCTGAATATCCATTGGAAGGACTGATGCTGAAGCTGAAGTTCCAGTACTTTTGCCACATGATGCAAAGAGCTGCCTCACTGGAAAAGACCCTGATGCTGGGAAAGATTGAGGGCAGGAGGAGAAGGGGACAAAAGAGGATGAGATGGTTGGATGGCATCACTGACTCGATGGACATGAGTTTGAGTGAGCTACAGGAGATGGTGAGGGACAGAGAAGCCTGGCATGCTGCAGTCCATGGGGTCACAAAGAGTCGGACATGATTGAGCGACGGAAGAGCAAGTGGACTTACCTGCTGTCTCCTGTGCCACTGCAGTTTCCAACAGTCACTGAGACTTTCTGAGAATGAGAAGGAAATAGTTCTCACATCCCTCTTCCACTCCCCAATTCTCAGGTCAGTCTCCAGCTCACGTCAAATTCAGCTTCTTGCCCAAGTTTTCCTGAATCCCCTCTCTACCTTCTCCCCTCCAGCTCCTGTCTCTAACCTTTCCAACTGTTTATTTCCTCAGATGTTGTCTGAAGCTCTGGGATAATCTTGGCAGGAAAGCAATCAGCTTCAGCCTTCGACAAGGCATTCAGACAGACAGGCAAACTGGGGTATTAGGCTGTCAATTTCCAGGCCCTTCCAAATGTTAGAACAATTTTGGTGAATTACAAGCAATAGAAAATCACTTTGAGTGTTCATTAGGCACAATGCAGGAGCAATGACAAAAGCTTGGAAGCAGAGGAAGAGGCAGGCTTTCCTGGAACCTAAAGCCCACCTTCCAGCATCTTCCAGGGATGGTTCCCTTAACCTTCACTCTTCTGGAGAAAGTCCGTGGAGCTTCCAGGGTTTGGAGAAGGAATGTGATTCCTCCAGACCCTGGATAATTTATTGTGCATTTTTAGGGCACCCACTGCCTGTGTCTTCCCAGGTGATGCTAATGGTAAAGAACTTGCCTGGCAATGCAGGAGATGTAAGAGACACGGGTTCAATCCTTGGGTCAGGAAGATCCCCTGAAAGAGGACATGACAGCCCACTCCAGTACTTTTGCCTGGAGAATCACATGGAGAGAGGAGCCTGGCAGGTTACAGTCCATAGTGTCGCAAACAGTCGGACACGACTGAAGTGATTTAGCACGCACTGTGTCAGATCCCAGAGATGACCAAGACACACTATACAATTGCTTAGGCCAGTGAGAGAGACGAACACAGGAAAAATGCAATGGAGAACAGACTGTTGGGGAAGGAGAGAGACTGACTCAACCGGTGGCTGGGGACAAGGGCAGCACTTGAACAGGGTCTTAAAGAGCGAGTACATTAAAATATGCTGTTACTCTGCCATTAACAAAAAATAATAATAACAATGGCTAACACATACAGTGCTTACATACTGCCATTATGTTCAAACCTTGCAACTAAGTGCATTGCACAAGTATTAAATTATCTAATAATTCACAATAACCCTTAGGGAGATACTGTCATTATCCTCAGTTCTTAGATGAGGAAATTGGGGTACAGAGAGTTTAAGTAATAAGCTAAACAGTTACATCCAGTAAGCATCCAAGTAGGGATGCAAAACAGCCTATAAATGAGATGGTTCTCATAGCATGTTTAGGGAAAATGAGAGGTGACTGGAAAACAGAAGGTCAAAGGTCGCTCCCGGGCCCACCCGTCGGGACTCGGGAGGCTGCTCAGGTACCGAGAGGGTTCCTCAGGCTTTCTGTGCTGTGGCTCAGGCGCCCAGGAGCGTCATCTAGATCTGGGGGCTGGTAGAAAGTGAAAGTGAAGTCGCTCAGCCATATCCGACTCTTTGCGACCCCAGGGACGGTGGCCCACCAGGCCCCCCCATCCACGGGATTTTCTAGGCAAGAGGACTGGTGAGGGTTGCCATTTCCTTCTGCAGGGGGGCAGGTGGACGTCAGCACCAGAAACCCAGGTCTGCACTCGCCTCCTCGCTCACAGCGCCCGCCGAGTCCCTGCTGCGGGCCCAGCACCAGGCTAAGTGTCGTGGGAGAGGGACGGGTGAGACCCAGGCCGGCTCTCACGGGACACGCAGTCAGCGCGTTGGGAGCGCATGTACATATTGCTCTCTGCGCTTGCTCCCAGACTCTGAGGCCCCCAAGCCCTTCCAACTGGAGCCCGAGGGTCTCTCCACTCCCCAGGCGGCACATGTGAGTATAGATCATCTCCTGTGGAAAGTAAAACAAAGATTTCTGTGAACATTGCCAAAGGCGAAAAGAGCCAGATGTGCGCTAGCACAAGTAGATCTTCTGATTGCAACGAGTACATAACGGGCAGAAGCGGGAGGAGAGGTCGGGCCGGGACCGTGAGCACCAGAGAGGGCGGCTGGGGCCTGCTCGGAGGAAGAAACAGGCCTCGAATCTAAGGTAACAGGGTCTACCGGAATGCCACCCAACTCGGCAGCACCTGCGGGAGCCCCGTTGGCCAGGGGTCAGTCCCCACAGCCACTGGTCGCCTAGCTCACAGTGCCATTGGCCTGCGCCCTGCAGACTATGCCTCTGGGTGGTCCATCTCCCGAAAACCACCGACGGCCCCAGGTCTTTGACATTTACAAGGTCCCCAGAGCAGAGGATGGAAGCCTTGGGAGTCTCTTCGATGACCAGGAACTGAAAGAAAAGTATCAACCTTGGATGAAGGTGGGACTCAAAGGAGCCAGCTTGAAACTGTCTCCTTTCCCTGTTAGAGAGTCAGAGAAATGAAGGCATGGAATGTGGGTGCTGTGATGGAAATTCTTCAGCGTTCCAGGTGACAGAGGAGAGTGGAGCCAGTACTCTCATTTGCTGGGCCCTCACTATGGGCAGCCAGGTACTAGGTGCTTCTGTGTTCATCAACCCCTTTCCCCTGGTGGCAGCCTGTGAAGGAGGCAGGGTGTGCTCCTAAGCGAGGGAACAGCCCTTCTTAGGCCCTGAACGAAGGGGTTAGAAGGCTGCAGAGTGAGAACGAAGAGGAAAGTGGGGCAAGATGGACAGAGTGGATGTTCCAACCTCTATAATGAGTGGTGCCTGCACAGAGTAAGCGCTCAGTAAACTCGGATGCTGTGCCATCTCTGTCCTCATAAAGGACTGTGGAAGTCAAGGTTACACTAAGACAGGAGAGGGGCTGCTGCAGGAGCCAAAGAGCTCCCTGTCACAGGAGGCATGTAAGTAGTGTGCGTCAGACGGTTTAGGTGACTGCAGAAGAACTGATTGAAGCACTGGATTGGGGCAAAGCTTGGATCAACAAGGTAGGGAAATCACTGCAACCACTGCACCCTACAAGCTGGTGAACTGAGAAGGAAGAGGCCCAGCAGTCAAGAAGATACCTGGGGTGCCCCCGAAAGCCTTCCATGTAGATTATGCCGGGTCTACCTGGCATCTAGCAGTTACCATCTGCCTGAACCAGCAGTCAGTTCTGCCAGAGGCACCCAGGCCAACCCCAGGCATAAATGCCCCAGAAAGGCAGCCTTTTTCTCTATGCCTTAATCCCTTTTGAACTTGTCCGGCCTCCTTTGTTTTCCCATTTAATGACTCCATTCTCCCCCCGCCCCCCTTCGACAGGCACCGTGGAGCAGTCCCACTGCAGGGAACCCTGTAATTGGCATCCACACTGCCAACACTCAGCTGTGCGGGTGGACAGGCATTTAGTGGTGTTTGCTCTATGTGGGGAGAACAAGGGGTGGGGGGGGGTCTTTAAAATCAAGTAGCTCCAGTCTCTTGTTCAACACGATTTGAAGGTGATAAATTGGGCCTGATTTTTTTTCTGTCATTTTTACCCCCTGCCAGTTCTTCTAACAAGTGGCCACTGCTGAGATGGCTGGAGGAGGCAGAATGGCTTTTGCCAGCAGCTCCGCCTTCCCCAGACCTCCCTCCACCCCTCCCTCCCTTCACACCGCCTGTCCCATCCATGTGGCCAAGCCCAGGGCAAGGCCTGGTGGACCCCTATGGGGTCTGAGGAGTGGGCCCAGAAACTCAGGCTCTGGAACTTCTCTCCCCTATGCTTCTCATGAAATTCATTTACTCCACAAGCATTTATTGAGCACCAGCTATGCGCCAGGGCACCATATGAAAGACAATGGTGAACAAAACCAATAAAAACTCCTTGCCCTACTAGATGAGGGGAGGTGCAGGCAATAAACAATATTTACAATAAATCAGGAAAGTACAAATATATGTGGAGGGGGCTGAGCGATATGGAAAAAAAAAAAAAAAAAAATGCCACATCCGACTCTTTGCGACCCCAGGGACGGTGGCCCACCAGGGCCCCCCATCCACGGGATTTTCTAGGCAAGAGGATGGTGAGGGTTGCCATTTCCTTCTGCAGGGGGGCAGGTGAACGTCAGCAGCAGAAACCCAGGTCTGCACTCGCCTCCTCGCTCACAGCGCCCGCCGAGTCCCTGCTGCGGGCCCAGCACCAGGCTAAGTGTCGTGGGAGAGGGACGGGTGAGACCCAGGCCGGCTCTCGCGGGACACGCAGTCAGCGCGACGGGAGCGCATGTACATATTGCTCTCTGCGCTTGCTCCCAGACTCTCAGGCCCCCAAGCCCTTCCAACTGGAGCCCGAGGGTCTCTCCAATCCCCAGGCGGCACATGTGAGTATAGATCATCCCCTGTGGAAAGTAAAACAAAGATTTCTGTGAACATCGCCAAAGGCGAAAAGAGCCAGATGTGCGCTAGCACATAAGGGGCAGAAGCGTGAAGAGAGGTCGGGCCGGGACCCTGAGCACCAGAGAGGGCGGCTGGGGCCTGCTCGGAGGAAGAAACAGGCCTCGAATCTAAGGTAACAGGGTCTACCGGAATGCCACCCAACTCGGCAGCACCTGCGGGAGCCCCGTTGGCCAGGGGTCAGTCCCCACAGCCACTGGTCGCCTAGCTCACAGTGCCATTGGCCTGCGCCCTGCAGACTATGCCTCTGGGTGGTCCATCTCCCGAAAACCACCGACGGCCCCAGGTCTTTGACATTTACAAGGTCCCCAGAGCAGAGGATGGAAGCCTTGGGAGTCTCTTCGATGACCAGGAACTGAAAGAAAAGTATCAACCTTGGATGAAGGTGGGACTCAAAGGAGCCAGCTTGAAACTGTCTCCTTTCCCTGTTAGAGAGTCAGAGAAATGAAGGCATGGAATGTGGGTGCTGTGATGGAAATTCTTCAGCGTTCCAGGTGACAGAGGAGAGTGGAGCCAGTACTCTCATTTCCTGGACCCTCACTATGGGCAGCCAGGTACTAGGTGCTTCTGTGTTCATCAACCCCTTTCCCCTGGTGGCAGCCTGTGAAGGAGGCAGGGTGTGCTCCTAAGCGAGGGAACAGCCCTTCTTAGGCCCTGAACGAAGGGGTTAGAAGGCTGCAGAGTGAGAACGAAGAGGAAAGTGGGGCAAGATGGACAGAGTGGATGTTCCAACCTCTATAATGAGTGGTGCCTGCACAGAGTAAGCGCTCAGTAAACTCGGATGCTGTGCCATCTCTGTCCTCATAAAGGACTGTGGAAGTCAAGGTTACACTAAGACAGGAGAGGGGCTGCTGCAGGAGCCAAAGAGCTCCCTGTCACAGGAGGCATGTAAGTAGTGTGCGTCAGACGGTTTAGGTGACTGCAGAAGAACTGATTGAAGCACTGGATTGGGGCAAAGCTTGGATCAACAAGGTAGGGAAATCACTGCAACCACTGCACCCTACAAGCTGGTGAACTGAGAAGGAAGAGGCCCAGCAGTCAAGAAGATACCTGGGGTGCCCCCGAAAGCCTTCCATGTAGATTATGCCGGGTCTACCTGGCATCTAGCAGTTACCATCTGCCTGAACCAGCAGTCAGTTCTGCCAGAGGCACCCAGGCCAACCCCAGGCATAAATGCCCCAGAAAGGCAGCCTTTTTCTCTATGCCTTAATCCCTTTTGAACTTGTCCGGCCTCCTTTGTTTTCCCATTTAATGACTCCATTCTCCCCCCGCCCCCCTTCGACAGGCACCGTGGAGCAGTCCCACTGCAGGGAACCCTGTAATTGGCATCCACACTGCCAACACTCAGCTGTGCGGGTGGACAGGCATTTAGTGGTGTTTGCTCTATGTGGGGAGAACAAGGGGTGGGGGGGGGTCTTTAAAATCAAGTAGCTCCAGTCTCTTGTTCAACACGATTTGAAGGTGATAAATTGGGCCTGATTTTTTTTCTGTCATTTTTACCCCCTGCCAGTTCTTCTAACAAGTGGCCACTGCTGAGATGGCTGGAGGAGGCAGAATGGCTTTTGCCAGCAGCTCCGCCTTCCCCAGACCTCCCTCCACCCCTCCCTCCCTTCACACCGCCTGTCCCATCCATGTGGCCAAGCCCAGGGCAAGGCCTGGTGGACCCCTATGGGGTCTGAGGAGTGGGCCCAGAAACTCAGGCTCTGGAACTTCTCTCCCCTATGCTTCTCATGAAATTCATTTACTCCACAAGCATTTATTGAGCACCAGCTATGCGCCAGGGCACCATATGAAAGACAATGGTGAACAAAACCAATAAAAACTCCTTGCCCTACTAGATGAGGGGAGGTGCAGGCAATAAACAATATTTACAATAAATCAGGAAAGTACAAATATATGTGGAGGGGGCTGAGCGATATGGAAAAAAAAAAAAAAAAAAAACCTAAGCAGTAGAGGGAAAGAATGATGGAGTCTGTGGGTGGGAGCGGGGAGATTGCAATTTCCAGTAAGGAAACTGAGGCCTCAGAGCAAAGCCTCCAAGCATTCACTCATTCTCCAAACTGCTCANGAAAAAAAAAAAAAAAAAAAAACCTAAGCAGTAGAGGGAAAGAATGATGGAGTCTGTGGGTGGGAGCGGGGAGATTGCAATTTCCAGTAAGGAAACTGAGGCCTCAGAGCAAAGCCTCCAAGCATTCACTCATTCTCCAAACTGCTCACTTAGTCACTCCCATGCCCCCATTTGGGCGTTCGTTCATTCGATCACTGATTCAATCACTGGCTCCCTAGTCAAGGATTACCCTATTCACTAAATCTTTCAGTCACGAACTCACTCACCCAGCAGTGTCTCGGGCACTGAACCCTTGTCATTTCTTGCATGGACATGCCCCGTTTCTTCCAGATCTTTGCATCGCTCATTCTCAGAGCCTGAAACATGCCTTTCCGCACACCTCCACCCAGAGCGCTGGGGTCGTGTCATCCCTTCCAGGAAGCATCCTCACTTTGCCCTCTAGGTTAAAGGCTCCGGGTCGGGCTTTCCTCCTTGTGTTTCTATCTCATTGTTCCAGCAGTTGGTGTCTTAGACGGATACCCGCCCCCCGCCAAAGACCATGAGCTCCTTGAATTTAAGGACAGTGTCTTGTCCCTTCACTGGGCACCATGCTTGACACAAAACAGGTACTCAGTAAAGACTGGTAAAGTCAGTCAGTTGTCAGGAACAGTCTGCACAGACTGCTTGTCCTGACCCGGGACACACTCCCGGGAAGAGGAGAGCGTGCATGCTGACAGCACGGGCTGCAGCCCTCACTGAGCTCTGTGCTCCCTGGGAGGCAGGCATTGTTAACTTCATAGCTGAGGACGTGAAAGCACAGAGCTTAAAGGCCTGGGCCAGCAGCCCAGGAGGACTAGCCGGCATGGCTGGAATTCCCTCCAAGTCTGTCTGACCCCACCCCAAAAGTTGCTCTTGCCACATCTCTGAGCTAACTCCTCAAAGACAAGTACAGCCCATCTGGCCAGTCTGAGGCTGAGCCTGAAGTTCTCGGGCCACAGTCACAGGATCCTGGACCCTCACCTTCTCTACGTGGGCCTCGTTTGTCCCTCAGTCATGTCCAGCTCTTTGAGACCCCATGGACTGCAGCATCCCAGGCTTCCCTGTCCTTCACTCTCTCCCAGAGTTTGCTCAAACTCATGTCCATCGAGTCGGTGATGCCATCCAACCATCTTATCCTCTGTCATCCTCTTCTCTTCCTTCCCTCAATCTTTCCCAACATCAGGGTCTTTTCCAATAAGTCAGCTATTCGCATCAGGTGGCCAAAGTAGTGGAGTTTCAGCTTCAGCATCAGTCCTTCCAATGAATATTCATTGCTGATTTCCTTTAAGATTGACCGATTTGATCTCCTTGCAGTCCGAGGGACTCTCAAGAGTCTTCTCCAGCACCTCCGTTTGAAAGCATCAATAGCTGGTCTAAGGCGACTCTTCCAATACTGCATTTAAATGGGCCCAGACCTCCCCAAGACCATAGAGCCCTGGCCTCAGACCTTTTAAATGGTAATTACTCTGCAGCCACAGCTTGAGCTCATCCATTAACTTGAGGCCAAAGTGCGCCCTGCTAATCAGCCAGCTCTGATTCCATCAAGCAGCTGGGTTGATTACGGACCTTAATCATGGAGGGATGGACACAATCAGACCTGTCAGCCCTCCTCCAAGCCCAAAGGGGAGAATAAGTTTTATGATGGAGGGGCTGACATTTGGCAGCCTCTACTTACTTACAGAACAGGAAGAGACTCACAGACTTGGAAAGCAAGGGCAACATTCTTGAATCCCCATTTACAATGGGGAAGCTGAGAGTCAAAGAAACTAAATGTTCCAAGGTCATACAGCTGGCAAGTGGCAGAGATAAGACTTCAGGGTGCATCTTTCTGACTTCAAAAATCTGAGCCCTTTCTACCATCCCCAGGTATCAAACTTTCGGGCTGGCTGATTTCCTTGTATTAGGGATGACAAAGCCACTGATCCTGGGTTACAACTAATGTGAGATGCCCATCCTGACCATATTTGCATTTGAAGAGAACTCTGATTACCCTGAAGAAAAGCCTTAATAACAGTGGAATTTCCTGCACCTCGTAGATGACTGGGGCGCTCTATCAGCCAAGAGGACTCTTCAGGTCCCTCCGGGTCTGACTTATAATATTCTCCATCCTTCCCATTTAATCACGTTGGCTGTGAAAGAACAGCAAGGAAAACTTGAGACCCTGTGGGTATTTTTGCCAAGTTCTTTGGAGAATAAAAGGAAATCCTGGGAATAAAGGTTAGGGATGCCCATCTTGGAGAAGATGACCCAGTCTTGGGAAGAAGACTTCAGACTTGAGTGGAGGAAGAAACAGATGGTCTAGAGAGAGGCAGAGCACTATGCAGCCAGCATAAGTAATACTGTTCTAAGCCCAGAGTGGGGTGGTGGTCTGGGACCCTAAGAGTGGGTGAAAGGACAAATGCCAAGGACTCCAGACGGGTGAGCCCGGCAGGTTGCCCATGACCAAGAGTGTCCTCACTCCCCAGCGATCCTCGTATGCAACCCACACACCCGCTTGCTGGGCTCTCCAGTCCCAGGTCTCCACGGGTGTCCTCAACTTCCAGCTAGAAATTTGTCAGGTAGGATGTTATACCCGACCTCCTCAAAGACACTTCTGGTGGAGAGTGTAGGATGCAAACGAGGCCTGGTGATGTCTTCACACTGGCCTCAGGAAGCCCGAGTCATTTGGCCACTGAACTCTCAGAGTGTCTGCAACACCAGCTGAGAACAAATACACCGTGCTCCTGACCACATCCCTTGAAAAGACACTCCCTGCAGAGCAGAGCAAAGTCTTCCACACTTTCTAATGTTTCAGCAATTTGCTTGCATTCACTGACAAAGCTTCAATAAATGCTCCTTCAGTATAAACGTGTTTCCTCTCTTTTCCCTCTAATAGCACTTTCTTGGCTTCCACCCACAGAAACACCCCCACAATCTCTCCTTCCGTTTGGGTAGGAGTTGGGGAGAAAAGATCAGATGAGATTCAGGAGATGGTGCAGACACAGGCACGCCCACGCCTAGAGGTGATTCATGAATGACTGATGATTCTAACACGGTTCTTGTCCACCCTTAACTTTCTCCTGAACACCAGATCCACAGAGCCAACTGCCTGGAGAGCCTCCCTTCCAAGATGGCTCACAGACATCTCAGATCAAAAGGTCATAAGTATAGCTCACTGTCTGCTTCCATCTCCACCCAAATGCACCCCTGTCCCCTGTCTCTTATACACATCTAGATGTGTATAAGAGACAGGGCCTGGCGTGCTGCAGTTCATGGGGTCACAGAGTCGGACACGACTGAGCAAGTGAACTGAACTGAACTGAAGGTCTGCACAGTTCATGTGCTGAAGCCACGGAAGGCTTCCCTGGCCCAGCCCAGCCGGTGCCACTCCCTTTCAGTTCCCAGATGCGTTGGCTCTCCATGCTGGAATGACCCCCATGGCCCCCTTCAGTGTGCTCTGAGGCTTCACATCAAGATGCCCCATTGGAGTCACTTCCTTCCATCACCCCAGCTCAGTCACTCTGCGTCACATCGTCCTGTTTTATTTACTGCTTTTGCAGCTCTCATCTCTGAAACTATCTTCTGCTTTCATCTCTTGGGTTTGCCTTCCCCATTAAAATGTTAGAATAAGTGGAGCTGGGGGTGGGGGCTTCCCTGGTAGCCCAGGTGGTGAAGAATCTGCCCGCAGTGCAGGAGATCTGGGTTTGACCCTGGGTCACGAAGATTCCCCTGGAGAAATGGCAACCCACCCCAACATTCTTGCCTGGAGAATCCCATGGACAGAGGAGCCTGATGGGCTACTGTCCATAGGGCCTCAAAGACCCCGTGACACGAGTGAGTGACTAACTCTTTCACTTTCACCCAACTGGGTGGGGATCTTGCCTAATCTGTTCGCTGCTGTGGTTCCCAGAAGGTATCACAGGACCTGGCACACAGTCTCTGAGGCTTCACATCAAGATGCCCCATTGGAGTCACTTCCTTCCATCACCCCAGCTCAGTCACTCTGCGTCACATCGTCCTGTTTTATTTACTGCTTTTGCAGCTCTCATCTCTGAAACTATCTTCTGCTTTCATCTCTTGGGTTTGCCTTCCCCATTAAAATGTTAGAATAAGTGGAGCTGGGGGTGGGGGCTTCCCTGGTAGCCCAGGTGGTGAAGAATCTGCCCGCAGTGCAGGAGATCTGGGTTTGACCCTGGGTCACGAAGATTCCCCTGGAGAAATGGCAACCCACCCCAACATTCTTGCCTGGAGAATCCCATGGACAGAGGAGCCTGATGGGCTACTGTCCATAGGGCCTCAAAGACCCCGTGACACGAGTGAGTGACTAACTCTTTCACTTTCACCCAACTGGGTGGGGATCTTGCCTAATCTGTTCGCTGCTGTGGTTCCCAGAAGGTATCACAGGACCTGGCACACAGTAGGTGCTCAATAAATGCTTTCTGAATGAATAGTGCTGAAGTTAGGGTCATAGCATGGATTAAGAACGGGGACCCTCAGAGCACAGGGACTAGAGGCAAAAAGAATAGTAGGATCTGGTTTGTTGTCTGAAATCTGGGGCGCAGCTTTGACGTTTAGGGTACAAGACTATAGAAAACCCAACTAGTTCCAAAGGGTTGTGCATAACTAGACCTTCTCTTCTAATCTCTGTTTAATAAGCCTTATCCCTTAAAACTCCCTCTCATGCATCCAGGTCTCCCCATTGTTCCCCTTGTGTTCATGTAGTTTGGCATCATCACTAACCCAGTCCTCCCTGGGTTGTCTTCATGGACTCATCTCCCTCCGGTGCCACCCCGCCCAAGCAGCCCTCCATCACGCAGCCATGGCCGGCCTCCAATTCTTATCAAGGCTGCTCTGAAACCTCCAGTGGCTCCCAGTTGCCTATGGGATAACCAGGTTCTTCAACCTGCTCCTGGGCCACTGGCCTTTGTAGGTTCTCCTCCCACAGGCTCTTACATTCTGAACTCAGGTCTCAAGTTCAATATCACTTCCTGGGGGCCACTTCTTCTGCCTCACCTCTCATGATACTCAAAGCAATCATGGCAGCTCGAATGACGCCCCCTTCCCCTGAAGACTCTCCACCCCACGAGGACAAGTGCCAAAGCATTTTACTCACCAGGGCCTCTCCAGTGCTATCGAAAAGAAGGTGCTTGGTCTTAACTGAATGAATGAATGAATGACTAAAACTCTAGAATCCCTTGTTGGATCTGTAGCCCCAAAGCTGTTACTTCTTAGCAGGAAGAAGGGTCTTTCTAGCTCCGTACAAACCACGCAGGAACAGCTGGCCTTGATGGCGACAGGCGGGTGGGCTGTGTCTTCCCCAGCTCTCCCTGTGCACTGGGCCCTTCTGGCCAGCCCCACTGTGATGTGATGGGGGAAGCAGGCAGAAGCCAGAGCTGTCCAGACCTGGTCAGTTTGCCTCCTTATCTCAAAAATTTAATTTACCCCCAAACTATACAGTTTACTTTTTCCCCCTTCTTTCTCTTTGAATTCCAACCTGTGTTTAGAGTTAGCAAGCATTCTTAAAATAAATCTTAGGGGAGGAGATCTAGACACAAAGAAGAAATTGCAGGAGGAACACAAAGTTCTAAAGTCATATTTGAATCCCAGCTGTGTGTCTTCTTAGCTGTGTGACCTTGGATGAATCCCTTCACCTCTCTGGGCCTCAGTTTCACCGCATGTGAAGAGAGCTAATGACGTCTTCCTTGTGAGATTGTTGGGAGAACTGAGACAAGCGAAGCAACGCAGCTGACCACAGTAAGTGCCCAGCGGGTGGTCACAGTCACTGGCCGCAAGCTTTGGGTTCATTCTGCGCCTCTAGCTGTGTGCCCTTGAGTAGGTAGCTCTTCCTCTGAGCTTCTCACACTCCCTTATCTCCAGAGTCTCCACTAAGAAGTTGCTCTTTGCAAACATGTCACAATAGGTCACCGGACTCCCTGATGGACCTTCCATAAGCCCAACAGGACTCTGAGGGTGTGGCTGCATAGCTGATAATTTATCCCATCTGTGTCTCCTGCCACTTACAAATCTGTGCTTTCAATGCGCACAGCATTGGCAAGCTCAGGGAGGTGGAGCTCAGTGCCCTCACTTCTCTCTGTCTGAATTACAAATCCCATTAATTCCAGCCAATAAACCTTCGCTGAGTCCCCACTCTGTGCCTGGTGCTGCAGTGAGAACTCTGAGGTGAACAGAATACGGTCCGCGAGAACCTAGAATCTGAGGAAGGTGCGCCTAGATTTTACTCTCTTTCTCTGAGGTCCCTGGGGCTTCCCAGGTGTTGCTCGTGGTAGAGAACCTGCCCGCCAGTGCAGGAAACATAAGAGATGCAGGTCCGATCCCTGGGTTGGGAAGATCCCCTGCAGGAGGGCCTGGCAACCCTCTCCAGTATTCTGGCCTGGAGACTCCTATGGACAGAGGAGCCTGGCAGGGTACAGTCCACAGGGCCGCACAGAGTCAGACTCGACTGATGTGACTTAGCTCACATGCCCACTGAGCTCCCTGAAGACCTGCTATATCAGAGGCTCAGCAGGAACTGGAAAGCATGCTCAAACATGGTAATTGAGATTAATTTCATAAAATCTCTTATTGACAAAGGCAAGGGCAAGGCTAGTGAAAACCAACAGGGGCTCATGCAGTGCTCTGAGGCACCACCCCTAGGCCTGAGACGGGAAGGGGAAGAACAACTACTAAAATGCAGGAGAGTGGCTGGAGCTGAGCAGGAGCCTCTCGGGAGGAAGGAAAGAGAAGCGAAGTCAGTTTGACCTCTCTCTCCTTCCGTCCTTCAATCTCCTGCTGTTGATTCCCCGTTGGCCAAACTCAACAAGAATCCAAAATAAAGGAAGCCATTGATACAGTCCCTCAAGGTTGGCCTCCCAGAACACAGCACGGCAGGGGGGTTGGGGGGAAGTGGAGAGAGGGTCTGAGGAGACGAAGGGACGGGATGATAGACTATTGTGGGCTTCCCAGGTGGTGCTAGTGGTAAAGAATCTGCCTGCCAGTGCAGGAGACGCAAGAGACGAGGGTTCGATCCTGGGGTGGGGAAGATCCCCTGGAGCATGGGTTCGATCCCAGGGTGGGGAAGTTCCCCTGGAGGAGGACATGGCCTCTCCACCACATAGTGGGCATGGCTACCAGAACCCACTCCAGGATTCTTGCCTGGAGAACCCCATGGACAGAGGAGCCTGGAGGGCTACAGTCCACGGGGTCACACAGAGTCGGACACGACTGAGGTGACTTCGCATGCCTTATGATATTGTAAGTCAGTCAACTATACTTGAATTTTTAAAAACTCTGTCTCCAGAGCTTCCTTGGCAGTCCAAAGATTAAGAATCCGTCTTGCGATGTAGAGGACACGGGTTCAGTCCCTAGTCCAGAAACAGAGATATCACATGCCACAGGGCAACCAGACCAGTGAGCCACAGCTCGAAAGAAGTCTGTGCACTGCAACAAAGGCCCCTCAAGCTGCAACTGAGACCAATGCGGCCAAATAAATAAATATTCTCAAGAAACATTCTTAAAAGCTATCTCCAACACTAACTCACAATGTGTCCTTGGGCAGACACCTTTCCCTCTCTGAACCTCAGTTTCCCAGTCGAAAAATAGAAATGATTCCACATACCTACCTGCTGGGGGGAATTGAACACGACCCTGGGAAGGACATGACCTTCCCTCTTTCCACCCATGAAATTCCTGCCTATCAGCCCAAGTTGTTATTTCCAGGAATGTGTCATGGGGGTAGTTCAAGCCTCAGAGTGCTATTGCTGAAACACCCTAAGAGTCTCGAAGGCCCTATTGA
>SJYX01011813.1:598422-654184 GCA_006410675.1 Oreotragus oreotragus
TGAAAGGGGGGTGGGGGGAAGGTGGCAGTTGCATGTATCTGAAGAACTTTTCACTATAAACCAAAGTCATTTTGGAGTGGGTATATTGAGAAAACCAATGACAGCAATGAGAGCGATAATAATAACTGACATATATTTATGGGGCACTTATTAATAATACTCTTGGAGCTGTGTGGCCAAGCACTGTACTAAATGCTCTGATTTGATTGTCGTAGCCCCATGCAGCAAGTCCTATTAGTAACCCCATTTTACAGATGAGGAAACTGAGGCACAGAAAGGTTAAGTGACCTCCCAAAGATCACACAAGCATCAGGAGGCGGAACTGGGAGTGGACTCATATCTGAGTCTTACTCTAGAGCAACGTGTCTCAACCACAAGCGATTTTATCCCGCAGCAGACATCTGACAATGTCTGGAAGATTTTTTTTAANCCCACAATCTCTCCTTCCGTTTGGGTAGGAGTTGGGGAGAAAAGATCAGATGAGATTCAGGAGATGGTGCAGACCTGTCTCTTATACACATCTAGATGTGTATAAGAGACAGGCAGACATCTGACAATGTCTGGAAGATTTTTTTTAATAGCTTCCTGTTGGTTTGTTTGTTTTTAATGTATTCTTTCTTTTTTTCTTCCAGTTTCTTGGCTGTGTGTTTCAGCACGTGAGATCTTAGCTCCCCAACTAGAAATTGAACCCCTGCCTCCCGGATTGGCAGCGTGCAGTCTTAACCACTGCATGTGGGACTGCCAGTGAAGTCCCTGGAAGCAAGTTTGATTGTCACCACTGAAGGGAAGGCGTGCTAACATCTAACAACAGAGCCTGGGGAGATTTATCAACATTGAGCTAGGAACACAACAACGCCTCAAAACAAAGAATTACCTGGCTCCAATGCCAGGAGTGCTGAGGTTGAGGAAGCCTGTTCTAAAATCTCCCAGTAATGCCTACTGCACCCATCCAGCCACTGTGATTTCTCCGCTGGGGAAAAGCTTGGCAGGAAAATGGGGCCCAAGATCATGCAATGCGCTTCAGAAAATGCTGGTCATTGGCCTCAGAACACTAGGAAGCCTGTAAAGAATTCTAAACAGGATAGAGAGCTTGAATTTCAAGATGATAACTCTGGCTGCTATACAGAGTATGTATTGGAAAGTGTAGGGGGGAGGCTGTTGACTGATCCAGACGACGGTGAACTGGACAGAATGATGACGGGGAGATGGAGTAGGTGGATGAGGGATACAGTTAGAAGGAGGCAAACTCAACAGGACTTGATGAGGAGGAAGAGGCACTAGAGTTGACCAGCAACTTGGCCTGAGAGACAAGATGGACATAACATCATTCATTTCGATATCCTAGGTCTTTTCTCTCTCTCCATCTTTCCCTAACTATCTCTCAATCAAACAAACAGCTGTGTTTCTGAGAAGTTGTGGTGAAGAGGTTGAAGCTCATCCTCCAGGCTGCCAGCTGTGGTGGTACAGGATGCCTGCAGGAAGAATGGTGTCTCTGAGCGCAGGGCAGCATGCACGGCCGCCTGCACGTCCCAGGTGTCAGGCTCCCTGGCTTTGAGCTTTTGACTCTGGTTGACCATTACCTAGGAAGGACTGAGTCCCCACCTCTGGGGACAAAATGACCAAAAGCAAGTTCTGCTGCTGCTGCTGCTAAGTCACTTCTGTCGTGTCCGACTCTGTGCGACCCCATAGACGGCAGTCCACCAGGCTTCCCTGTCCCTGGGATGCTCCAGGCTAGAACACTGGAGTGGGTTGCCATTTCCTTCTCCAACGTATGAAAGTGAAAAGTGAAAGTGAAGTCACTCAGTCGTGTCCGACTCTTAGCAACCCCATGGACCGCAGCTTACTAGGCTCCTCTGTCCATGGGATTTTCCAGGCAAGAGTACTGGAGTGGGTTGCCATTGCCTTCTCTGAAACAAAGTTCAGTCCAAACAAAAAGACAAGGAAGCCTGGCCAGCCACTCCCTCTTTATTTAGTTCTTTACATGCAAGGAAGAGAGGAGGTCAGTGCGGCATTTGTGAGGGATGAACATTAGAGCTCATGAGTGGAAATGATGAGAGACATAATTGAGCTTCAGAAAAGAACTATGTAACAATGGATGCTTGTCCAATCATGAAGATGGTCTTCCTGATAAAGAAATGAGCTCCTAATCTCCCAGGGAATCTAAACTCAATGACAACTTCCAGTTAGCAAAACAACTTCCAGCTAGAAATTTGTCAGGTAGGATGTTATACCCGACCTCCTCAAAGACACTTCTGGTGGAGAGTGTAGGATGCAAACGAGGCCTGGTGATGTCTTCACACTGGCCTCAGGAAGCCCGAGTCATTTGGCCACTGAACTCTCAGAGTGTCTGCAACACCAGCTGAGAACAAATACACCGTGCTCCTGACCACATCCCTTGAAAAGACACTCCCTGCAGAGCAGAGCAAAGTCTTCCACACTTTCTAATGTTTCAGCAATTTGCTTGCATTCACTGACAAAGCTTCAATAAATGCTCCTTCAGTATAAACGTGTTTCCTCTCTTTTCCCTCTAATAGCACTTTCTTGGCTTCCACCCACAGAAACACCCCCACAATCTCTCCTTCCGTTTGGGTAGGAGTTGGGGAGAAAAGATCAGATGAGATTCAGGAGATGGTGCAGACACAGGCACGCCCACGCCTAGAGGTGATTCATGAATGACTGATGATTCTAACACGGTTCTTGTCCACCCTTAACTTTCTCCTGAACACCAGATCCACAGAGCCAACTGCCTGGAGAGCCTCCCTTCCAAGATGGCTCACAGACATCTCAGATCAAAAGGTCATAAGTATAGCTCACTGTCTGCTTCCATCTCCACCCAAATGCACCCCTGTCCCAGAGTTCCAGGTATCATAGGATGTCATCCAAGTNTTTTCTGGAACTCTCGTTTTTTCCACGATCAGCGGATGTTGGCAATTTGATCTCTGGTTCCTCTGCCTTTTCTAAAACCAGCTTGAACATCAGGAAGTTCACGGTTCACGTATTGTTGAAGCCTGGCTTGGAGAATTTTGAGCACTACTTTACTAGCCTGTGAGATGAGTGCAATTGTGCGGTAATTTGAGCATTCTTTGGCATTGCCTTTCTTTGGGATTGGAATGAAACTGACCTTTTCCAGTCCTTCCACGGCTGAGTTTTCCAAATTTTCTGGCATACTGAGTGCAGCACTTTTGCAGCATCATCTTCCAGGATTTGAAATAGTTCCACTGGAATGCCATCACCTCCACTAGCTTTGTTCGTAGTGTGTTAATTGTGATCACTGACTAACGTAGCACAGGAGGCGCCACTGGGGGACAGTGGGTAAAGGGTCCATAGGAGCTCTGTATTGTTTCTTAATTTCATGTGAATATCCATCTCAAAATAAAACATTTGATTTTTAAACTCTCCTTGGATAGTCTAATATGCAGTCAGTGTTCAGAATGATCACCCCAGTCCAATATCACCCAAGAGAAATTTCTGTGATGCTGGAACTGTTCCATCTGCATTTATAATATGGTAGCCACTACCCTTAATAGCTGCATGTAGCCATTAAGCTGTTGAAAGGTGACTAGTGTGACTGAGGAACTAAATGTTTAATGTTGATTAATTTAAATTTAAATAGCCGCTTGTGGTTTCATTCCTTTGCTAGGACTCCCTTAACAAAGTACCACAAACTGGGCTGCTTAAACAACAGAAATTTATTGTCTCACAGCTCTGGACTAGAAGTCCAAGATCAAGGTCTCAGCAGGATTGCTTCCTACAGAGGGCTGTCGAAGAGGATCTGGACTTGATAATACATTTTTGAAAAGAGCAAGCCAATTCCTCTAAAGCAGAGGGGTTAGGAAAGATGAGTAGAGATGAAACTGGAAAGATAAGTTGGAGTTAACTCATTGGTCATTTAAGAAGCTACTAGAAAGATGCCTCATGCCCACAGTGCCCTTGACCTGTCCTAGACCTAGCTCCAATGATATTGACCATCAAAGTCATCAACACCATCTTCATCACCCTGATAATTACTACACCATTATTACCATCATTACCATCATGAATGTCACCAATACCATCACCACCACCACCGTCACCATCATTGATGTCACCACATTCCTTCTTGTCATCACCATCACCATCATTATCATCGTCATAACCATCCACACAGACCTCTTCTGAGGAACTCTGACACTCTGAACTATGGCTAAAAAAAAGGGCCCTCGGCCTCAGGGTCAAACACATAAATTTGAATTCCAATTTTCTCACTAACTGTCCATGTATCCTTATACAGGTTCCAGAAGTCACTTAATCTCTGTAAGCTCCAGTTTCCTCATCCGGATAATGTGTGAAGCTCAAATTAGAAAACTCAATGATTAAAAAAAAAAAAAACCTATCAATACTAAGCATGAGGATATTCTACTCTCATTAATATGATTCTGGGTCTTCTCTGAACTGCCTACAACCTGACTTCCCAGGAAGATTTCCCTAAAGTCAGACCTTGACTCCTGTGACACAGTTGCAATCTCAGCGTCTCATTGCCCGAGAGTGCTGGGGGAAATGTAGTACTGAATCTTCCCAAGCTCTGTGACTTCAGGTGAGTTACCTTCCCTCTCTGAATGTGTTTCCTTGTATAGGAAAGGGGGTCATAATGCTGCTGTGATTGTTCGATGAGATCATGGACGTTAAGCGCTTGGCATACTGAAGGTACCTCGTGGACGCCCGTGTCGTGTCCCTTCAATACTCTCTTAAGGCAGCATTAACATAGAGCTTCCCTGGTAGCTCAGCTGGTAAAGAATCCAGTTCGATTCCTGGGTCTGGAAGATCCCCTGGAGAAGGGATAGGCTACCCACTCCAGTATTCTTGGGCTTCCCTAATAGCTCAGATGGTAAAGAATCTGCCCACAATGCAGGAGACCTGGGTTTGAGCCCTGAGTTGGGGAGATCCCCTGGAGGAGAGCATGGCAACCCATGCCAGTATTCTTGCCTGGAGAATCCCCTTGGACAGAGGAGCCTGGAGGGCTACAGTCCATGGGGTCGCAAAGAATCGGACACAACTGAGCGACTAGGCAAAACATGGGACACCCAATATATTGGAAAAGCAACACCCTGAAAAAGAAAACGGATTCATGCTGGTTCACTCACAGAGGCCCTGGATAAACTTGGATGGAGATTCAGGTCTCCTGACTTCAGGGGCCTCTGGGTTAGACCATAGCAGTCCAAGAAGACAATTACCCCCCTCTTCCCTCATTTCCAGTGTATGAATGAGTAAGAAACCCTGAAAGAAAGTTACTGGTGCAGACAGGTCTTAGGAGACAGAAAGGCTGCCAACAGCGGAGACACGGAGGGGAAAACCAGTGTAATCTACCCCAACGCACATGTGAAAGCGCCACTTTGCCTGTGCTTCCTTCAGTTACAGACAGACCTTTCCTTCCTAACCAGAGCCACTTCAATAGCCAGCCTAATGTCCTGTGGAAGGAATATGTGCCCTGCAACCATGAGCTATTATGGATTTCCCCACAAAGGCCAATTTGAGAATGCCAGACAGCGTGCATGGAAAAGTTAAAACGAGATGCTAGCTGAAGTGTCAGATACCAAGGGAGCATGTTTCCATCCGCTGGTGGGTAAATGCGAGGCTGGGGATGGGTTGCTGGCTAGTCCTCTCGGGCAGGGAGGCAGGCTTCCAGCCCGTCATGTAAACTGTGTCCTGGGAGGGCACAGCAGGGGACGGCGCAGGGAGCAGAGAAGAACACCAGTCTGGAAACAAGGAGACCTGGATTCGAGTCCCAGATCTGCCAGTGCTTACCCACACCCTTTAAATCAATCCAGTCCCTCGGGTTGGATCCCTGATCAGGGATCTGAGAGCCCTCATAGCATGGAGCAAATAAGCCCACGAGCTGAGCCCATGAGCCACAACCAGAGAGTTCTGTGGGCTGCAGCTCGGACTCAACACAGCCAAACAGATAAATAGGCAAACCTCCTGGGACTTCCCTGGTCATCCAGTGGTTAAGACTTCGCCTTCCAATGCAGAGGATGTGGGTCCAATCCCTGGTTGGGGAGCTAAGATCTCACATGCAATATTGTAAAAAATTCAATAAAGATTTCAAAAATGGTCCACATAAAAAAAATTTTTTAATAAATAAATAAATCCATTCCCCCAATGCATCATGCAGACAGCAAAGGAAGGTATGCAGGATAAGAAGAATGATCATAATCACTGCTACATATTTGTAGTAATTGTTTTTATTCACCTTTTAAGCTCCTACTATGTGCCACGCACTGTTCTTGGTACAGACATGGTTCCAGCCCCCTCAGTATGTACAGCCTGACAGAAGAGACTGGGATTAAGCTTATAATTACATCTCCTATAAAATCTATGTTTATTTCATTTCATATGAGGCTGAAAGGCAAGAAAAATAGGAGGAGGCTGATAAAAGGATACAGACGTTTATTTATAAGAAAACTAAGGTCTGAAGATCTAAGGCATAGTCTGGTAACTAGTTGATATTGTATAATTGAAATTTCATGAGAGTAGAGCTTAAATATTCTCTCTCACACACACACCACGAAAACGTAAATGTGTGAGATGATGGATGTGCTAATTAACACAACTGTGGGAATCTCTTCACTATGTATATCAAGTCTTCAGGTTGTATACTTTTAAAAATGTTATAATTTTATTTGTCAATTATATCTCCATAAAATTAAAAAAAAAAAAGAGTTAACTGGGGAAAAAGATTAGTGGGAGTGCACAGAGAAAAATGAGATGAGAATTTTCAAGTAAAGGGAATATCAGACTCTATATTGAGCTCTTTATTTGCATAATCACATTTTATTCTTACAACAATCCTTTGAAGTTGGTTTTATGATCATCCCCAAGTTATGAATGAAGAGCTGGGTCAAAGATGGATAGGCCAGTCTGTCCTAGATCACACACGTGATCTGCATAAGTGGTGGACATGAGAAAATGGGATTTGAACCCAGGGGTGCTGGACTCCAAAGCCTTAAGTTCTTGCTTCCATAAAGCCCACCTCACCAGGGGGTCAGCTCCTCCTCCAAAGTTGTTTGGCCCAAGTTCTTTAAAAAAAAAAAACAAAACCCTCTCAACAGATGAGAAGAACCACTGACCAGTTTCCCCAGCCAGACAATTCAGTGAGATCTCATTTGCTACTTCTTGATAGATAACCCTTTGGTTCCTCCCACTGAGAAACATTGAGAAAACATCCGAGTGTGGGAATTTGAGAGGATGGCCAAGCTTTAGGGGAGAGAAAGTAGGAAAAAAAGGAGAATATGAAGGAGAGAAGGAAGCAGAGCCATCCAAACAGTTCAGGAAAAATATAAGTGGCACAGGGAGGCCTCCTGAGCCTGAGAGGTGAACAGAGCAGAGAGCTATAGAGGAACCTGGGAGAGGCTGTCAGAACACCTCCATGGAACAGAGGTGTAGAGGAGAGGGTGGTAGAAGCCGAGAGAGTTTCACTGACATATATACACTCCCATGTGTACAGAGACGGTGCTCCAGTCCGTAAAGAAACTGCGTGCAATGCAGGAGACCCAGGTTCAGTCCCTGGGTTGGGAAGATCCCCTGGAGAAGAAAATGGCAGCCCACTCCAATATTCTTGCCTGGGAAATCCCACGGACGGAGGAGCCTGTTCGAGTATAGTCCATGGGATCGCAGAGTCGAACGTGACTTAGCGACTAAACCACAGTGGGAAGCTGCTCTACAGCCCCGGGAGCTCAGTGAAGGGCTCTGTGAGGCCTCGAGCTGTGGGGTGGGGAGTGGGGTGGAAGGGAAGCTCAAGAGGGAGTGGATGTGTGAATGCTTGCGGCTGATTCGTGGTGGTATACCGCAGAAACCGACACAGCACTGGAAAGCAATTACCCTCCAATTAAAACGAGAAGAAGACCTACCTTCCTGGGTTATCTTGCAGATAAAATTCTCCGGATGTAAGGGTGCCTGGTGCATACTAAGTGCTCAGTAAGCAGCATCAGTGATGACGATGATGGTGGTGGTGGTGATCAGTCAGGTGTTCAGTCTGAGAACGGTTGACTCTATAGCCCCCTCCTGAGACACCTGCATGTTAGGCCTCATCTGTATCTATGGAATGAAAGCTTATTGACCCTGATGAAGTCAGTCAAGTTGTTGGGGAACTACCGCCTGCAATGCAGAACTGGGTTCAATCTCTGGATTGGGAAGCTCCCCTGGAAAAGAGAATGGCAACTGAGTCCAGTATTCTTGCCTGGAGAATTCCATGGACAGAGGAGCCTGGAGGGCTACAGTCCACGGGGTTGCAAAGAGTCAGACACTACTTAACGACTAAACTGCCACCACCACTGGCCCATTTTGGAATCACAGCATGCAGACTGCCACTTGAGAATGGATATAGTAATACAGATAAATATGAGCGACTTCCCTTTCGCGTTTCTCTTTCATGATTGGAGAAGGAAATGGCAACCCCCTCCAGTGTTCTTGCCTGGAGAATCCCAGGGTCGGGGGAGCCTGATGGGCTGCCGTCTGTGGGGTCGCACAGAGTCGGACACGACTGGAGCGACTCAGCAGCAGCAGCAGCAGCCTTGTAACTAGCATGTAGAACGGAGCGATTAGAGCCATCTCCCACACTGTGGTAGACGATATCAAGAGCTCCAGTTTGTCACCATTCCCTACAGCTACACATAGTGACATGACTTCGTTGCCCCTCATACTGTTGAGGTGGAGTCTATTTTCCAGCCCTTGAATCTGAACCCAGCCATGTGAATTTCTTAGGATAAGGTCCAAGTATCAGTGTGCCCTTTCTGAACTCAGGCCCCAAGGAGACATGTGCATTCCCGCTCACTCTTGGACCTCTGCTATTCTTATGAGAACGTGCTCAGGCAGTTTTGCTGGTTCCACGAGAGGCCCTGCAAGCAGAGCTGCTGCAGTGAAGCAGAGGCTGCTCGGCCCAGGTAAAGCAGAGACCTCAGCCAGCCACAGGTGCAGGAGGCAGCCCAGCCAGTGCCTGCCACGCCCCGCCAAGATCAGCCAAACCTCAACCACCCCAGCACAGTGGCAATAAAGTCTTATTTGCCACCAGAGTTTTATAGCTGCCTGTTGTATGGCATTATTATCATAGCAATAAATAACAAGACACACACTGATATCGACCCACTAGCCATAGCTGTCTGGAGTTTTATGCTAAGAAAGATTCACATCCAAGCTAAGTAGAGATGAGTATCATAATGGATTGGTGATATATACCATGGGTAGAGAGACAGGGCAAGACAACACAAAGACGTATTTTCCATCTCTGAACAGCATTTAGCAAAGCAGATATTTTGGTTGGAGATGACTTTGCCTTTCTACAGGCCCAACCTCTCAAAAAGAATTACAATAAAAATAAAAATTTAAAGGATCTGTTGATTCCTTTGTAAACACCCTTATCTGCCGTCAGTCTTGTGATGGAGCAATCACGCTCTGAATATCACTGGTAACTAACTTCAGCATCTGTTGATCACTTTGTCCATATTTTTATTCATTATTTTCTCTCCGTCTCCCTCCCTCTCACTCTGTCTCTCTTTCTCTTCAACTACAACTCATGCATGGGGGAGCGGCCAAGATTGCTCACGGTTCTGTAACCATACTCTCTTAAGGCACATGAAGCCTGATCATTGACTTATTGACTTCTCACCTCTGAAACTCTCACAGGGAGCAGAAAGGACAGGCCAAGCTTGTGTGGCTCCAGAGGGTTAAAACCAAGAAGTCAGGGTTATAGACAACAGGTTCTGCTCGACATAGGGAAAGACCTTCCCAACTACCAGTGACATGAAATGGGATTACGAATCCTTGTGAGAGCTCAAGGGGGCTCTTGATCACTTGAGGAATTCAGGGAAAGCCTAGGTGTTCATCTCTCTGGGTTATTGTAAAGCAGATTTCTTTATTGGGCAGTAGCTAATATTAGGTCCATTGATTCCTTCATTGAAAACATGTTTCTCAAGCAAAACACTCAACACTTTTGAGTGCCAGCTGTGGATTAGACATCGCACTTCATACTATGGTACCTAAGAATTCTTTGATCAGTAGCTTCTGAATCTCTTTGGGAAATTAAGGGCCATGGGTATAAATCATTCCTATTCCATTCACATATTTCAACCAAACTGAACATGCAGTTTCAGACAGTGGGAAAAAAAAAGCAAAAGAGAACGATCTGTTTCAAAAGATATCTTCTTGAAGACAGGCAGGAAAAGGAGGAGAAAAGTCAAGAGAGAAACACAGCCCCTCTCCCGTCCTCAAGGCAGAATGCAGGGCAAGGTGGCGTATTTCACATGATTATTACAATTGGTGTTGGATATGATGATAATCTGCACTCTCGGACTATTTTTGCCTCTGCGGAACCCATGTTGGTTTGTCTGGCTTACTCTTCCGTGGGAACATGCAGAGTTGAGTTGGGTCTCTAGTCTGCAGTGAAACCATGCATCATAGAAACTCTATATTCTGGGGCTTAGCTCCCTGGAGGTGTCCCCTCACCACCACCTTTGCGGCAGCTATGTCCATCAAGAGAAGACAAGCTTCTTCTAAACAAGGTCTCAAGGCTCTTAAACGTCAAAAAAAAAAAAAAAAAAAAAGAAGTCCCATCTCTCATGGATGGTTCCTTTTACTTTGGAAAAGATGGTGTTGTTATTAGTAGAAATCCAAACATTATTCAGCCTATAATTTGCCGACCAGCATGAAGTTGTTTCATTCAACAGACATTCAAAGCCAAAAAAACACATGCAAAAACCTGAACCCTGTACATGGTTAGTATAACTGCCCCTCCCTGGTACTCCATGGGAAAAACATGATGACTGCCAAATTTAAGCCTCCCACCCAGGCTGCTCTTTGAGAAACAGAGCCATGTCTCCAGCTGACTACTCCAGATTTCCACTGGGATATCTCAGCACTACAACATGTCCAAAGTCCAGCATATGATCCTCATCAAAAAATATTGATTCTTCTTGGTGTTTCTTATTCAGTGAAGCGTATTGCCAAAAAAATAATAATGATTAAGTGCTAATGCCAGAAACTATTCCAAGCATCAACCTGGGTCAGTTCTTTGAATCCACACACCCAGAGGCAGGTACCAATTGTGGTTCCATTTTTCACATAAAATAAACCAGTGCCTTGCCCAGGACCACTCAGTGGTACAGCTGTCTCCAGAACCTATCCACCTAACTGCTGAGTCCCACTGCCACCTTCTGCCATCTTCCTTATAAACTGGAAACCTAGGCGATACCTTGACATCTCTCCCACACAGCAGCCCCCACATCCAGCCACATCCAAGACTTGGTGATTCGGCATCACCTCTTTGAATCCATCCTTTTCTCAACATCTTCACCACCACCACGTGTGTCTAAGCTCTCATCATCTCTCACGTGACAAAAACCTTCAAACAGACCTCACAACATCCACAACTGCTCCCCTGCTTGTAGACCAGGCTACCGTTAGAGAGGTCGCTTCCGATGCCCATATGATCATCTCCACCCTCCCCTGCCTAAACCTCATCAGCGGTTTTCCACTGGACACTCCCCGGACTCTTCCCCATTCACCTCCCCCGGTCTGGCTTTCACCAGTCCACGCTCCAGATGTACTGACGCTCGTTCAAGCCTGTGNCTTTGAGAAACAGAGCCATGTCTCCAGCTGACTACTCCAGATTTCCACTGGGATATCTCAGCACTACAATATGTCCAAAGTCCAGCATATGATCCTCATCAAAAAATATTGATTCTTCTTGGTGTTTCTTATTCAATGAGGCATCTCACCAAAAAAATAATAATGATTAAGTGCTAACGCCAGAAACTATTCCAAGGTCAACCTGGGTCAGTTCTTTGAATCCACACACCCAGAGGCAGGTACCAATTGTGGCTCCATTTTTCACATAAAATAAACCACTGCCTTGCCCAGGACTANCTTATTCAATGAGGCATCTCACCAAAAAAATAATAATGATTAAGTGCTAACGCCAGAAACTATTCCAAGGTCAACCTGGGTCAGTTCTTTGAATCCACACACCCAGAGGCAGGTACCAATTGTGGCTCCATTTTTCACATAAAATAAACCACTGCCTTGCCCAGGACTACTCAGTGGTACAGCTGTCTCCAGAACCTATCCACCTAACTGCTGAGTCCCACTGCCACCTTCTGCCATCTTCCTTATAAACTGGAAACCTAGGCGATACCTTGACATCTCTCCCACACAGCAGTCCCCACATTCAGCCACACCCAAGACTTGGTGATTCGGCATCACTTCTTTGAATCCATCCTTTTCTCAACATCTTCACCACCACCACGTGCGTCTAAGCTCTCATCATCTCTCACATGACAAAAACCTTCAAACAGACCTCACAACATCCACAACTGCTCCCCTGCTTATAGACCAGGCTACCGTCAGAGAGGTCGCTTCCGATGCCCATATGATCATCTCCACCCTCCCCTGCCTAAACCTCATCAGCGGTTTTCNTCCATTTTTCACATAAAATAAACCACTGCCTTGCCCAGGACCACTCAGTGGTACAGCTGTCTCCAGAACCTATCCACCTAACTGCTGAGTCCCACTGCCACCTTCTGCCATCTTCCTTATAAACTGGAAACCTAGGCGATACCTTGACATCTCTCCCACACAGCAGCCCCCACATCCAGCCACATCCAAGACTTGGTGATTCGGCATCACCTCTTTGAATCCATCCTTTTCTCAACATCTTCACCACCACCACGTGTGTCTAAGCTCTCATCATCTCTCACGTGACAAAAACCTTCAAACAGACCTCACAACATCCACAACTGCTCCCCTGCTTGTAGACCAGGCTACCGTCAGAGAGGTCGCTTCCGATGCCCATATGATCATCTCCACCCTCCCCTGCCTAAACCTCATCAGCGGTTTTCCACTGGGCACTCCCCGGACTCTTCCCCATTCACCTCCCCCGCTCTGGCTTTCACCAGTCCACGCTCCAGATGTACTGACGCTCGTTCAAGCCTGTGAGCAGGCTCAGTGCTTCTGAGTTCACATCCTCTGCACACGCGCTTCTCATTCCCCAAAATGCTTTTCCCTGCCCCCGACCTTCTTCCACCACTTCGTAGCTACTCACCCTTCAGAGTTCAGTGTCAAGGAGACTTCTTTTTTTCATTTATTTGTCTTTAATTGGAGGACAACTGCTTTACAATATTGTGTTGATTTCTGCCATACATCAATCTGAGTCAGTCATAGATATACAGATATCCCCCCTGTTGAACCTCCCTCCCACCTCGCATCCCATCCCTCCAGGTAGCCACAGAGCAGTGCGTTTGAGCTCCCTGTGTCATACAGCAAGTTCCCACAGGCTATCCACTTTACACACGAAAACGCATACCTTTCAGTGCTGCTCTCTCAACTCGCCCCACCCTGTCCTTCCCCTCCCCCGTGTCCACAAGTCTGTCCCTGTGTCTGTGTCTCCATCACTGCCCTGCAGATAGGCTCATCAGTACGATCTTTCCAGATTCCACATATGTGTGTTAATATAGGATATTTGTTTTCCTCTTTCTGATTTATTTCACTCTGTATAACAGGCTCTAGATTCATCCACCTTATTAGAACTGACTCAAATCCACTCCTTTTTATGGCTGAGTAGTTTTCCAACAAAGGTCCGTCTAGTCAAGGCTATGGTTTTTCCTGTGGTCATGTATGGATGTGAGAGTTGGACTGTGAAGAAGGCTGAGCACTTAAGAACTGATGCTTTGGAACTGTGGTGTTGGAGAAGACTCTTGAGAGTCCCTTGGACTGCAAGGAGATCCAACCAGTCCATTCTGAAGGAGATCGGCTCTGGGATTTCTTTGGAAGGACTGATGCTAAAGCTGAAACTCCAGTACTTTGGCCACCTCATGCGAAGAGTTGACTCACTGGAAAAGACTCTGATGCTGGGAGGGATTGGAGGCAGAAGGAGAAGGGGACGGCCGAGGATGAGATGGCTGGATGGCATCACGGACTGGATGGAAGTGAGTCTGAGTGAACTCCGGGAGATGGTGATGGACAGGGAGGCCTGGTGTGCTGCGATTCATGGGGTCGCAAAGAGTCGGACACAACTGAGTGACTGAACTGAACTGAACTGAGGTGCCTCAGTCTGTGACGAGCCCGCCTGCAGTGCGGGAGACTTGAGTTCCATCGCTGGTTGAGGACGATCCCCTGGAGAAGGAAATAGTGACCCACTGCACTATTCTTGCCTGTGAAATCCCATGGAGAGAGGATCCTGGAGGGCTGCATACAGTGCATGGGGTCATAAAGCGTTGAAGACCACTTAGGGACTTAAACCCCCACCAAAAACAAAAGCCGATCAATATTCCGTTGTACCACAACCCAGGGAGCCTTCATGAAGGAAGCCTTGTTGGTCCTCCCAGGTCGGAGCTGAGCCTGCTTTGTACAGACCTCCAGGGCCCCTGCACTGTGCCGTCCTCAGTTCTCAGCTGCGCGCTCGTACCTTTATTTGGCTTTTGTCTGTCTGCCCATGAGCCTGATGCTCCGAGGCAGAGACCACGCCCATTTTACTGACCAACGGGTCCCGCTTCCCGGCACAACCTCTGACAAGCAGGAAGCCCTCCATCAGTGTGTGGGTAAAGGGCAAACCAGCAAACGCATGCCTGATTTCCTACAAGAAGGAAAGATCATACTCCAGGGGGAAATTCCCAGTACACAGCATAACAGCTGGTTTACCTTCCCATGTTCTTGAAGAGCTGGCTTATCAAGAAGAAAACGATGTGAGTCCTGCCCCTGCCCCCCGAGGTGCTGCCACCAGGAGAGGCAGACTGCTCAATGATTATGGGCCAAAGTACTCCCCATCCACTGGAGTCCCGCACCACGTGCCAGAGGATCACGGCACAGGAGCACCTGAGTGCTGCCAGAGAAGCGAGGGTGGGCTTCGAGGAGCTGGCAGCACAGCAGCTGAGTCTTAGAGACGGTGCAGCTTGGTGCTCGGTGGGGAAAGCAGGTGGAAAAGGCAGCGCTGGCTGAGGGGATAGGACCCAGGGAGGCGTTGGGGAGTCACAAGCTCCAAAGAACAGAGGCGGGACACGCCCCTGACGGAAGGTAGATATGGATCAGAAAGGCTGCTAATATCCTGTTGGCTGGACAGTCTACAATTCCTTGACTTTAACAGCATCTTTAGACGAGCCCAATTACTAATAGAGTTGCTGCCCCAAGAAAGCATGTCACCCAGGGTCTGAGAAGATAGTTAGCAAGAAAATCTATACCACCCCAGCCAAGTTGCATGCAGAATATAGCATCTTGTCTGGGGGCACCTCATTACCAGGCCAAAGCAGACAAATTGGAGAGAGTTCAACAGTGAACAAGAAAAAAATGATTAGGGGAATGGAGAAATTGATCTCAGCTGAAAGATTAAAGGAAATAAATGTGTGTGTGTGTGTGTGTAGAAACAGGAGCTGGGAGGGGCCACGGCAGTAGCCTGCTGCGTTCATGCAGAGGAGGAGGAGCAGGTGGAGGAGGACCAAAGGTGGAGGAAGGAGTCTGGGACAGAGTCAGGAGGGCGGCTGGGCCCCTCCCCTCCCCCCCCTTGGGGGCAGGGCTGAGGGCGGGGCACAAGCATCCGTAACAGAGGAGCCCTCCATCACCACCCCCAGGACCCGCCTGGGGATTTGCCCCCAAACTGAGGGGCCCAGTGAGGCTTCTCAAGGACTCCTCCATCCAAAGAGTCTGCCTGAGACCAGTGAGTTTGGAAGGATAGGTTGAGGCATCAGACAGCTGTGAGTTCAAATCCACTTTCTGCCACACTCCACCTGGGTGATGCTAAGCGAGACTCTTAACCTCTCTGCAGCTCAGTGAGCCCCAAGGATGCTCAGCGCTCGTAGACCCAGGCTGCCAGCTGCCACCATCCTCAGAGCCTTGCTTGGCCTCACCACTGCGGCATCTGAGGGCCCGTTTTCAGTGCTTGTCTGGGCTAGAGTGAGGCTCTGCTGGGTTCTGACGGGAGGCCTGCATTCCTTTCACTGATCTCATCTCTCTTGACCTCGATCCTTGGGTCGCATTGGAGGTCTGGCCCTGCAGAGCACTGCATACCATCCCCCAGGCCCTGGGAGGTCCACCTCCCCAACAGGAGTTAGACTCCCACCCAGGACCCACCATCCACTATTTGCAAGAACTCAGGCACACTGCTTAACTCCTCTGGGCCTCAGTTACCCATCTGCCAAATGGGCACAGGAAGAGCTGCTACTCTGGGGAACTGCAAAGACTGAGTCAGCCAGCGGGTGCGGGATGCCGAGCACGCAGCTCTCCCTCTGCGACATCCACTACTCTCCTCGGGGCTCTCTGTTCTTCCCTCCTCGCGGAGCTCACGCAGGCCTTGAGGCTCCGGCTAGACGTCCCCCCGGGCACCTGAAACCTCCCTGGTTCTGTTACAATCAGTCAATTTGTTATTCACAGATTTTGAACGGCATCTCAGCTCCCACCTGCCATCCACCATGCTCCTAGGCCTGAACTACAACTCGAGGGCACATTTCCATCCCACTTGGCCTCTGTGTCCCCCATGTGCCCACAGGTCAGTCTTCCCAAAGCACACAGTCCAATCACATCATCTCCCAATTGCCCCTTATTGACAGCTGAGCCTCACTTCTGCAGCCTGGCATTCGGCAGCCCTGAGCTGGCCTGACGCCGCTTCCTCCCGGTGTCTCTTCCATCTGCCCCTCCACCCACTCTCCGTGCTGCCCACACACACTTCGCCATCTCTGCAGCCTCAGCTCATTTCCCTGAACATGCCACGTGCCCTCACACTTCGCGGCTTAGCTCATACCGTTCCCATGACCCAGAATGGCCAGCTCCTCACACGTAGTTCATGGCAGGTAACTCCATCTTCCAGGCTCCCCCAGCTCCTGGTTTGTATCCTAATCACTTATTCTCTCACTGGTCCAATAGGATGGAGCTTCTACCATGTGCCAATAGGAGTATGGAGATGATGCATGTCTCTCAACTAAGCTGTGAGTTCCTTGAGGTCAGGACTTGGTTGAGTTGTTCATCTTTGGATCCCGGAACGGATCTTCCACCAGATGGAACAGGGAGCAAGAGAGAGGATGGCACAAAGCAGAGGCTTCGTGGGCTCCGTTACTGCTGCGTGATGAGTGTCAGGGAGGGGCCAGAGGAGCATCTGGAGCCTGAACTTGGAGAAGCTTGAATGCTGTTCTCAGGAATGCCACATTTATCCTGTTAACTCCTCTGGGCCTCAGTTACCCATCTGCCAAATGGGCACAGGAAGAGCTGCTACTCTGGGGAACTGCGAAGACTGAGTCAGCCAGCGGGTGCGGGATGCCGAGCACACAGCTCTCCCTCTGCGACATCCACTACTCTCCTCGGGGCTCTCTGTTCTTCCCTCCTCGCGGAGCTCACACAGGCCTTGAGGCTCAGGCTAGACGTCCCCCCGGGCACCTGAAACCTCCCTGGTTCTGTTAAAATCAGTCAATTTGTTATTCACAGATTTTGAACTGCATCTAAGCTCCCACCTGCCATCCACCAGGCTCCTAGGCCTGAACCACAACTCGAGGGCACATTTCCATCCCATTTGGCCTCTGTGTCCCCCACGTGCCCACAGGTCAGTCTTCCCAAAGCACACAGTCCAATCACATCATCTCCCAATTGCCCCTCATTGACAGCGTGAGCCTCACTTCTGCAGCCTGGCATTTGGCAGCCCTGAGCTGGCCTGACGCCACTTCCTCCCGATGTCTCTTCCATCTGCCCCTCCACCCACTCTCTGTGCTGCCCACACACACTTCGCCATCTCTGCAGCCTCAGCTCATTTCCCTGAACATGCCACGTGCCCTCACACTTCCCGGCTTAGCTCATACCGTTCCCATGACCCAGAATGGCCAGNGCCCTGAGCTGGCCTGACGCCGCTTCCTCCCGGTGTCTCTTCCATCTGCCCCTCCACCCACTCTCCGTGCTGCCCACACACACTTCGCCATCTCTGCAGCCTCAGCTCATTTCCCTGAACATGCCACGTGCCCTCACACTTCGCGGCTTAGCTCATACCGTTCCCATGACCCAGAATGGCCAGCTCCTCACACGTAGTTCATGGCAGGTAACTCCATCTTCCAGGCTCCCCCAGCTCCTGGTTTGTATCCTAATCACTTATTCTCTCACTGGTCCAATAGGATGGAGCTTCTACCATGTGCCAATAGGAGTATGGAGATGATGCATGTCTCTCAACTAAGCTGTGAGTTCCTTGAGGTCAGGAATTGGATGAGTTGTTCATCTTTGGATCCCTGAACGGACCTTCCACCAGATGGAACAGGGAGCAAGAGAGAGGATGACACAAAGCAGAGGCTTCTTAGGCTCCGTTACTGCTGCGTGATGAGTGTCAGGGAGGGGCCAGAGGAGCATCTGGAGCCTGAACTTGGAGAAGCTTGAATGCCGTTCTCAGGAATGCCACATTTATCCTGTCCGTATTGGGAGCATCACAGAGCTGGTTTCCACTTCCTAGGGCGCCACTGTCTCTCTGTGTCTTGGCATATGCCGTTCCCTTCGAGTGGAACACTCTTCCCCTCTCTTCCCACTGGATAACTTCTCACTGTCCTCCCACACACTCAAAGGCACCATCCCTTCCCCAGGAGGCCCTGCCGACTCCTCCCCTGGATCAGCTCCACCACTCCTGTCTGATCACAAACTGCCCTTGTTGCTTGCTTCATGCCGATGTGGCAGAAACTGTGAGACCCAGAAAGACCTGCCCACCTGGTTTCCTGTGGGTCCCCCAGTCCAGGTCAGCCAATGCCTGGCCCCTGATAAAGGAAGAAAGGAAAAGAGGAAGAAAAAATAAAACAACAGGGACTGTCAAATCTGTGATTTGAAAAAATTGAAAGCTGTAGGGAGGGATTCTAAAGATACAGAGAGATGAGATGATTCTGTGGCCTGCGGGATGCGGAAGGGTGGAGGTACATGGAGGCTACATCACCCAGGTTCCCAGCCTGGGTGTCCACGGTGACCACCCCTGAAGGTGAACCTTCAACGCTGCCAGCAGTTACTAATAGGGGCTGAGATACATATATATATAGATAGATAGATAGATTATAAATATAGATATAGATATAGATCTCCAGTAGTTGCTGGTATAAAGCATCTCAGAGAAACAGATGCACACCGGCCCTCAGAGAGGCACCATTGAACGGGGCCCAGCAGATGCTCCCTTGTACTGAATTGACCGACCAAAACTTGGAGGCAGTTGTTCAGACAGGTGTAAGCTCTCCAACCCCGGATGAACTGTGAAAACCAGCAAGCCAGGTGTCTTTCCTCACTAATGAGGCCCAGAGAGGGAAAAGTCTTCCCCAGGGCCGCCCAGCAAGGTGGGCTCCACCCAGGTACTCGAGTTGACACAGCGCCCAAGCCAGGCCCTCTCCACCTCCACCCAGAGCCCAAGAAAGAGCAGGACCCGGATCTAATCATCACGTAAGTTGCAGTCAGTTTTCCTTCTGCCCATTTACGTATTTTGCTTGGCTGATTTCATGCCAAGAGGCAGCGCTGGGTGCTTGCAATAGACCCCATGTGGCCCATGAAGGCAAAAATGTTACTCTCTGGCCCTTTATAGAAAACATTTGCTGACTCCTAGCTGAAGTAAAAGAAGGTAGCTTGGGCTTCTGTGTCAGTTAGAGCTTTGAACCCAGCCTCTGCCACTTGCCTGTGTAGACAAGCCCTTAGTTAAGTTAAAGTGGTGTCATGCTATGGAGAAAATTGTAATTCGAAAAGATAAACACACACCTGTGTTTATAGCAGCACTATTTACAATAGCCAAGGTGTAGACACAACCTAAATGTCCAGTACAGATAAATGGATAAAGAAGATATGGTGTACATGTACAATGGAATATTACTCAGCCGTGAGAAATAATGAAATGGTGCCATTTGCAGCAACACAGATGGTCCTAGAGACGATCCCACTACGTGAAGTAAATCAGACAAGACAAATTCATACGACATCACTTATATATGGAGCCTAAACTATGACATAAAGGAACTTATTTATAACATTGANTACAAAGGAATATTACTCAGTCGTGAGAAATAATGAAATGGTGCCATTTGCAGCAACACAGATGGTCCTAGAGACGATCCCACTACGTGAAGTAAATCAGACAAGACAAATTCATACGACATCACTTATATATGGAGCCTAAACTATGACATAAAGGAACTTATTTATAACATTGAAACAGATTCACAGACAGAAAAAAAACGTGTGCTTACCAACAGGGAACGAGGAGGAGGGATAAATTAGTTTGGGATTAGAGATACAAACTATCATATATGAACTAGATAGACAGCTGTAAACACAGCACAGGGAACGACGCTCAATACCCTGTAATAAACCATAAGCGGAAAGAACACGAAAAAGAATATGTGTGTGTGACTGAATTTCTTTGCTGTTCATCAGAAATTAGCACAACATTGTGAATCAACTAAACTTCAATTTAAGAAAAAAAATAATGGAATCCTACTGGAATAGAGTAGGCCAACTCAATGGATGTGAGTTTGAGCAAACTCTGGAGACAGTGAGCAACAGGGAAGCCTGGTGTGCTGCGGTCTGGGGTTGTAGACTTGGACACAACTTAGCAATGGAACAACAACTACTATAACTAGCTGGCCTTGCAGAAAGGGGATATTTACATCTGTAACATGGGTAGAGTCACAGTACCACCTCACAGGGCTATCATGGAGATAGCAAAGTGCTTAGCTTGGCACCTGCCCGACAGAGAAGAGAGAGACAGGTAGAGGCAGAGAAATCGACAAATGCCATTGACTTCCAGCCCAGCCACTCCCAGCTCTGTGTTAAGCCCCTGGAGGCTGCTTCCTTCTTGCAGCTTTCTTTCCTTCTCCTGAGCCAGAATCAGTCTCCCTTCCATCAGTCCCTACTGTCTCCAGGGTGGACTCAGAACCCTGCACCCGTTGCTAACAGGGCCACCTCTCCACCCACAGAGGTTAGAAGATGCAGCTGCCAGTGCTGGGAGCGGGATCTTCTGTTAGCATGTCCTGAAATTCTTTGGGAAGTTTGACAGGATTAAGGGGATTAATACATTAAAGCATTATTACAGCATTCACAAGGGATTTTCAAAAGACTTTACACCATGATCTATTTCTCCTGTTACATAAAACTCGCATTAATAGGCTGAGGGCAAGGGGGGAAAATTTATTGGTGGAATCAATAACCTTATGTTTTGGTAAATACATTTAGCAGGCTGAGCTGGTCATTTCAGCCTGCAGACCCTCCCACGGTGCATGTCAATAAAATTGCCCCTGGAGAATCCATTTGCCAATTAAGCTCAGGGCCTGTCTGCATCACCAGCCCACCTATGGCAAGGGGGCAGGAGAGGGAATGGCAGGTGCCTATTCTCCCCAGCTCACCCCCGAGTCCTGCTGACCCAGCACACGCATCATCCCTGAGTTCCTGGTACTAGGCGAAGAGGAGGCTCTTGCCAGAGGGATGAGCTCTGTGCCGCAGTGCATTCTGGGTTCCCTGGACCACAGGAGGGGCATCCCTGGAGAGACCCTAGGCAGAGCGTAGCCTGGATCACTCTGCTGGAATAGACACAAAGGACTCCTTTTCTTGTGCTGCTGCCCTCTGAGGGTTGATAAAGGGCCCTCCATTCTGCTGCCTTAAGAACATGGTTCGATTCTCCTTTAGGCACTTGCCTGCTCCTTGCAAACGGCAAAGGATAAGATGGCATCATAAGAAAGTAACAGCTTACACTTAGGCAGCATATGCTGATTGCCAGGCACTGTGCTAAGCACTCCATGCACATTCACTCATTTGACAGTTACAGCGGCCTTTTGAGGTAGCTTCTCTTAGTGTTCCCATTTTGCAGATGAGGAGGTTGAGAGGCAAAGAGAAATCAAATGTTTGCCCAAGGTCATACAGCTGTTAAATAACAGAACTGGGATTTGAAACCTGCGGTCAGCCTTTGGCATCCCAGCACGTAACCTGGATCCTATAGGCATCGAGGTTTACAGCTAACAAATATCCACGGATTCACCTGCTGAGCAGTCAGTCACAGAGCATCTTAAGAACTTGTGTTATCACACAGAATCCCCGCAGAAACCCTCTGACACAGACGTTAGTACATACTCCCATTTTTGTACAGGGATACCGCATCTTATTGCACTTTGCTTTACTGAGCTTCGCAGATACTGCGTCTTTTGTTTTGCTTTTTACAAACTGAAGGTTTGTGGCAGCCCTGCGTTAAGGAAATCTAACGGCACCATTTTTCCAACAGCATTGGCTGTTGTCACGTCTCCGGGTCGCATTTTGGTAATTCTCGGAAGAGCGCGAACTGTGTCATGGCTGTGGTCTTAGTTGTGAGGATCTGTGCTCGGTGATCTTTGGTGCGACTACTGTGACTCTGAAAGTTCAGATGACGGGTAGCGTTTTTTAGCAATAAAGTGTTAATTAAGGTACGTACATTGCGTTTTTTAGACATAATGCTTTGCCCGCTTAAGAGACTACAGAATCGTGTTGCCCGTGGGAGGAGATGTGTATAAGAGACAGGCATTAAGGAAATCTAACGGCACCATTTTTCCAACAGCATTGGCTCCAGTCACGTCTCCGGGTCGCATTTTGGTAATTCTCGGAAGAGCGCGAACTGTGTCATGGCTGTGGTCTTAGTTGTGAGGATCTGTGCTCGGTGATCTTTGGTGCGACTACTGTGACTCTGAAAGTTCAGATGACGGGTAGCGTTTTTTAGCAATAAAGTGTTAATTAAGGTACGTACATTGCGTTTTTTAGACATAATGCTTTGCCCGCTTAAGAGACTACAGAATCGTGTAAATGTAACTGTATATGCACTGCTGCTGCTGCTGAGTCGCTTCAGTCGTGTCCGACTCTGTGTGACCCCATAGACGGCAGCCCACCAGGCTCCTCTGTCCCTGGGATTCTCCAGGCAAGAACACTGGAGTGGGTTGCCATTTCCTTCTCCAATGCATGAAAGTGGAAAATGAAGTCGCTCAGTCATGTCTGACTCTTAGCGACCCCACGGACTGCAGCCCACCAGGCTCCTCCATCCGTAGGGTTTTCCAGGCAAGAACACTGGAGTGGGTTGCCATTTCCTTCTCCATTTCCTAGTACATGCACGAGGAAAACAAAAAGTTCGTGTGGCTCACGTCACTGCGAGAGTCACTTTATTGCGGTGGTCTGGAACCAAACACAAAAATACCTGCACGATCAGCCTGTAAAAGAGAAGCAGACTCAGAGAGATAAAGAACCAAGTGGCTCACACATCCGGCAAGTAAATGCTGGAGGTGAAACGCCAGCCCAGGCAGCTGACCCCAGGCACAGGCCCTTTTCAACTCAAAGCACAGCCCCTAGGCAACACGTAGGCACGTTAGGGACAGTCTCAAGGCCTGTCCTCGGCCCTGTCAATGAAAGAGGACACAGCCCTGGAGGATGTGGGCCAAAGGGCTTGGCACTGACCGAGGCCTGGCCCAAGGCAGAGACGCTGCGCACTCTGGGCTACACTTGGCTCTAAACGCCTAGCTGCTCTGGTTACCGTCACTGGAGCCTGGAGCCTGGCCTAGGGTCAGATCCTTGTTAAATGAGTTATTGGGTGAATTTTCATTTTAGAAGCCAGGAAGCCAAAGCTCACACAGGTGAGGTGACCTGTCCAAGCCCACACACTTAGAATGTGCCAAGGTTTGAGCTTGCTCCTTCCTCTCCTTCAGGTCTGCTTACCTTTTGTCACAGTCCTCCCTGTTCACCTCTCACCCTTGCATACACACACGCACGTGTACACACGTGCCTGAGCTTTGACCACACCGAAACAAATTGCGCTACTGAAGGACAGTGTACTCTCTCCCCACCAAGCTCTCTGCACATGCAGCTCCTCTGCCTGGTCCCCCTCTCCACAAGCTCCCCTTCACCTGGCTGATTCCTACTCATCCCTGGAGACGCCCAACAGCAGTCAGCACCGCTTGGAAACCATGGGGGCTAAGAATTGCCCGAGGCATTGGGGTGACAGCGGGAGTCCCTGCGGCACAGCCCACCGTCCACTGAGAGGCCCCTGAAAGGCACTGGAGAAGGCCCCTGAGCCCAGGGGCCCACAGACAGCAGACCACGCCCAACCACGGCATCCTGACATCAAAGCTTCTCAAGCACCTTTGAGGCCATCAGAATCTAAAGCCCCTTCCCCATTTCTAGGCATCCAGGGCCCATGCAAGCCCCCACCCTGCCCATTCTAATATGCCCAGAGAAGAAAGAATAGGAGTCTCCTCTGCAGGCTGACCTGCAATAGAAATTCTCTCTACCTCAGAAAGGGGGGCTCCGTGAAAAGAAGTAATTTGCTTCAGAACAAATAAAATGTCTGAACAGCTCATTCAGCCCCTGGTCCTCGTTCCTAAGCTGTCTTGAAATTCAAGCAGCATTTTAATTAAACAAACAAACAAAAAAGGCAGGAGTGAGGAGGAAAAGGACTGATATTGGCCTTACTGTGGCCAGGAAACTGATGTGTGTGATCTCATCTGATCCTCAGGAAGGGAATTCTTTTTTCCATTTTACAGAAGGAAAAGGGACTGAGAATTTATCAGATGTTTTCTCTGTGTCAGGCATTTGCCTTCAGCTATGATCTTCCCTCAGAGAAGGCAATGGCAACCCACTCCAGTACTCTTGCTTGGCAAATCCCATGGACAGAGGAGCCTGGTGGGCTGCCATCTATGGGGTCACAGAGTCGGACACGACTGAAGCGACTTAGCAGCAGCAGCAGCATGATCTTCCCTCGTAGCTCAGATGATAAAGAATCTGCCTGGAATGCAGGACAGCTGGCTTTGATCCCTGCGTCGGGAAGCACCCTTGGAGAAGGAAACGGCTACCCACTCCAGTGTCCTTGCCTGGAGAATTCTATGGACAGAGGAGCCCGGCAGGCTTCAGTCCATGGGAGTCACATGGGGGGCTTGCATGGGCCCTGGATGGAATCTTTGTTAACAACTCTGCAGTGGGGAACTATTAGCCTCATCTTCAGTTCAATCACTCAGTCGTGTCCAACTCTCTGCGATCCCATGGACTGCAGCACGCCAGGCCTCCCTGTCCATCACCAGCTCCCAGCATTTACTCAAACTCATGTCCATTGAGTCAGTGATGCCATCCAACCACCTCATCCTCTGTCATCCCCTTCTCTCGCCTTCAACCCAGAGACTCAGAGAAGCTAGACAATCTCCTGAGGTCACACAGCAGGTGACAGAGTGGGCAGCCCAGGGCATGGCTGACTCTGCTGGGCTGCCTCTCCTTGCTAAGAAAGAGTCAAGAAAAAATCTCTTGTTAGCATGTCATCACCTGTCTCTCTAATGTGCCCTGCCAAAGGTCATCTACGGCAACCCCATCCTTGCATTCCCATCCCTGCATTCCCACAAGGGTTCCTGTAAGCAGGGAGACAGGAGAAAGGCACCCAGCATCTCACGGGGACAGCGGAGATCCACTGTCAGCTCCGAGGACGAGTTTGTGCTAATTTGACAGGATTAAGGGGATTAATACATTAATGTATTATTAGCGCTTTTATAGGCGATTTTCAGAGTTGTGCGCTGTGATCCCGTGTCCTGTTATATAAACCAGCAGTAATTGCCTTAAATGGGCCATCGTCACTGATGGGAGAAGACAAGGAACAGGCCTGGTTGTCTCTGGGTCTGTGGTTCCCAGTGTGGCCGGGAACAGCTCCAGGCCACGTCAGCAAGACTTGGGGAAACTGAGGCTGGCCATGGACTTCCCCACATCCTGCCTGTGCAGCGTGCACGCCAGCATCTCTGAACCCTGGAGGATGGAGCAGCAAGCCCCAGAGTTCAGCACTCCAAGGCCTGATTCCAGTCCTGACTTTGTCGCTTATTGACCAGCAACCTCACTACCCTGGAGCTTCGGTTTCCACATCAGCCAATGTGGGTGATAACTACCACTTTACAGTGTTGCTGCTGCTGCTGCTGCTAAATCACTTCAGTCGTGTCTGACTCTGTACGACCACACAGATGGCAGCCCACCGGGCTTCCTGTGCAGGCCTGNCCTGACTTTATCGCTTATTGACCAGCAACCTCACTACCCTGGAGCTTCGGTTTCCACATCAGCCAATGTGGGTGATAACTACCACTTTACAGTGTTGCTGCTGCTGCTGCTGCTAAGTCACTTCAGTCGTGTCTGACTCTGTACGACCACACAGATGGCAGCCCACCGGGCTTCCTGTGCAGGCCTGGATTCTCCAGGCCAGAACACTGGAGTGGGTGCCATTTCCTTCTCCAATGCATGAAAGTGAGACGTGAAAGTGAAGTCGCTCGGTCGTGTCCGACCCTCAGCGACCCCATCGACTGCAGCCCGCCAGGCTCCCCTGTCAATGGGATTTTCCAGGCAAGAACACTGGAGTGGGGTGCCATTGCCTTCTCTGACAGTGTTGCTAAGATAATGCAATTAACCAGTGTTGATGAGCGAGTGCTGTCAGTCAGACAGGCCAGTATTGGTGGGAGGGAGGGTTATAATATTTTGGATGGACTGAGACAGCGATTTTGTCTCCTGGTGTTTCACTGTTGGAAGAGAATAATAACAGCCCCCAGAAGGAGAGTAGGTGGGATGCACAGGAGGACCTGGAAGATGTCCTGGGGACAAGACAGCCTGGAGAGCTGAGGCTGACAGGCGGTGAGCCACAAAAGGAGGCGTGTGCTCCAGCGCTGAGACCCAGACGCCTTCTTGCCTCCCGCTGCCTGGGTAGCGGTCACACAGGAAGTCGCCTGGTAACTGCAGATCCCGGCTTCTTGGAGTTTAATTGTCTTTGCTAATTAAGCGCCTGGGTTGGACCCCCTACAGGAGGTGTGTGTCTGCATCTTCATGGATGAGAATAATAACTGAGTCCTAGACTCACAGCTTCAGGAGGAGCCTGAATAGCCTTTTCCTGGAAACAAACAAGCACAGTATCCTTTATCTTCCTTTCTACAGATCTTGGCTGGGTTGCAGGAAAGGTGTTACCAGTGGCCCCAAGCTTTATCTCTGGAAGGGGATGACCCAGATGGATTGGGACTCCAAGGCAATCACTCTGACTGAGACGCCAAGGATGAAATGTAAGAAGCAAGACTGGCAAAGAGTCAAGGATGGAGATGGATGTAAAAATGAGGTGGGAAATTTTTAAACTGGAGCTGAAGAGGGAACTGGAACCAGGAGCCAAAGGAAAGGGGTTTGTTTGGTCAGGGAAGAGATTTGACTCACATGGACTTGATAACCCATCCAGGAAGTGTGAGGAACAAAACTAAGGTGCTGTGGGCAAATACCGGGTTAGCCAGAGAGCTCGCTTGGGCTCTTGGTAAGACGGGAAAATTCCAGCGAAATTTTGGCCAACCCCATCGTTTTGGCTCCTCTTTTCTGAGCACAGAGTTGGAGTGTACATTCTGCCCGCCTTGCAGTTGATGGAGCATGGGACTGGCTCTGGATGGTGAATCAGGACTGGGAATGTCATGTATCATCTCTGAGCTGAGCAGTTAGTGATGAGTGTGACACCCTTCTGAGATCGCTTTTCCCTCTGGCCCAGCAACCAGCCAAGTGTTCGAGGGCAACTCTTCCATTGACCTCTGACTCGAGTGTTCACACTGACCATAGCCCCCCACTAATCTGCAAAGGACATACTGTATGAACACAAAATCAACCTTTGTTGTTCAAGCCGATGAGAATTTGGGGTCATTTGTTATCAGAGCACAGCTTAGTCTCTCCTGACTGATAAAAAATGAAATTTATAAATTTTCAGTCAGGTATTTATGAGCACCATCCATACAGTAATAGCCATAAAAATAGAATAATCCTTAGACCCGATCAAGGGCTCTTTTGCTTTAAGCCAGACTCACTGCCTCCAAAAACTTGAAAAGCAATGCAGACTTTGGAGAGTTTGCTTAGAATCCACCCCCCGCCCCCAGTGGTTAACTTTTGCTCTGGGGCTCAGATGCTGGAGAGAGGAGCCCTGTGTGTGTCTTACATACATTAGTCATGGCACACACAGTCCTGGACATTGTCCATTGGAACTGGTCTCCCGTTTTAGCATTTGCATCTGGACTAGGCAGATAGAAACCCAGCTGTAATGAGTTTGCCCCTTGTCCCTGACATTTGTGCTTTGTAGGGGGGGACATGAGAAAAAATTTAAAATCCCAAAGTCTGTTTGCTTTCAACACAGTAACTGTGATGAGTTCTAAGAGCTCTGACTTGGATTTAAACTTAGCTTCCCAACAAGCCCAGGAGAAAAGTTAGGGATGAATCAGGCGCATTTGAGAATCTTTTGTGCTTTCATTCCAATCTGCATTTTTTTTTCCTCTTTCCACTGATAAATTACCTGGCCTGAGATGAAGGTGGGACTCTTAGGATAAATGTTGATATTTTTATTAGAAAAGAAACTAAGGAGTGCCCTGGCCTCCACTGTGAGCGAGCCCTGTGTTATCTGCTTTATCCATTATCCACTCCTCGTGTTAACTATCTGAGGTAAGTATGCTAATTCTACTTTGTGGTCAGTTCAGTTCAGTTCAGCTCAATCGTGTCCAACTCTTTTCGACCCCATGAATCACAGCATACCAGGCCTCCCTGTCCATTACCAACTCCCAGAGTTCACTCAGACTCACGTCCATCCAGTCCATGATGCCATCCAGCCATCTCATCCTCAGTCATCCCCTTCTCCTCCTGCCCCCAATCCTTCCCAGCAGCAGAGTCTTTTCCAATGAGTCAACTCTTTCCATGAGGTGGCCAAAGTACTGGAGTTTCAGCTTTAGCATCGTTCCTTCCAAAGAAATCCCAGGGCTGATCTCCTTCAGAATGGACTGGTTGGATCTCCTTGCAGTCCAAGGGACTCTCAAGAGTCTTCTCCAACACCACAGTTCAAAAGCATCAATTCTTCAGTGCTCGGCCTTCTTCACAGTCCAACTTTCACATCCATACATGACCACAGGAAAAACCATAGCCTTGACTAGATGGACCTTAGTCGACAAAGAAATGTCTCTGCTTTTGAATATACTTTCTAAGTTGGTCATAACTTTTCTTCCAAGGAGTAAGCATCTTTTAATTTCATGGCTGCAGTCACCATCTGCAGTGATTTTGGAGCCCCAAAAAATAAAGTCTGACACTGTTTCCACTGTTTCTCCATGTATTTCCCATGAAGTGATGGTACCAGATGCCATGATCTTTGTTTTCTGAACGTTGAGCTTTAAGCCAACTTTTTGTGGTCAGAGATGCTAAATATTGGAAGAGATCAATGCCAGGATCTGAACTTAGGCTTGCAAACCCAAGAATTTATGCTTTTCTCCTTACACCACCCTGCCTTGGGATCCACGATTAAAGTTGTATCTTGATAAAATAAGCATAACCCACCAATTTCTAGTTTGTCAGAACAACTGTGGTATTATGGAAAGAACATGGGCTGCAGAATCAGTTGGACCTGGGTTCAAATCCTGGCCCACCATTTAGTGGTTTTGGAAAGTGTAGTGCCCTTGATGAGTTTCTTTTTCCTAAAATGGAGAAGAAACTAAAGGGTAGTAGCTGTGACAACAATGGGATAAACAGATGAATGTCTATAAGTGGCCAAGACAATATTTAGACAGTGGCCAGAGCTACGGGAGAATTAAACCACAGTGATGTGATAAGGGTGGAATGAATTAAACCAGGTGGTGTGATAAGGGAGGAATGAATTAAACCAGGTGGTGTGATAAGGGAGGAATGAATTAAACCAGGTGGTGTGATAAGGGTGGAATGATAGGTTCCAGAGAGTTGGGGTCAACTGCAAGCGACCAGCTCAGAGAAGACTTCTCTAAGGAGCAGGTGTTGGTAATAAGATTCAATAAACAAGAAAAAGACAAACTTAGATGATCGTGGGGTGGAGCAATCCAAGAAGAGAGCAGGGAAGCTATGGAGGACTTCAGGTGGGGCGATGCCTTCAGGTTGGGGAACCAACCAAAAAGCCCAGTGGTGGGAGAAAATGATGAGCAAGGGAGAGACAGGTGAGAGAGACAAGCAATTCCTCGGAACCCCAGGAATTCCAGGACAGGTCTTCTTCACCAGGGGCACTGGGATGAGAATAATGAAAATGACAGTACGTCTACATGCAGATTTGATGAGTTCATACAAACAATCCATGATCAATACTGTATTTTTTAGGGTGGTGCCAGCTGTTGTAACAAATAAGCCCTTTCTCTTCAATATAACAGTGTAGCGCTGGAGTTCTGGCTGACTGGTGTCTCTCTGATCCGCTGACCCAGGGCCCTTCCATCCGATGACTTTCCCATCCTGCAGATCCTCAGAGTCCTCTGCCTCTGGCTCATGGAAGGGGAANTTCTCTAAGGAGCAGGTGTTGGTAATAAGATTCAATAAACAAGAAAAAGACAAACTTAGATGATCGTGGGGTGGAGCAATCCAAGAAGAGAGCAGGGAAGCTATGGAGGACATCAGGTGGGGCGATGCCTTCAGGTTGGGAAACCAACCAAAAAGCCCAGTGGTGGGAGAAAATGATGAGCAAGGGAGGGACAGGTGAGAGAGACAAGCAATTCCTCGGAACCCCAGGAATTCCAGGACAGGTCTTCTTCACCAGGGGCACTGGGATGAGAATAATGAAAATGACAGTACGTCTACATGCAGATTTGATGAGTTCGTACAAACAATCTATGATCAATACTGTATTTTTTAGGGTGGTGCCAGCTGTTGTAACAAATAAGCCCCTTCTCATTAATATAACAGTGTAGTGCAGCAGCAGCAGCAGCGCTGGAGTTCTGGTTGACTGGTGTCTCTCTGATCCACTGACCCAGGGTCCTTCCATCCGATGACTTTCCCATCCTGCAGATCCTCAGAGTCCTCTGCCTCTGGCTCATGGAAGGGGAAACAAAGTGTGTGGAGAAGGCACGTCCTCTTCTTAAACACCTTTACCCAGAAGGGCACTCACGGTTTCCACTCACAATCTGGGGGCAAGAACTAGTCACGTGTTCCCATGTGGGTGCGAGGAGATCTGGGAAATGTAGTCCACAGCTGGGCAGCATCTCCGAAGGAACAGCGCTCCACAAAGGAAGAGGAACAAGGTCTGATCCGCAACTGGGCATCTCTGCCAGCAACACCAAAGGACGAGAGATTCGTCTGGTCATTATAGGTGCACATGAATGAAGCTGGCCTCCATGAGGACACAGAAGGCCACTAACTACACACTGTGTGGCCTGAGGTCCTGGATGGGAACCTTCCGTGGCTTCCCTGGTGGCTCAGATGGTAAAACGTCTGCCTACAATGCGGGAGACCCGGGTTCGATCCCTGGGTCAGGAAGATCCTCTGGAGAAGGAAATGGCAACCCACTCCAGTCCTCTTGCCTGGAAAATCCCATGGACGGAGGAGCCTGGTAGGCTACAGTCTATGGGGTCGCAAAGAGTCGGACATGACTGAGCGACTTCACTTCTGCTTCCTTGGGTTAAAAAAAAAGAGGCCTTTTCCACAGGTCCCCAGGCCTGGAGGTCTAATCTGACTCTCCTTGAGTAACCAGTCACCAGAGCTTTGCCTTTTCTGGGCCACGTCCTCCTCATCTTGGGAGAAAAAGATGGTAACAGTTGAAACTCGGAGGGACTCTTCACCTGTAAAAGTTCGTGCTTCCATGATATAAGCTCAAGCTTCCAGCTCCCTGCCCTCCAGCTGGCTTGAGACTTGAGGTTGGCTTTGCAGCTCTTGCCTATGGAAAGGGCCATGCAGCTCAAGGCTGGGGAAAGAAGAGGGGGTACCTAGGTGTCCGTGCGTGTGCCTCCAACAGCCTCACCCCTGATTCCGCAGGATGGCCCTCCTTCCTCCCCCAAGCCCCTTCCGCTAACTACGTGGGCCTAATCCGAATGGCTGGGCTTCCCTGGTGGCTCAGTGGTGAAGCATTCACCTGCCAATCAAGGAGACATGGGTTATATCCCTGGGTTGGGAATATCCCCTGGAGAAGGAAATGACAACCCACTCCAGTATTCTTGCCTGGGAAATCCCATGGACAGAGGACCCTGGTGGGCTACAGTCCATGGGGTCACAAGAAGTCAAACACGACTTGGCGACTAACAACAGTCAGAATGGTTAGGAATTTGTAAGATCCTGTGCCCTTGTGTTGAATAGATTTTAGAAGATCTGTTTCCAGAGAATTCCGAGAAAAGGCAGAGAGGAAGAGAGGAGAAAAAGATAAACAATCAGAGGGACTGAATGAGAAGAGACGGGCAAAGTGACAGACATTCAGACAACATCAAGGAAGAGCGAGTAAGGTAGGAAGTCCCAGGTGGAGAGGGGCAGGAAGGAAGTGAAGATGGATCGGCAGGCTTGAGCTGGCGGTAAGAATGCCAGGAGGGAAGATAGACAGGCAGGCTGCCCATCCAGGGCACAAACTGGAGCATCCCACAGCCCAGCTCTGAGGCAGAGACGCAGAGGCACCAACCAAGACAGGGGTGTGGGGAGAGACAGAGGGCAGCAAGCTGCAGGAAGACGGTGTTCGGATCACGCCCACTGAAATGATGCTGGCGAGTTCAGGAGGCAGCAGAGCATGGGACTGGGGGGAGGCGGGAGGGGAGGGCGGCCGTGGAGCAGGTTGGCTGAGCTTCTGCCAGGGACAGGGCTCTGGTGGCTGCTGATGAGATAGCAGCCACGCAGCCTCAGCAGGACCGAGCCCTCTGCTCGACCTCCCGCTACAATCGGACTCGCCTGACAGTGGAATGAGTAATGAGTTCATTAAACCTCCAGCACCCGGTCCTGAAAAGAAGATGAATGTGGCGGAGAGACAAGGTGCGTGCCTGCCTGGGTGTGTGGTGCCCGTGACAGTCCTGGCACCCTGCTTAAGGCACACGGGTCACTCCTCTGCTTAGAAGCCTTTGTGGCTCCCCATTACCCTCAGGGTCAAGTTTAAACCCTTGTCCTAGCATCCAAAATCTTTCACAGTCGGTCCCTGATGACCTCTTTGACCTCCTTTGTACCACTCCCTTCTCCGACTGGGCAGCCATCCTTCCAAACGTGACTATTTCCTGAGGCTGTGGCACCCCCAGGGGCCCCACTCTGCCTGGAATGCCTTTCCTCCTCATAGGGGTCCACGTGGTGAACTCCTAGTCACTCTTCCCAACCTTGGTCCAGGGTCACCTCTTCCGGGAGGCTTCCCGTGAGCAACAGAGCTAGCCACGCCTCCTCATGATACTTCCATGCCAAGAAGTCTGGTGGTAGAATTTATCTCTGTGAACATCCCTTTCCATGGCTGATTGCCCCACCTGATGCCAGCTCCTCTGGATCCATGCATTCATCTCTGTTTCCAAGAGGCAGGCACAGCACAGAGAGGTGAAGAGCAGGATTTTAGCGTCAAGGAGACTTGGATTTAAGTCCCAGGTTACAGCACATCCTAGGGGTTGGGACCCTGGGCAAACCACCTCACTGAGTCCTGGTTTTGTGGGGCTGTGAAATGGGGGACTGTGAAACAGGAAATACTTATGTGAAGGGTTTGTCTGAGGAGAAAAAGAGACAATGCAGGCTTGCTAGAGTGTTTTTAATGCCATCTAAAAAATCTGCACCAGATTTCAGGGGCCCTGGGAGCTGTGGTCTTTCTGATTAACCTACCTGGTCAACCTACCCCAGGCCCCTCATGATTCTCCTCAACAGCCATGAAAACGTGGGCAAGTGACTTCTGTTCTTCCAGCTTCATTTTATATATATATATATATATAAAATCAGGATCCTAGTCGTACTTACATAAAGGGGCATGGTAGGTGTTAAAGAAAATGCTGCAGGTTTGAAAACCAAAGTGTCCGAGAGTGCCTGGCACCTAGGCAGAGGGTTCTCACTAAGTGTGAATGAGAATTTTCAAAAAGACCTTGATGAACGACGTAGGTGTGATGCAGCCTGAAGGCAGGTCTGGAGTTCTTGGCCAAAGGAGCGTAGAATTTCTCTCCATTGTAAAGGAGAAACTGCTTTTCCTCCACGTTTTTCCTCCCTTCCTTCTTTCATTCCAATTTTGAAGTTTGACCTCGCGTATCATTTTGAAAATGATAGGCATTTGATGGGTTGACTGGCTGGTTAGTTGGTTACCTGGTGGGGTGGCTGCCTGACTGATTGGTTTATCGCATGGACTGGGCGGTCAATTGGCTACTTGCTTGATTGGGAAGGCAGGTAGGGAGAGAAGAGAAGCAGGGAGAACAGACACTCCACTGTGTAAGGTGGAAGGACCAGGGAGAAGTGTCCAAGAACAGGCCAGTCAAAAGCTTTAAGAACAGGAAAGGCAAATATCTCCTGCCACTTGCAGTGCAACAGCAGAAGCCAGCTCTGTGGCCACAAACCACTGTGCCCCCTGACCAAGAGTTCATCTTTGTGGAAGTCAAGTGATGGCTCAAGTTCTGTATTGCGGAACAGGAGTGTATACAGGTAGACCATCTGAAAGGGAGCCAATTCACTGCAAACAGAAACTCAGATCTAGAGATGCCCTTGAGAACATGAGTCCCCCACCACCACCCCAGCACATGGACCCAGACACACACAGAAACTGTGGGGAGAGCTCTGGACTTGCCACAGATCGTAGAACAAGGATCGGGTCAACTGATCTTGTCCAGTTCAAGAGCAGGATAAGCCCAGCCAACAAGTGAATTGAATGAGGAATATGTTTAGCATGGAGTTTGGCACGTAAAATGTGCCCATTGCATGGAAGCACTCCCTTGTAAACCTTGGGAGAGATCCTGATGCTGGGAAAGATTGGGGGCGGGAGGAGAAGGCATGGAGACAGAGGATGAGATGGCTGGATGGCATCACCCACTCAGCGGGCGTGAATGTGAGCAAACTCCAGGAGATGGTGAAGGACAGGGAAGCCTGGTACGCTGCAATCCATAGGTCACAAAGCGGTGGCCATGACTTAGCGACTGAACAACAAGTCTAAACAACAGGGTGAAGCCGGAGTCCGTTTCATGGGGCTGATTTGGTCAGACTCTTAGATCTTTGCTTCCCTTCTTCCCTCACCTCTGTGGCACCCGATAAGCAGCCCTGTGTATCTTTAGGAAGGGGGAGCTCGCTTCCTCCCCAGTAAACTAGCCTATTGTTGAATACCTCTAGCTGCTGGAGCGTCCTCTTTGTCTGCGTTTAGAGCCCAGATTCCCAGGACTTCCACCCCCTGATCTTCCACAGATGCTGTCATTTCTCACTCTGAGGTTTGCTGTTGTTGTGTTTTGGATTTTGCTCCTTTATGTTACCAAAAAAAGAGTTGAAACGGTTTTTTCCAGCTGTGTAATCTTCCCCTGTCATTTTTGCTAGCTTTTAGCAGGACCTGCTGGCATCTTTCAAGCTTGTCTCTAATTCTAAATACATTAAAGAGAAATAAAAGAAAGAAGTGTTTGGAGTCAATACAGTTACCTGTGATTTTTTTTCCCAACTTGGACAACAACTACGTGCTTTTACCCTGGCGCCCACCCTTTTCTCTTGCCAAGCCCACACCCCGCCATCCCCCAGCAACCCCAAGAGCAGTGATGCTATGGAAGCTGGTCAGGGCCTAGTGGCAGGAGGCCTGGGTGCTGATCACAGCTCTATCCTTCACCAGCTGGGCAACACTGAGCAAGTCACCCGCCCTCTCTGAACTGAGGAGTGACGATACCTCCTTTGACTGAAGCAGGGAGAACAGACACTCCACTGTGTAAGGTGGAAGGACCAGGGAGAAGTGTCCAAGAACAGGCCAGTCAAAAGCTTTAAGAACAGGAAAGGCAAATATCTCCTGCCACTTGCAGTGCAACAGCAGAAGCCAGCTCTGTGGCCACAAACCACTGTGCCCCCTGACCAAGAGTTCATCTTTGTGGAAGTCAAGTGATGGCTCAAGTTCTGTATTGCGGAACAGGAGTGTATACAGGTAGACCATCTGAAAGGGAGCCAATTCACTGCAAACAGAAACTCAGATCTAGAGATGCCCTTGAGAACATGAGTCCCCCACCACCACCCCAGCACATGGACCCAGACACACACAGAAACTGTGGGGAGAGCTCTGGACTTGCCACAGATCGTAGAACAAGGATCGGGTCAACTGATCTTGTCCAGTTCAAGAGCAGGATAAGCCCAGCCAACAAGTGAATTGAATGAGGAATATGTTTAGCATGGAGTTTGGCACGTAAAATGTGCCCATTGCATGGAAGCACTCCCTTGTAAACCTTGGGAGAGATCCTGATGCTGGGAAAGATTGGGGGCGGGAGGAGAAGGCATGGAGACAGAGGATGAGATGGCTGGATGGCATCACCCACTCAGCGGGCGTGAATGTGAGCAAACTCCAGGAGATGGTGAAGGACAGGGAAGCCTGGTACGCTGCAATCCATAGGTCACAAAGCGGTGGCCATGACTTAGCGACTGAACAACAAGTCTAAACAACAGGGTGAAGCCGGAGTCCGTTTCATGGGGCTGATTTGGTCAGACTCTTAGATCTTTGCTTCCCTTCTTCCCTCACCTCTGTGGCACCCGATAAGCAGCCCTGTGTATCTTTAGGAAGGGGGAGCTCGCTTCCTCCCCAGTAAACTAGCCTATTGTTGAATACCTCTAGCTGCTGGAGCGTCCTCTTTGTCTGCGTTTAGAGCCCAGATTCCCAGGACTTCCACCCCCTGATCTTCCACAGATGCTGTCATTTCTCACTCTGAGGTTTGCTGTTGTTGTGTTTTGGATTTTGCTCCTTTATGTTACCAAAAAAAGAGTTGAAACGGTTTTTTCCAGCTGTGTAATCTTCCCCTGTCATTTTTGCTGGCTTTTAGCAGGACCTGCTGGCATCTTTCAAGCTTGTCTCTAATTCTAAATACATTAAAGAGAAATAAAAGAAAGAAGTGTTTGGAGTCAATACAGTTACCTGTGATTTTTTTTCCCAACTTGGACAACAACTACGTGCTTTTACCCTGGCGCCCACCCTTTTCTCTTGCCAAGCCCACACCCCGCCATCCCCCAGCAACCCCAAGAGCAGTGATGCTATGGAAGCTGGTCAGGGCCTAGTGGCAGGAGGCCTGGGTGCTGATCACAGCTCTATCCTTCACCAGCTGGGCAACACTGAGCAAGTCACCCGCCCTCTCTGAACTGAGGAGTGACGATACCTCCTTTGACGTTTTGTGTACAGATTAAAACAGTGAGTATTCAGCCTGTACCTGGGACACAGTATGTACTCAATAAATACCAGCGTTAAAAGAAATCTGTCAGCAGCTGATTCCATGGGGCCCTTAGCCTGGGTGAATATGATTTAGTCTTAGTTACACAGAAGCCTTTGCAACAGTCTCGTTGAGATGTTTGGGTGGAAACAATGAGCAGTTTTTGGTCAATCAATAGATGGTAAGAATTTGCAGCAACTGATGCTGACACCAGTCAGGGGTGAAACAGGAGGGCAGGGGGCAGGGAACGCCCTTTAAAGAATGACATAGCACAACATGACAAAACCTGGCAGGACCAACCACGTCCAAGACAGCAGAATATTTGTCTTCCAGCGGACCCTGAGACTCATCATACACATTATATGTTAGCATCCAAATAACACACCCACCAACGCCATGACCGTTCTGAGGCCAGGCATAAAAGATCAAAACCTGGGCGGTGGTCCAAGTCCTGGAAATCTGTGCCCCTCCCCTCAAGTAACTGGAATAACCCTCCCACTCCTTAGACCACAAACTCTGAGCATCTGCTTCTGACGTGCGCATTTGTGTGTGGGAAGAGAGAGACTCCTTCAGTCAAATTTACATCGATCTCCAGGCAGGCAATAGCCCCACTCCCTGGTTTACAAATCCTCAGAAACTGGCCCTGCCAGCTGCCCATGAAAAGATGGAGCCATGGCATTCAGGCAGAACCTCCTGACCTGGATTCCCCAGTCTTGTATTGAGAGGGACTGGGCAACCAGAAGAGATGGGAAGATCCAGCGTTATGGTCTGAAGCCCATAAAAGGAGTGTCTTCCTCGTGTCTAATCTTTCCACTGTCCCAGCTCAGCAGACCCGTCTCACCCCATCTCTAGCTTGGGGTGCACTCTCCCACTCTTTGTATGCTCTCCCTGTGCCCACGATTCCTCCAGACTCCAGCCATTCTGCTTCTTCCACGAAGTCTTTGTTGAATACTGGCAATGACTGAATAGATTTCTTTTGAACTTCTCACATGTAATATTTCACTTAAGCCCTGTCGCCAGGCTGTAGGTATGTAGGTAGAATCAGGCGCCATTTTAACAATGAAGGAAACTCACGTCTTTAAACTGGTCATCTCGCCCACAATCACACGGGGATGGTCTCCTCTCTTTCAGGCACACTGGTCGCACAGCAGTTAGGCAGCCAACCAGGAGGCGGGTCCACACCTGCCTAGCTCCGAAGCTCAAGTTCTTTTCGTGAAAACACATCAGTTAGAAAGACAGCGTTGGTGACTCTATTTGCAGGCCAACAGTGGAGACGCTGCTGCTGCTGCTGCTGCTACGTCGCTTCAGTCGTGTCCGACTCTGTGCGACCCCATAGCCGGCAGCCCACCAGGCTCCGCCGTCCCTGGGATTCTCCAGGCAAGAACACTGGAGTGGGGTGCCATCGCCTTCTCCGAGTGGAGACGCAGGCATAGAGGAAAGACTTGTGGGCACGGCGGGTCAAAGAGAGGATGGACCGAACTGAGAGAAGAGCTTGGAAGCACACATATTACCATCTGTAAAACAGGTAACACGCGAGACTCTGCTCTGCAAAACACGGAGCTCCCCCTCGAGGCGCGGGAGGGGAAGGAAGGTGGGGAGGGCGTCAGGAGGAGGGGACACGGGTGTGCCTGTGAGCGATTCATGGTGATATGTGCCGGAGGCTAACACGATATCGTGCAGCAGTGTTCCTCTAAGAATTGTACTGTGTTCCATGCGTCTCAATATTGTGCAATTATAATCTTTGATCATTCAAAAAAGAGATTAGTTTGACCCAATATTTGCATATGTTTTTTTTTCCAACAATGGCTGTGTATCACTTTTATAACAATAAAAAAATACATACACACCAAAAAAATGTAAGCCAAAAGTTAACCTGGCCACAGAAGGGAGACCAGACTAGTGATAAGGCCGGGCACCATACGACTTGCCCTCTTGTGTTGATCCTTTGAAGAAAATCTCTCCTGCTGACATAAACGGTGGGCCAGCTAAGGAAAAATGACAGTAGCTTTTATTGCAATTTCCAGTCATTCCAAGAAAATGAAACTTTCACACAAGCCTTGTAACTGCCAATTTGTAAGCAGGATCTATGTATGCTCTGCTTCCCTTCAGTTGTTAATCAGGTTGGGTTTGAATTACCAGGTTGAATATCTTGTTGTGCTTTATGCATGGAAGCCTCTCCTCCGCCTCCCACAGCCTCACCCCCCCGGCCCCCTCTGTGTCTCTTTATGTCTTCCTGGTTTCCAACTTCTTAATGACGTTTTAACGAGACGCCAGTTACACATGCAAATTGGAAAGAGGCGACATTGAGAGATTGCTACCTGGTGGTAAATTTATTAAAATCAAGGCAGTTTTAATAACTTCCTTACATATGCATCCGCCTCCATGTCTGTAATATTAGTTTGGGGATTAAAAAAAAAAAACAAAAACTTTCTTATCAGAACAAGTGTGTAAGGGAAGTAAAATGTGAGGTCATGGGAAAGAAATCTAATTGTTTAAATGTTAGTCTTGTTCCCCAATATGGATCATACAGGGGCAGACTCTTCTACTTTTTTGGACTTTGCCTAACTTAATATTCCTCTAACAACACTTGCAAACACGCCCATCAATCTGCATCATCTTAATCACCACCACCACCATCATCATTGTGGTTACCATTTATTAAGCACCAAACTGGAGGTCACATAGCTAGAAAATGATAGAAACAGATTGCAAATTCAAACCGTTCAGGATCTCGAGCTTCTGGTCTGTTTCTGCCCCTTCGTCAAGCTCTCTCTCTTTTCCTGCTGTGCTAGCTCCCAGTCCTCCTGTGCCCCGTCCACCCTGCTCTGCATTTCCTCTGCCTCCTCAGGCCGCTTTTCCTCTGCTCAGCCTCATTCCCTCCCACGCTGCCCTCTGCCTGCTTCTCTCCTTCAACAGTGTCATTTCTCCGTCCAGCTACCCTCCTTTATATCATAACTCCAGCTACTATCGTCTGTCCATAGCCTCTACTCCAGTCGTGCCCAAGCTTTGGACTCTACACAGGCCACCAGCCATCTCCAGTGGGTGAGACAGTCTCACAAATCCAAAGTTCCCCCAAATGCCCCCCTCAGCCTGCATTTGCCACCTAAGTAAATGATGCGGATCGGAAACCCAAGCTTTTCCCACTGCTGATGTTTGCTGCCATGAGGGAGAAGCCCCATAGTGCAACCTCCTGGCTGCGCTCCACTCATCACTGACTCCACTCCTGCGGCACGGGGGTACCTGGAGCCCAGACTCCTCTCTCCTTCCTCTTGGAAGTGAGCTGCCTCCAGAAATAAGCCATGCCATCGCCGCACAGGAGAAGGACTTCCTGATTCTAAGTTGCAGGCCCCATCTCTCTTGCCTGAGATGCAAGCCACAGTCTTCCGCTCCAGCTTTAATAGTAATGAAAGCCAGGTTTTCATTTCTGTATGGCTTACCTCTTGCTTTACTTCCCAACTGATTCACAGCTTGAGCAGGAGGAAGGATGCTATTTATTGAGCTTCCTCAAATTCCCAATAGCTGGCCGTCTCCCCAGATTCTCCTTCCCTCCCCATCAGATGTGTCAGTGAGTCCCAGGGAGTTGAACTTGGAAATAGCCTTGAGTTTTCCTGCTCCTCTCCTCAATCATGAATGTCTGCTCTGGGCTCCTCATCCCTCACCTTGATTATTTCAACAGCATGCCTTCAGCCTCGCTGCCTCTGTCTCACCCTCTCCTTTTCCCAAACATTCCCACCACGCTGCCCAGAAGGATCCTCCCAGAGTGAAGCCAGGGCCACAGCTCTTCATTATCTAAGGTGAACCCCAAATCGCAGGGGGGCTCACAAGTCCTCCACGAAGCAGCCCCACCCCAAGTCTCCTGTCATTCACAACACATCACATTTCACTCCATCACAACAGTGCGTACGCTGTGCTGTCTCTTAGACAAAGGAATTGAAACTAACTTACAGAAGTGAATTAACTCAATCCATCAAAAACCAGAAAGACTTGGCCACAGCTGGGATAGAAGTACAGCTACGAACAGAAGCAGCACGCGACTTCTGTTTCCTAGAAGGGGTTTCAAAAAATTTAAAGATACCAGGGCAGCAGCTGGCAAGGATGGAGTTACTTATTTAAAGTGTTCATGTGTAAATTTAATTAGAGCAGCAACTCTATGACAGAACCTGAAACAATACCCAGCATATGGTAGACACTCAATAAAACCTTACTAAATAAATATTGTTTCATTTGAAAAATCACTGAATCTGGAGTCAGATGTCTCTGAGTCAAGTCGCAGGTTTGCCTGTTAATTAATATTAACAGCTCTTTAACCTTGAGGAAGTCACTTCTCCTCTGGGGACCTCAGTTTCCCCCTTTATAGAATGGGGTCATATTACTTTACTTGCCAAGGTCATGGGAAAGATCAATTGAGACAGCATGTGAAAGCATTTTATAAACTAACTTTGTACAGTATAAGACTTAAGGCTCTGCCTCCATCTCTGGGGTTTTCTAGACCAATTCACATTTGCCATTGGTGCATTCAATTCAGAAATTTCAATCTGAGCTTAAACATCAAAATTCATGTTCCTAAAGAACTTATTTAGCTAAAAAAAAAAAAAAAAGCCATCATCTTCTCTAATTCCAACCACGAGAAAAGCCTGAAGAGAATCAATTTTTATATGAAAATTGCCTTTGAAACTGTTGAGGCTTTGTTCTCAATCAGGAGTGTATAACGATGCAACCTGACAACTGTTTGTGTACTGGATTTGGTGCTGCTGTGAGTACAGGCTGCATATATTTGATTTTATGGCATTTTTTTATGTTTGCAAACAACATTCTGTAACCTGAAATATCTCTTAGCTTAAATGCCAGCAGTTAAATACACAAAATAGCCAATCAATTTTTCTCGATGCCTACGGTCAATTCTTGGTTTTGTATGAATGCTGAGAGCACTCAGAAAGAACTCAAAGGGGCAAAGAGAATCAGATCAGGGGTGGGGTGGCCTTAAAGAACATCTCCAGTGCAGCCCTTCACTTTACTGAAGGGAAACTGAGGCCCAGAGAGGGAAAGACTTACCCAAGACCACACAGCTAGGGAGAGGCTGGCCCCAGATGGAAACTCGGGACGACTGCTGCCTCTCTGAGCCCATCTGTGGTGCGCCCCTGAGTCTCATGAGACCGAGCAGCGTTTGGAATGTGTCAGGAAGACCACAGCACTTAAAGGTGGCGACAAGGGAGTTCCCAGCACATAGCCATCGGGCCTGTGGGGCCAGGCACCCACAAAGCAATGGCTTTATCTTACTTAGAGAGAATTTACAGGCAACTGATACTCCCATATTCAAATACGGGAGCAAGATCCCAAGCAAAAGAGGAACAGAAAATCAATCGATTCTTTGTGGCTTTGGATTATGTTTCCTTCTGCTTCCCATCCTTATGAAGCTCATAAAGCGTGGGCTTTGGAGTTAGACAGATTCCTCTGTAGAAGCCTGGGAAAACGGCTTCATATCTCTGAACTTCAGAGCTACTGTCTCTAAAATAAGCCTAAGAGCTCCATCAGAAAGTGGGTGTGAACATTAAAAAGTGCCTCATTTAGTAGCCAGCCCAGAATAAGGACTCAATAAATGCTGGCTACCCTTTCTGGCTGACTTTGCCCAGTTTATAACGTTTGGGAAATAAATGCTTTATGCACTATAAAGAAGTATGTCACAAAGTAACTGAGATGGCGAGGACAGTAGCCCCCAGCCAGCATGATGCTGGCAACGGACCACCACATCCACAATATCCTGCAACTCCTCTCCCTAATCTTTTCTTGAATTTAAAAAAAAAAGTTTTTTTTAAATTTCATTTATTGGTCAACTTTTCCCAGGAGAACACATCTTTAATTTAATCATGTAAATCAATGGGAAAAATCTAATTCACTTTAGAGAAATGTGCTTCCAGACTAGCCTTCTGGGAATGAATCTGTTCCTCAAAGTGTATCTGCAGCAAGCGACGTGTGTCTTTGTCATAGTAACAAAGGGATATAAATTAATCTGTAGCCCGTTTTAGGAAACAGAGTTGATTAAATAAATGGTAGCTCTAGTGATGCAAATGATCTGTCATTTTTAAACATCTCAGACATCTGATTTTAATCTTGAATTCTAGCATTCTAAAACTGGAGATTCCATTTGCCTAGTTAATACTCAATTTGCCTGATTATCACTATATTAGTTCCAAATACATAACTTAAGACTGTTCCTCTTTTGATTGTTTTTCTAATGCTCTTTCCAAAGTCTGTCTGGTTTTTTGAACAAGGACTCCTCCCCTCCAGCTCTGAGTGCTTCACCTTTCAGGTGAGCCACACTCTTGATGCTGTATCGTCCTTCTTCCCAGCGAAGCCAGCTGATGGCTCAGATGGTTAAGAATGTGCCTGCAGTGCAGGAGACCTGGGTTCGATCCCTGTGTCAGGAAGATTCCCTGCAGAAGGGGATGGCAACCCACTCCGGTATTCTTGCCTGGGAAATCCCATGCTCATGGAGTTGCAAAGAGCCAGACATGACTGAGCCACTTTCACTTTCTTTCACTTCCTCCCCAGGGCAGTCACCACCTACCCAGCCTAAGGATTTATTGTGCGGGTCAACAAAGAGGATGGATGTGAAAGGCTCTAGTAACCCAGACATACCATTCTTACACACAACAGTGATGGAGAGAAAAATGAATGATGAAGTCCATCCATGAGCCTCCATTGAGGATCCCTCATGTGCCAGATGCTCTAGAAGAGGAGAAACAGGGGGCTGTTAAGATTTACCTGTAGCCTTAATGAGCTCATCATCTAGTGCAGCAGATAAGCAAGTAAACAGATGCACATGTGTGTGCTCCCATAGTAGGAGCCCAGAGGGGGTGCCCTTGGCCCACACTTGCAATCAAGGAAGCCTTCTTGGAGGAGGTGAGCTTTAAGAGCCAAGTAGGAGTTAGCCACTCAGAGAAGGGGGAGAGTCTGTTCATCAACTAAAGGCAACCTCCGTGATTGCACACTACATCTGTTATACACTTGACCTTAAAGAATGCAAGGAAAGCAAAGCAGACAACGTCTGCCACTGGGTCAGTCTGAAGCTCCATCAGGAAAACGGAACTACCACCAGTATGATAGGAATAAAGGGTTTAGTGTGGGTATTCGGATTCACACGTATGTGGGAGGAGCTCGGGAGTGGAGGTATAGAAGGCTGAAGATGGAGGATCAGAGGAGCAGGCATGAAAAATTTCAGCCCCCAATACTGGAACAGGTGGAAAAGCCAGAGTTCGTGGGAGGGCGAAGTAGCCACGCCATTCAGTGGACTAAGTGGGAAGCGTGCGGGGAACCACCACCTCCCTCCACGGCAACAGCTGTGGTTTTTGTTTTATTGCAGCGCCCAGAGCTCGTACAGCTTCCTCCTGTTGGCAAACTCTAGCCCCAACCTTACAGAAAGAGGGATTCTGGAAAACAAAGTTCCAGGCTGTGGAACGAAACGGTAGTCCTGCTGAGCTGACAACGAACAGTGCTGCGGTCTGCCCTTGGGAAGCCCCGGTCTGAGGGGAGATGTTAATCAAACAATCACTGCAATATACACACAAGCAGTGAAAGTGTCGTGAGAGCCTGCAGTGGGGGGGCCTGACCCACCCTAGGGGGTATGGGGTGGCTTCCCCTGGCATTCGCAGCTGCGCTAGGGTCTGATGGGCAGGAAGATGATGCACGTGGGTCCTAAATGTGTCACATTTCTCCCTATATTCTGACTCGCCGCCAGAGGTGGCCCTGCTTCCTTCTACCAAGAAGAGTCAAGGAAAGATCTGCCCAAGGAAAGGTTTATTGTTCTGTGGACAAAGGGTTAACCTACCTTAAAGAAATATTCGGACCTCAAGAGTCATAAATAGAAGGCCAGAGCTGAGTCTCTGCAGAGGGTTCCAGCCAGGAGATCTTCATCTTTAGGGGCACACCTGTGCGGTTTGGGGCTCCAAGCTGACCTGGCCCCTAGGCCTCTCCCTTCCCATCCCTGCAGCAAATGGATGAAAAATTATATCATTAAACTTTTTGATATTCTCCTGTCTAATTGAACCTGTGAAATTTCCTAAGGTTCTCCAACCTCCAAAAATTCAATTTTCCATGTAATGCATGGTGACGTGTCAATAAATCATGCTGTAAAATAAATGCACGGATTCTTTTGTGCGGGAGCGAGTGAGGAATAAACCTTTCGTAATTGATAAATAATGTCATTGGAATCAATAGCTGGCAGAGCAGTTGGAGGAGTAAGCCTGAATCATGTATGAGTGCTCCAGGGTGATCAATGCCTTTGAAACAGCCAGGAGCTCAGGAGCCAAGTGTATAAATTACTGCCTTAATATTACAGCAGGACCCAGAGTTTAAAAGATGGGTGTGTTATGAAGCACTGGTGAGATGGGAAGATGGGTCTGGGGTGTGGGCAGGCACCCTTGGAGGATTTGTGGGGGGTCCCCACAGACAGGCAGCAGAGGAGATGAGGACCAGATTGTGCCGTCTGGGACTCGGGATGGATATAGCACAATTCCGGCTCCGGCCGGTCCTGTCGGCAGCCCAGGATGAGACAAGAGAAGCAATCTGCTGTGGGAGCCAGGGATGCTGCTTAGAAAAACCGCCTAGCTGTCCTCAGATGCCTGGAGGGTTCTGGGCCAGGCGCTGACGTACAGGATGAAGACCAGCCTGGGGTTCAGTGAATCAGGCTCGGAGTGGCAGCAGCAGACCGTGCAGGGCCGAGAAGGAGGATGCACAGTGGTCAGGAGATCCAGCTCACGAGTCAGGCCACCCAGCCCCAACGCCAGCTGTGCAACTCTAGCCGAGTTACTTAACGTCTCTGTGCTCTGAGCGCTCCCTTTGCAAAACAGGGGCTAATGATACCGACTTCACCGACTCATGAGGGTGGAATGGAACCTTGTCACTATCTCAGCTCAGTGTCTGTTCCTCCCAAATATTAAGCAAATTGCAACCATAGTGCTTTACTGATTGCATAAGGTTTGGACTTGCTACTGGTCACATTTCGTATATTATCTTATTTAATCTTCACAACAACCCCATGAGGTAGTTACTATTATTGTCCCCCATTTCGTGGATGAGAAAACAGAGGTGCAGAGAAGGTAAGTGTCTTCTTCAGAGCATATTGTCAATTTAGGAGCAAAGATTTGAATGTAGGATGTTCAAGTCCGGGGCTGCGCTCTGGCCATGGAACTACTGCCACGTCACTTGTGCCTGGAAGATGCCCAGCTCTGTGGGGGGTCTGTGCTTGGTGGGTGCTCCCCAGAGTGGTTGAGGTCTTCCTTCTTACTCACAGCCTGATGTGAAGAGAGGGCAGAGGACCTGCAGTCAGGTGGTGTGTTCAGAGCCCAGTTCACCCATTGCTCCTGCTCCCTGAGCCTCTGTAATCATCACATCAGTAAAACTGGAATAATTCTGCCTCCTCCAGGTCATCTCCAAGCTTAGGATCAGCCTGGGCAGAACCCTGGCCCTTTCATCTGAGCCCATTTCTTCATGTCTGAAATGTGAACCATGACACCAGCTCCCAAGGACTGAATTGAGAAGCAGATGATACAAGCTTCTATCAATCACGTTTGTAGGCAGCACCTGCAAAGCAGAGGGCCCTCCAAAAGCTCTGGTTCTCCTCTCACCCTCTTTTTGAGCCAAATCAATTCAGAAAGAATCCCAGAGAAGGTGCAGGACAACTCTAGGGGGAGCAATTTGCCTCTATCCCTGCAGAACTGGGTGCGGAAGATCAGAAGAAAAAAAGAGAGAGAGAAAATCTGTGGATTCAGCTTAAAGCCACTTCCTGTGAAAGACCTTCAGGACCAAAGTCAGCCCCACGCTACCTGTTCTCTTAGCTCCTGGGCTTCCCCTGTTTCGGGACCTGCTTTACTGTCCTGTAACTAAACACCCTGCACCCTTGTTAGAAGACCGACTCGGTAAGACAGATATTCCGTATCTTAGGTGGGTTGGGTTCCCCCAGCAGCAAACCTTGAGACAAGGATTTGAGTGCAAGGAGTTGGCTCAGAAGCCAGTTTTTTTTCAGGAGGCGCCCACGGGGGACTGGGGACAGGACACAGGGAAAGAGCGAGAGGAAGGTGCAGTGACGAGCAGGGTGACACTGTGGGCATCTCAGGCTTATTTCCCCTGGGGATCCTGGAAGCCAGTGAGGATATGCCCCAGAGGGGTACCACGAGATGGGAGAGAGAGCTGGAGTTATTCTGTATCTGCACTTGGTGGCTTCCCAGCACTGCCATCCTGGGGGCAGCTGCCCCAGCAACCACAGCCAGCCCGCAGTCGAGCATCCCAGGTGCTTGCGGTAGGAAGCCATCATGTACAGCAAGAGTGAGAGCCACCGTGGATGGAGCATCCATTACTCCTTAGTCTCCCCTGCTTGTCCCTAAAGTCCTGAGCCCCACCCTCAACCAGCCAAAGCCTGGTCTAGTGCTTACGAAATGGAATGAATGAATGGCAAGTGGTACCTGGATCAGAGCTGTTGGACATGGGGGAAAGAGGATCTGAAACTTCCAATTCAAAAGCTTGGGAGCAGTGCTGTCCCAGCAGCACCTGGGGGGACAGGATGCTTTGGTCTGCCTAGGCTGGACCACCCCTGGCACAGCATCCCACGTGTGAGGGCCAGGTAAGTTCAGGCTCACACATGGAAGCGAGGGGAATCCGCTGAATTAGATCTCATCTTTCTTCCCTTGAGGGCTGTTTTGAAAGGAGACAGCTGGTTGGGGAAGCTTCAAAGACCAGAGAAGTGTGGGGCTTGTTTTCATAGCCTCCTCTCCATAATAACAAGGAGCCAGGACTATCACAGTTCAGTTCAGTTCAGTTCAGTCGCTCAGTCGTGTCCGACTCTTTGCGACCCCATGAATCGCAGCACGCCAGGCCTCCCTGTCCATCACCATCTCCCGGAGTTCACTCAGACTCACGTCCATCGAGTCCATGATGCCATCCAGCCATCTCATCCTCGGTCGTCCCCTTCTCCTCCTGCCCCCAATCCCTCCCAGCATCAGAGTCTTTTCCAATGAGTCAACCCTTCGCATGAGGTGGCCAAAGTACTGGAGTTTCAGCTTTAGCATCACAGGCACCCACTAAATGTCTGGAGCTGGACTAGCAGAAGATGGAAGGAAAAAGATTTCGGGACTTTTCTAGCCCTCTGTGACACAACGGACTAAATACGCCTGTTCAGTCATTTGGCAAACACTTGCTTAGAACCCTCCGCGCCAGGCTGGGCTAGATGCTGAGGGCATGCGGATGAATGGGACAATGTCCTTGGCCTTGGAGTCAAGGGAAGAGTCAGACGCAGCAAGTGGTAACTAGAGTGCAGCATCACGTTGCTATGGAAGGGGAGCTTATGGGCTCTGAGGGGGAGGACGGGCTGCCAAGTTGCTTGGGGGGTTGTTCGAGAAGTTTTTCACACACTGTTACGTTCATCCTTTCATTTCATTTATTCATTTCTTTTCTGCACCAGGCGGGCAAAATGGCCATCCTCCCCACCTCATTAGGACCTTCTTTTCTCATGATGTTCCATCAAGAAAGCATTTCTTTTTCAGTCTTTAGACTCTTGCAAGGTGCCACCTATGCCTTCCTTCTGGGTCACTGATTGGAACTGCACCTTCCCGCCATCAGCTTTGCCAACTGGTCAAGCATGTTCATTCTTCAACTCTCGGGTCTGACATCACCAGCTCCGACAAGCCTTCCGTGACCCCATGGGCTGAAGCAGCTCTTATTTATTCGTGCTTGCTCAGTCTCAGGACCCTGTATTGCTCACTTTTCTTTCTCTCTGCTTAGTCGGATCATGAACAAAACAGAGGCTTAGCAAAGGTAGACGTTTGTGTCTAATCCACATGAACCAAGCCCAGAAGTAAGTTTTTCAAAGTGGGTGCATTGGTGTCCCTCCAGCCACCACTCTGCTTTTCCCAGAATGTGACCCTCCTCTTCATAGTCTCTGACACACAGTTGTGTCCAACTCTTTGCAACCCCATGGACTGTAGTCCATGGAATTCTCCAGGCCACAATACTGAAGTGGGCAGCCTTTCCCTTTCCAGAGGATCTTCCTAACCCAGGAATTGAACCTGGGTCTCCTGCACCGCAGACAGATTCTTTACCAGCTGAGCCGTCAGGAAAGCCCATAGACTGGCTCGGCCTTCTCCAAATCCTCTGTCTCCCCAAATGCACAGCTAAACTACATTTCCTAGGCTTCCTTGCCATTAAGCACAGACTATTGATGAGGGTATAAGGATGAATTCTGGCCAGAGGAAATTGACAGAACTGTCCCTGACAGATCTGGCCACAGAACCATCCAGAACAGCCCTCTCTCTTCTCTTTTCTCACCTGCCTGTTGACAAAAGGATTCTGAAGAGCTAGACGAAGACAGAGTCACAGGATGGAAGGAGCCCGTGACCCTGAGTCACAGCCAAACCAAGAGGACCTGCGACTGTCCCACGAGCAAGGCAGACAGCTTTACCGTGTTGAAAGCTTTACCGTGTTTAGCAGTGACTTACTAAGGTGGACACAGAGCTGTCTGCCCCCAAGCCTCTCCTCCAAGAAACGCTTTTTGCCCAATTTGTGGGGGTGCTGTCAACACACAGCCCTCATTGGTCAGCCCTTTAAGAATCTCCTTGAGCCAGCTGAGAAAGCCGCTGGCTCAAGGCATTGCCCCATCCGGGTGGCCCACATCCAGTGACTGATTGTAGCAAAGGTATAGAAGGGTATAGAGGCCCACCTGCATCAAAACTGACCCCTCTCTCTGCCCAGTCTTGCTTCTTCCCTCTCTCTTCCGTGAATGTAATCACCAATGCCACTTCCCAGTAAATCTGCTGCACATTAAACTCCACCTCCATTTCTGCTCTCAGGGAACCCTACCTATAACACCTACCTACCCCAAGATGGCTGCCCGAGTTCCAGCCGTTACACCCACAATCCAGGCAGCAGGTTAAGGAAGTGGGTGAAAAAGCTGTCATCTTCTTATGAGGGCTTTCCAGAAGTCACTTTGGCCATATCAAACCACTAAGGAGGCAGAAAAATATATCTTTATTCTGGGAAGCCACATCTACCACTAAAGAGTACTCTGGCAAAAGGGGAGACTAGATGTGGGGGATGGGGCCATCTCTGTCATTCAGCCTTTGTTATCCAGTCACTAAGTCGTGTCCAACTTTTGCAACCCCATAGAATGCAGCACACCAGACTTCCCTTCACCATCTCCCAGATTTTGCTCAAACTTATGTTCACTGAGTCAGTGATGCCATCCGACCATTTCTGTCACCCCCTTCTCCTCCTGCCCTCAATGTTTGCCAGCATGAGGGTCTTTTCCAGTGAGTTGGCTCTTCACATCAAGTGGCCAAAGTATTGGAGCTTCAGATTCAGCATCAGTCCTTCCAGTGAATAGTCAGGGTTGATTTCTTTTATAATTGAATGGTTTGTTCACCTTGCTGTCCAAGGGACTCTCAAGAGTCTTCTTCAGCACCACGGTTTGAAAGCATCAGTTTTGCAGCGCTCAGCCTTCATTATGGTCAGATCTGTACATGACTACTAGAAAAACCGTAGCTTTGACTATACCGACCTTTGTCAGCAAAGTGATGTCTCTGCTTTTGAATACGTTATCTAGATTTGCCATTGCTTTTCTTCCAAGGAGCAAGCATCTTTCAATTTCATGGCTGCAGTCACCATCCGCAGTGATTTTGGAGTCCAAGAAAATATAATCTGCCTCTGTTTCCATTTTTTTCCCCATCTATTTGCCATGAATTGATGGGACCGGAAGTCATGATCTTAGCTTTTTGAATGTTGAGTTTTAAGCCAGCTCTTTCACTCTCCTTTTTCACCGTCATCCAGCTTAGCCGATGCTAAAAAAGAATCACACTTATCAAACTCCTACTCTGCTCAAGCCTTGTGAGAGCGGTTCACATAAATCATTGCACCGAAACCTGAGGAAACTCCCACCCCACTGAGGGCGGTGCTGTTATGATCGTCCCCATTTCAGAAATGAATAAACTGAGCTTAAGAGCCCAGAGCCAGGCAGCAAACCCAGGGAACAGCAGGGAGCCAGCTGTGGCTGATTCTGACTCTGGACCCCACTCGCTTAAGCACGGGGTGATTCTACCTCTTGATGGAACAGTGAGCCCCCTGGAGTGCACGGAGCCTGCCTTACATACGTGGCACGCACACGAGATACACGGAGCCTGCCTAGCAGAGCCCTCCCGCCCCACTGGTTAAAGGGGAGAGGGAGGGGAGGGAATCGGGGAATCGGGGCTGGCCCCGCCGGGAACCACTAACTACTAACTGAGATAACCAGGACCGGAGATGATAACTGGAAAAGAGGAGGCGGAGAAAGCTTGTGCGCATTCACACTGGCTGAATTTAGGGGCCTGTGGAACACCCCGGGGAGGGCGCCCAGCTGGTGGCTGAATCGGCACATCTGAAGTGATGCTGGGAGGTCTAGACTGGAGCCACGGGCAGGAGCCTCCTGCACTTGGGCAGCAATCATCACGAACGTCAGCAAACACCCAGAGCAAGTGTGGAGAACCCACAGCTCTGTCTGTAAATCCAAGCCGAGTTCCCAATTAAGGAGATCATTCCTCAGCCTTCTTCTTTTGTATTCCACACCCCCTCAACCCTGCTGGGTTAATTTCCTTATTTGCTTTTTCTGCCCATTTTGAAGGATGATTGGTTTTTCTGGGCAAAGAGCCGTGTGTGTGTGTGTGTGTGTGTGTGTGTGTGATTTTAAGGTCTTGCACCATCCCAAACCCTTATCCAGATATGGGGTGATATAAAAATATACATATCCGGTATATTTATGTACACACACACCACCTTAATGTACTCGCAACTGGATCATTAGAATGGCCGTAAAGTGAATGCGCATCTGGGTGGGGGCAACTGCTCGGATCCCGTACTACCTGACAGTTATCATAAAAACCCCAATAAGAGGGAGCAGTAGTGTGTTTGACTGGGAGAATGATTCTGGTCTCCTTTTCATTATTCTTAATAAAAGGAGATGGTGCCGAAAAATTGTGTTTCCTGGGTTATTTTCCCCAAGAGATCTTTTATAAAACACAGAATACATAACACACTGCGTTGCAGGCAAATGCCTCATTAAGGGAATATAGTTAGAAAGAAATAGTAACCGAAATGAACAGTTATTTTCTTTATTTTTTTTTTACCCTCTGTAAAATGAAGAAATTGGATGCGATATGGATTTAGTAACAGTCCTCAAAGAATATCTGGGAACGCGATGCTTGCTGGCAGGTGGCCGCTTCCTTAGGGGCAGCTGAGCTCCCTGTCTAGCCAAGAATGTCCCTCCCTTCCTTTTGCCACTTCCCCGCCCCGCTCCCCCTTACCTTTTACCGAGCATTCTGGTTGCATCCATCTAGGTTGACCGCTTTCAAGATATGCTCCTCAGAGCCTTAGGGCTCCCTGGAGGTCCCCAGGTCTCCATAGGGAGCAGGGAGGAGGCGAACCAGGAGGCGCCCAGCCCAGCCCCTCCGCAAACAGAGCCCCCGCNCGCCCCGCTCCCCCTCACCTTTTACCGAGCATTCTGGTTGCATCCATCTAGGTTGACAGCTTTCAAGATATGCTCCTCAGAGCCTTAGGGTTCCCTGGAGGTCCCCAAGTCTCCATAGGGAGCAGGGAGGAGGCGAACCAGGAGGCGCCCAGCCCAGCCTCTCCGCAAACAGAGCCCCCACTTTTGATCTGTTTTACATCGTCTTATCCATAACATCCCTGCGATCAAAACATTCTGCCCCTTTAGAAAGACTCTTTTTGGAACCTCAGACCCAACACAGCACTTCCCGTGTCACAGAACCAGAAAGGACTGGTTCGTCCCAGGTCCTGCAACCTGTTGAAAACTGCGTCAAGATCCATCGCCGATTTCCCCTCACCCGACTCTGACCCAGAGCAGTCTGCCCACCCAGCCCCAGCTGTCCACCACGAGGCAGATTTAATAACCACAAACAGGAGGCGTTTATCTCTGAAATAACTGTTGTGGTCCAGAATAGGAAAATCGATGCGTTCATTAGCACGCCTCAGGAGCGGGAGGCAGGATGCACTGGGGCACTGGCCACGGGCATCTGCAGCTCAGAGAAGTTGAGCTGGAGGTGTGGGGATGGTAACCAGACACTATGGGACAATCCCTGGTCTCACCCACAAGGAATACGAGGCAGGGGGCCTCCAGCCCTCTTCCCCACCAGAGTTTGATCCAAAGGTATTGACTGTGACAATGTTGAAAGTATTATCTGGAAAAACCAGTTAGCTTTCATTTCAGTCCCCAGAGAAAATGAAGGGAGGTGATGATTAGAGAAATATTGATGCCGTGAAAATCAGACAGTCTGTCTGAAAGGAAAACTCAGTCCTTGAGACAGGAAGCAGGCGGAGAGCTTTAGCCATCACCCAGCAGCCTGATGCCTTGATTTAGGAACGGGAAGACAGCTGTCTCTTATACACATTAGATGTGTATAAGAGACAGCCTCTACCCCGTCCTCTACAGACCTTTCTCCGTGCTGCTCCTCAGCCTCTCAGTCTTGTCAGCTCCTCTTCTGCGCTGCCGATGACTAGGGCCTATCCTTCAGTGTGAGGATGAGACTCCACCTCCTGCAGGAAGCCTTCCAGGCTTTTCCGTGCTCTCTGAGCCCCCTGGTCACGACAACTCCCACTGCTCAAGGTCATTTTCTTTTCTATGTGATTCTTTTTCTGGAGTATAATTGCTTTACAATTTGTATTAATTTCTGCTGTACAGCAACGTGAATCAACTACAACGAGGTGTCACCTGACACTAGTCAAAATGTCCATCATCTAAAAAAAACATCTACAAGCAATAAATGCTGGAGAGACCGTGGAGAAAAGGGAACCCTCTGGCACTATTGGCAGAAATGTAAATTGATCAGTCACTATGGGGAACAGTATGAAGGTTCCTTAAGAAACCAAAAATAGAGCTACCATATGACCCAGCAATCCCACCACTGGGCATGTACCCTGAGAGAACCATAAAATTCAAAAAGACACATGGACCCCAGTGTGCCCTGCAGCGCTGTGCACAGTAGCCAGGACCTGGAAGCAATCTAAATGTCGTTTTCTAACCCTCCAGTGTTTCTTCTATTAGACCACGAGTTCCTTGAGGGCAGGGATTGCATTCTGTAGACTTCCTCAACCTCGGCATCTAAAAAAAAAAAATCTACAAGCAATAAATGCTGGAGAGACCGTGGAGAAAAGGGAACCCTCTGGCACTATTGGCAGAAATGTAAATTGATCAGTCACTATGGGGAACAGTATGAAGGTTCCTTAAGAAACCAAAAATGGAGCTGCCATATGACCCAGCAATCCCACCACTGGGCATGCACCCTGAGAAAACCATAAAATTCAAAAAGACACATGGACCCCAATGTTCCCTGCAGCGCTGTGTACAGTAGCCAGGACCTGGAAGCAATCTAAATGTCATTTTCTAACCCTCCAGTATTTCTTCTATTAGACCACGAGTTCCTTGAGGGCAGGGATTGCATTCTGTAGACTTCCTCAACCTCGGCATAGAAGGGACAGAGGGACCGCCAGATGCACAGTCCATGGCTGGGAGCACAGCCAGTGGGTTGGAGGACCAGGACACTCAGCAGTGCACCTCCCATCTCCGGGACAAGGGGCAGAGGTGCAAGTGAGGCCCAGAAGCGACTGCCTCGGGCTGGGAAGCTTGCCTGGGGCACCCAGCCTAAGGTGTAGCCACAAATGTGAGATGCTTAGCCACCCAGTGCATGAATGCGACAGTCCCCAGCTTACAGAATTCCTTTCTGTGCAATAGCTCACGGAGGCCTTGCTGCAACAGTTAGAGAGATGCTCCCACGCCCGAGACCAGGGCCTGTGGCCGGGAGGAGCAACCCGAGGAGCCGTGGCTGCGCAGGTGCAGGAGGGCCTAGAGGACCTGTCCCACGTTGAAGGTCAGGAACAGCAGCATTAAAGAGATACCCCTCGTCCAAGGTAAGGAGCAGTGGCTGTGCTTTGCTGGAGCAGGTGTGAAGAGACACCCACACCCAAGGTAAGGGAAACCCAAGTAAGATGGTAGGTGTTGCAAGAGGGCATCAGAGGGCAGACACACTAAAACTGTACTCATAGAAAACTAGCCAATCTAATCACACTAGGACCACACCCTTGTCTAACTCAATGAAACCAAGCCATGTCTGCGGGACAACCCAAGATGGGTGGGTCATGGTGGAGAGGTCTGACAGAATGTGGTCCACTGGAGAAAGGAATGGTGAGCCACTTCGGTATTCTTGCCTTGAGAACGCCATGAACAGTATGAAAAGGCAAAATGATAGGATACCAAAAGAGGAACTCCCCAGGTCATTCAGTTCAGTTCAGTTTAGTTGCACAGTCGTGTCGGACTCTTTGCAACCCTGTGAATCACAGCACGCCAGGCCTCCTGTCCATCACCATCTCCCGGAGTTCACTCAGATTCACATCCATGAGTCCGTGATGCCATCCAGCCATCTCATCCTTGGTCGTCCCCTTCTTCTCCTGCCCCCAATCCCTCCCAGCATCAGAGTCTTTTCCAATGAGTCAACTCTTTCCATGAGGTGGCCAAAGTACTGGAGTTTCAGCTTTAGCATCATTCCTTCCAAAGAAATCCCAGGGCTGATCTCCTTCAGAATGGACTGGTTGGATCTCCTTGCAGTCCAAGGGACTCTCAAGAGTCTTCTCCAACACCACAGTTCAAAAGCATCAATTCTTCGGCCCTCAGCCTTCTTCACAGTCCAACTCTCACATCCATACATGAC